>CAKOAT010241598.1:6615-20457 GCA_932364175.1 Eruca vesicaria subsp. sativa | reverse complement strand
TTGTTTTTTTTCTTTTTTCATGTACCTTTATGAAATTGGATCTCAAAGTTAGCCTGCAAGCACCTTTTCCAATGCCGTTTAGTAAAATTGCACCTTGTGATGAATCTTCCCCTGAGTCGTCGAGACATACTAAATATACTCTGGTAATCTTAAAGAAGGCCCTGTGGCTTTAAGAAAAGCGTGACTATGTAGAAAGAAACACAATTCCAAGAAGGCACAAGGAGCTCGATGTGTTCCAAGCGCCCGTGAGTGGATAAAAAAAATTGGTAGCCTCGGCCAAAACAATGTGCCAAGATGACAAGAAAGCAAAAAAAAAAAAAACTTATGTTTTGTTGGCCCCTCTATTTATAGATATATTTAACCAATTTCTATGGACTTTAAACGATGAATTATTTTTAAAAAATCATAATTTTTTTTAAAGTTTGTCGTTAATACAGTTAGGAATGACCATATTTTCTTTTATTTCTTTTTCAAAAGAATGACCATATTTTCTTGTAGTGAAAGAAAGTTTTTATGATCTATGTTTGTTATCCTAAAAGTTGAAGCCATTATATTCTCTTTTGGTTTTGTAGATGTCATCAAAGTTTTGGAAGATGGAGATCTTCAAACTCTTGGCATGATAGATTATGACAAGAGATTGACCCACTCTTTCACTGCCCACCCAAAAGTTGACCCGGTTACGGGTAAGGTCTTCAGTTTTTCCTGAAAAGCATGATATAGTATTTCTGTTGACCCATGATGGGCCCTCTCTCTTTCCAGGTGAAATGTTTACATTTGGGTGTTCGCCTATGCCACCTTATCTCACATACAGAGTGATCTCGAAAGATGGCATTATGCATGACCCTGTCCCAATTACTATCTCAAAGCCAATCATGATGCATGATTTTGCTATTACCGAGAATTACTCAATCTTCATGGATCTTCCTATGCACTTCAGGCCAAAGGTATGTATGTTACTCCTCAAGGTTAGAGGTTACACTAGAGATTTAGTTGAAATGGTGTGCAGAGAATCATAAAGTGCATGCCTCCCTTTTACATTCATTCTTTTGTTGTGTTTGTAAATGATTTCAAGGAAATGGTTAAAGAAAAGAAAATGATATATTCATTTGATCCCACAAAAAAGGCTCGTTTTGGTGTTCTTCCACGCTATGCCAAGGATGAGCTCATGATTAGATGGTTTGAGCTTCCCAACTGCTTTATATTCCACAACGGTGTGTGCTTTGATATATCTGTTCAAATCATACTTATATATTCTATATACCAAATAAACTTTTGTGATACGCTCCCTATATCTCCAGCCAATGCTTGGGAAGAAGAGGATGAAGTAGTCCTCATCACTTATCGCCTTGAGAATCCAAATCTTGACACGGTCAGCGGGAACGTGGAAGAAATACTTGAAAGTTATAGCAACGAACTGTAAGAATCACTGACCTGTTACATCTCTTCTGCTCCCTCGTAAACTAGATATACCCTCCTAAACTATTGCTTGTGCAGGTACGAAATGAGATTCAACATGAAAACAGGCTCAGCTTCACAAAAGAAACTATGCTCATCTTCAAATCATTTCCCCAGAATCAACGAGTGCTACACTGGAAAGTAAGATCTCACCCTTGTACTCAAGTGTTGATGAATAGTATGCAACGAAACCTCATCATTCTTTCTTTTGGTGCATTTAGGAAAAATAGATACGTATATGGTTATGGAACATTTGTGGACAGTATCAGAAAGGTTAAAGGAATTACCAAGTTTGATCTGCATGCGGAAGCTGAGACAGGCAAAATAATGCTGCAAGAAGAAAGAACTATTAAAGGAATTTATAAACTGGGACAAGGAATATATGGTTCTGACGCTATATATGTCCCGCGTGAGTCGGCCGAAGAAGACGACGGCTACTTAATATTTTTTGTTCATGACGAAAACACAGGGTAACACTACTTTCTTATCAGTTAAGTAACATTTGTTTCTTTTTGCATCTTTATGGTAAAATAATGTGATGATGACTGAAAATGGGCAGAAAATCATGTGTTCATGTGATAGACGCAAGAACAATGTCAGCTGAGCCAGTCGCAGTGGTGGAGCTGCCACATAGGGTTCCATATGGGTTTCACGCCTTATTTGTTACAGAGGTACTTCTAAAATACATCCATATAGTCTCTTCTACACAAGCAATGCATATCTAACCGTACCATTGGTCTTTCCTCCACAGAAACAACTCCAGGAACAAACTCTTATATAAGCCAAAACTGGAGCATATCCGGATATGTCGAAGTTATAAAGCTCATCTGCCATTTTGTATGACCATCGTTTGTAATTTTATTGATTAGGTTATTCCAAGTTAGCAATTAGGAAAGTTATGTGACGTTTGGTAGACTTTGGATAGTGCTCTCACAATTTACATCATAACAAAACTCAGCTCCTAGAAGCAAACCATGTCCCTAGACTTCCTTGTATCTGGAATCACCTGCAACCCCGATTGGTAGCAGCATGTTCCTCAATTGTTCCCCAATTACAATCTCTGAAAATTTTCTACCAAATTCCTCAATTTATCATCATTTCATCTTTTATCTTATGCACATTAGCCTTTTTAGTCATGCCGAAAAAAAAAACGGGATGCACATCTTACACGCTAGCCCTCCAAGTCACCCTTTATTTTCGCTGATAATAGTTTTTTCTTCTGTAAGATAGAGCTCCTTAAACATGATGAATTAATGCAAATTATTTAGATATATGGAAATGCTTATGTGCTGTGTATTAACTTTGAAAAATCATTTCTACTCTTTGATAAGAGAGTAGCTGGACATGTGAAGGAAACAATCAAATCTTCTTTAGGAATACACCGTATGGGGGCTTTACTGGGACTAACTAGTAAAAGTCCTGGGGCAGGAAGCGATCTTAGAAACCAATCATGCTCCAGAAAAAAAAATCACAATATAGTATTCGTTTAGAAAAAACAAAAATTACATCTTCATTATATGGTCTTGAAGTGAGTAAACCCTTGCTAAATCACTTCAAGTGAACCCTTGCTAAATCAGCTTCCTCCACAGAAAGTTGGGCCATCGGTCCCCTATTAGGACCAGGGCATACTTAACATATTGTAAGCTAATTTGGTGCTAACGAAGAACCAGCCTGCAATAAATTGGTAAGGTATATTAATGCTATGAATGACCCAATATCAAATACTAGTAATAATATCAGCAAAAAAATGTTTAAAGTGAAGGGGGAATGAGATCTTACTTGGGAATACCAGAGGACTTTAGTGGCTCTAAATGTAGACTTTGTGCTTTCATTGAGGAAATATTACATTACATAATCAATGGGCTGTCAGCAAGGTGGTTGTTGAAGAGAGGGAAGGAATTTTTGTATAATCTATCACATTAGCCCTCCTCACCTATGGTGTGTCCAATTATCTGCTTCTTTAGGATGTGTGAAAAGCTCGCGAGTGTCATTGAACGTTTTTGGTGGATATCAGATCCACATAAAAGAGGAATCCACTCGGCGTGTCCAATTATCTGCTTCTTTAGGATGTGTGAAAAGCTCGCGAGTGTCATTGAACGTTTTTGGTGGATATCAGATCCACATAAAAGAGGAATCCATTCGGCCAATGAGGAGACCATGTGTAGTCCAAAGGATAAAGGTGATCTAGGATCTCGTATGATCCATGCATCCATCCTCGATTTGCTAGGAAAAATTGTTGAATATAATTAAATTTCCAGGTTCTCTCCTTGATAGGGTGTTGCACGACAAGTATTACAGACTTTGTTTGCCATTGCAATCAAGTCCTTCTGATAATACATCTTATGTTTGGACTAGTATTTCAGCATCAAAACCATTACTTTCTTTGGGTATTAGTCACAAATTTTATTCTGGTTAAGAGATTAGAGCTTGGAAAAATACATGGATTCCCAACAATCATTTCGAGACCAGCCAGACCTACTGCACCTGTTGTCAACCCAATGATGAAAGTAAGTGATTTTATCCATGGAGAGGTTAATATATTGGATGAGGAGATGTTGGATACCCTCGTAGGACATGAGGTTATTCCATTGATACAAAACTTAGAAGTGAGTCAATCAAAGCAACATAATACTTTTTGTTGGAGATATATGAAGAATGGTCAATACACAACAAAATCTGAATACTGGGTAGTTAGAATATCCTAACCAAGAAACTGAATCCTTATGTTCAGTGATTGTGAGTGGGTTTGGACAGAATCTATCCATAGGTGTGCTTTTAGTTCTGCATGTGATGATGACTGAATCCTTGTGTTCAGTGGTTGTGGGTGGATTTGGACAGAATCATTAGGATAACTCATATCCCAGGCACCAAAAATCAGAGAAGGAGACATTCATCATTACATGCAGAACTAAAAGCACGCTATGGGCATGGAATGTATTCTCTCAAAAATCATGGCTTTGGAACATACATGAACGATTTGATATCAATGTTTGAAGACCCATGAGCGTGGCCAAGATTTTCAAAAAGCTAAAGAGCTATCAAAAGAAGATTCCAGGATTTCACTATCGTGTACCAACTTCGATGAGAATATTCTACCTCATATTCATTGGTTGTTATATTCTTATATGGTTACGCAAACTAATAATTTGAGCAATATAATAGCCGTTTGATGTAAGAAATAGTTTAGTATATATCTATTACTCATCAACAGGGGTATAGGTTCCCAAATTTATCACAATAGCATTTCTTACCCAATCCTTTGACGATACACTACACTTTCATGTGCTGCACATCGGTGGAGTCACTTAATTACTATCTATAATATATAAATATTTTTGGTTTGTTCCAGTTTCACATGATTCTTTACCACTACCCTCCAAAATTAGGGTTACTCTTTCATATCTCGAACAACTAGCTGATGAAATCTGCAAAATTTGGAAACGAAGAGGCTACATGTTCTGCGATATAGATGAAGGACCTACTGGATGACTTGCTCTTACGAATCCTCTCATTGGTTCCGGTAAAAAAATTATTGTCCGAATTCCTATTGTCTAAACGATGAAAACCTCAGTCGAAGATGATGCCAACAACATGGACTTTTGGTTTTCGGTTTGATTCTGGTTCTTTTTTTGGTTTTTGGTTTTTTCGATTCTAGAGATATAGGAACTATTAGATTAATTATGAAACTCAGTTTGGTTTTTTTTTGGTTATCTTGTTTTTTGGTTCGGTTTGAATAAAACCTTTAGGAATTAGCTAATATCCTATGTGTCTGATTCGGTTCCGTTTTTTTTTTGGATAATTTCGCATAACTTGGCTAAAAACAATTTTTTAAAAAAAAAAAAAAAATTTAGATAAGTTTAAATTACACATGTCAATTGGGACCGAAGCCCGCAGCCCAAACCCACCCAAGCCTATAAATATTATATAAAAAATGAGCCTTTTGGGATTAATCCATATGGGCCTTAACAATTTTGGACTTAAGCCCGTTAGGCTAAGGCCGGCCTGAAAACCTGAAACTTATATATTAATTCATTTAATAATTAACATTGTTTCTTATTTTTAAACAAATATAGAATTGATTCCCATGTTTTAAACAAATATATAATTTCGAGAACTATAGTAGCGTGAAAATCTAGTTTCAGCATTGGTGCTCATGTTTTAAACAAATGTAGAAATCGTCTCTTACCAACATTCTCATTGTCACTGATTTATACACATACTTGGTTTGAATAATTTATGTTCCACGATCCACGAACATATTGGTATTTATAAAATTTTATTTTATATTGCTATATATGTAAAATTTTAAAATTTTAGATATACTTTTTGATGACAATGAGAATGTTAAATCTGATTAACATACCTGTCAACCTACTAGTTACAACTATTCTAACCAAAATCTCGTATGACCTAGCATTTCATCCTTATAAGTTAACTTTAAAACAATCTTTCAATCATTTACTGTTTTTAAACATTGTCGCCTAGCTTAATCAATACTTTTCTAGTCTAGTGTGTGCCCTTTCTCCTTATTGGATATGATCCTTAAGTACTCAATTTGACACTCTTATTTGAGAGAGTTAAAACGCTTAGGGTAATTTGAGCGAGATCAGATGGTTCCGAAAAACAACATAACTGGCACAAAAAGAGTATATTTTGGGAATTTCCATACTGGAAGGATTTACTTCTACGACACAATCTTGATGTGATGCATATAGAGAAGAACTTCTTTGACAACATCATCAATACGTTATTGTACGTCCCCGGGAAGACAAAAGATAACAAGAACTCAAGGTTGGATTTGCATGCATTATGTTGTAGAACTGAGTTGCACATTAAGAGCGATGGGAAAATTCCAGTGCCCATTTTCAGATTGTCAACACAGGCAACAATGGCGTTGTTCAAGTGGGTTTCATCAGATGTGAAGTTTTCCGATGTATACGTTTCAAATCTATCAAGATGTGTTGAACAGGGACAAAAGTTTTCAGGAATGAAGAGTCATGACTCTCATGTGTTTATGCAATGACTACTACCATTTGCATTTGCGGAGTTGCTTCCAAAAACTGTTCACGAATCACTTGCAGTTATTGGAGATTTTTTTCAGAGATCTTAGCTTACGCACCTTAACTGAAGATGTCATCAATCAACTTGATGACAATATCCCGATCCTAATGTGCAATTTGGAGAAATTTGTTCCACCGTCAATTTTTGACGTGATAGAACATTTAGTTGTCCACCTCCCGTATGAGGCATTGCTTCGTGGGCCTGTTCATAATGGATTGATGTGTCCTTACCAGCGATCCATGAAACATTTGAAAGGGAAAGTAAAAAACCTTGCAAGGGTGGAAGGTTCAATTGTTGCTGGGAGTTTGAATGAGGAAACATCTCACTTCACATCGTACTACTTTGGGTCACAAGTCCAGACATGAAAGAGGGCTCTGAGCAGATATGATGATGGTGGTGTTTTGCAGACATATGTTGATGAAAATATTCCATACATATTCTGTAAAATTGGACGTTTAGGTGGGAAACTGAAAAAAGTTTGGTGGTCGAGTACAAAAGACGCTCACAGTGCCCACACGTATATACTCCTTAACTGCGAGGAGATGGAGTCATTCGAAAGGTATGAAATTTTATATAACTATTACATTGTGTTAATTTAATCTATTATAATATAATTTACAAATTAAAACAGTGAATTTATCGCCCAAGTTGAAGAAGCTATACCAGGAATATCAACTAATGATCTCAACAAAAGGAAAGATCGACACTTCGTGAAGTGGTTAAAAACGCATGTATGAATCAAATATACTTAGTTATGTACATTGATGAATTTTATATATTGATTTTGAAGTTATATATATATATATATATATATATATTCAGGTTTATTATGATGATCCACTCTATACTTCGTGGTTTCATGAATTGATACAAGGTCCTATCGCTAAAGCCACCACAACATCTATGAATTTCACACGAGGCTACAGTTTTCACACTTAAAGTATGGAAGTCGGAGAGCAACAATGAACTATGGAATATGTGTGAAAGATGATAGATTTCTATGGAATCTTACAAGAGATCGTCGAAGTGGAATTCCCCGGTTTAGTAAAGATGAATGCGTCCTCTTCAAATGTGAATGGTTTGACCACACCGTCAATAGAGGTGTTTGGTATAACAAGTTTGGAGTTGTGGATATAAATGCAACACGGAGGTACAACAAATTTGAACCCTACAAATTAGCATCTCAAGCAGATCAAGTTTATTTTATTCCATATCCGAGGATCAGACAATCTGGAATACCTTGCTTAGCCGCTATAAAAAAGTTACACCTCGGGAAAGAGTCTTAAATGATGAACAACCGCCTTTACAAGAGATGCCATAAATGAAGTCGAAGTATCTTAACAAGGTTTAGACGAAATCTTACTTGTTGATCCGCAAAACCCGGGATATGAAGATCTTTCAGACAATATAGCAGACGAAGCTAACGAAGATAAATTCGAAGGAATTGATTCGGACGATATCGATGGTTCTGATGACGAGTGAATTCCTTACTATAATCTAGTTTACGACCAACTAACTATATTGTAGACTCTAATTGGTCGTAATTTACTATGTTTTTACGACCCAATTACAAGTGTCCATATAACTTATGATGTTTGGGGTTTCGGTTGTAGGGTTAGTGGTCCTAACTTCGTCGTAATTTACTTCTACATCTCGACCAAAGAGTGAATCGTCCCTAGTTAGTCGTAGATTACTTCTAATTTACGACCAACTACCTAAACCGTAGACTCTGATTGGTTGTAACTTACTACGTTTTTACGGCCCAAGCCAAGGTGAAAATTTTTCTATAAATATTAACCATCTCTAGGTGAAACTTTTCTATAAATATTAACCATCTCTAGGTGAAATCCTCAAAAAAAAAAAAAATTCTCTAAGAAAATGTTTTTTTTGAATGACTAAGAAGTTCTAAGCCCGAAAGCCCGTACATCTCCTTAGGGCTAGGCCTGAACCAATGTTAAATTAACTCTCCTTAGGAGAGCAGACTCCTCTCAACGGGAATCAAACGCATGACCCCTACTAGGTGATCCAAGATTTTTCGCCACTAGGGTAACTCCTCGTTGGTTTTCTCTAAGAACATTAGTCGAAAGAGATTTATCAGACACTTGGGGATTCCTCCCAAAAAACTTAAAATTTTAGTTTTTTCGGATGAATCCTCAAGGTCGGATAAATCTGTTTCGAGTTTTTGCATTTTAAAAATGTGGTGAAATCCTCAAAAAAAGAAAAACACGATTTCTCTAAGAATATTAGTCGAAATAGATTTATCAGAAGCCTGAGGATTCCTCCCCAAAAACTTATAATTCTATTTTTTCGGATAAATCATGAGGGTCTGATAAATCTCTTTCGATTTTTTTTTTTTGCGTATTACTAATGTGGTCTCTGATTGGTCGTAAAAATTTTCGTCCCTGATTGGTCGTAACAAATTTCTACTTTACGACCAATCACTCCAAAGTCGTCGTAAATGGAAAATATTATTCGTCGTAAAGTCTTCGTAAAACCCAAATTGGTCCCCAATAAAATATAAATAAACTTCTCATTTACAACGATTAGTCGTAATTTACGACCACATTATGACGACTTCTGATTCTGTATATATACCTTCGTCCATCGCGGAAGCAATTTAGTTGATCTCTCCCCTCTCTCTAACAACGACTCTGCATCGACTTCTCTCTTTAGGTAATTTTTTTTAAAAAAAAAATTAGATGGTTGGTTAGGTGGTTAGATTAGAGTTGTAATTAGTTTAGGATGTAATTAGATTAGGTTTGGAATTAGTTTAGGATGTAATTAGATTAGGTTTGGAGTTAGCTTAAGATGTAATAAATTATGTTTGGAATTAGTTTAGGATGTAATTAATAACAAATTTATTCATTTTTAACTAAAATATTTTTTTATGTTTAAATTGACGATATGGCAAGCGGTAGAAAGAGAATGAGGAACCTTGAGGCAAGCTGTCCTTCTTATGCGAATACGTTTCTTGGTCAGCATGATCCTTCAGCTTCGAGCTCTGGCGCCACCGCTTCCGGCCAGGAGTATGTCCCTAAGAGCCTCTCTCAGGGACAATCGCTGCAGACGACTCACCCATCATCTTTGCCTCGTCCTCCAGCTCCAGCTTCGTATGTGGCTCCAACTCTGTATGTCCCTCCTCCAGCGGTGTTTGAGCCTGCTCCTTACTATCCTCAATATGAGGCTCCATATCCTCAGTATGATGAGCCTCCACAGAAACCACAATATGATCAGCATCATCTACAGCAGCCTCAGTATGATCAGCCTCCTCCACAACATCCTAATCAGCAGCCTGCTGCACCCGCTCCAGTTCTCCATCCAAATTTGATGGTCCCACCTGATGCTCCATATGCTAGACTTACAGTGGAAGACATCCTCCAGCTCCCGGGACGAGGAGTTTTACCCATCATCGACCCAAATCGACCACCTAAGACTTTTTGGTGATTTTTCATATATTTTTAATTGTTAAAATTTTAATTGTATTAATTTATAATTACAAATATATATATATATATATATATAGGTCTAATTTACACTTTAATTTCTAGGTTTCTTACGGACAATTGTCTGGGAGGGGATGTGTCAAACGTTATCAAAGGAAACTTCTGGTATGCGCATCTGAACTGGAGTCTTACACCAGAACACGTTCGGAGGACATGTTCGGAGGGCTTGGTTCAAGTGATTCGCGGTTAGTTTTAATTATAATTTTATTTTTATTAATTATTTTGTATTGAAATTTATTCGATTGTTTCTTATTTGATATTTTTGTAGCCAAAGTATAACTGGTCTCTTGGTGTCACCGAGAAGGTGAAAGAAGGATTTTACGATAAGTCGAAGGCTTGCCTTAAGAACAATATTGGCGATTGGAAGGAGAAATGGAGGGTTATAGGGGATGACAGAAAAGAAACAAAGGCCGGTTCGTACCGTTGATAGGATCGAAAAAGAAACCCGAAGGAAGACCACGACGATGGTAAAAGTCATTTGAGATTGTAATGGGCAAGAAGAAGCAACTTGGGAAACCAAGGCTAGGATGAAGGCCGAATTTCCTCAATGGTATGAACAAGTCACCATTGACGAAATAAGTGATACGGATTCGGGGATGAATCCCTTACAGGTGGAAGAGACTTGTAACATCTTGGATCCTAGATATGATCACCTGGAAAGGCCATGGTGCGAGGGAACGAGCCAACCGAGTCATAAGACCATTAAGGCAAGCGTTCCATGGCCTGAGGTGTGGTTAAGGACGTCTTGGAGCTTATACTTTACCAAGGATCACATAAAAGAGTGTTAACGGAGTGTTCGGCAGCTGGTCGAAGTGTAAAACAGCTCGACCGAGCTGAACGGTACACGCCCGTAGCTCGCACTAAGTGTGCAACCTCGTGGAGCTGGATGGACTAGCTCACTCAGCTGGACCAGCTGGGAGGCAGCTGATCTCAGCTGGCCCGAGTGTTTTGGTCTCGACCATGTGGATCGAGGTCGGGCTGGTCCGGGCCTTGGTCGGACCTGGTGGTTGACCTGGCAGGCAGCCTGATGGGCTAGTGGACCAAGGAGTGGTCCAGCATGGCCCAATGGTGTGGGACTAGGCCTGGAAACGCCTAAGGCCTCTTAGGGACGGTTTATGGTTAATGGGTGGCAGAAATGGGCGAAGGGACACAAGGGGAACCCTTGACACTCGTTCGGCCCAAGTGGCACCCGTTCGGCTCTAGGCCGTGCATGTTAGCATGGCAAGTCGTGGCCAACCATTATCTATAAATAGAGACCCTCTCTATCCATTTTTCTCAAAGTTTCCAGAGAAAACACTCAGAGAAATACCAAGAGAGAGAAAGAAAGAAAAAGAGAGAGTTTTCGGCAAAAAGAAGGCCGAGTAGAGAGGTTATAGTTTCCGGCGACTTAGATCGTTTTTGAAATGGATCTCCGAGAAAGGAATTGAGGATCCAACAAGGATAAGAACGTGGTGAACCCCGAGCAAGGTTCCAAGGTACGTTATGGACCAGAGAGCCATCAAACTAGACCAGCAGCTCTAATGGTCGGGTCTATGGTTTGGTCGGTTCCATGGTTACATCCAATTCTCTTTAACTATTTCTATTCATTCTTCTTATTCTATTTCTGATTACATACGTAAGGTTGTGATGGTTGGTTCAAGGGTTGTGATCCTAGACTTAGTCCATTCGCATCTAAACCGCAGCCTAGACCATGGGTCGGCTATGCAGAAGTACTGATTGTTCCACAGTATGGGTGGTTGGGCTAAACGGTTGGAATGAACCAAGAGACACGAGTCGCCAAGGGACATGAGTACCAAGAGGTATGAGTGCCAAGGGACCCGAGTACCAAGAGGTACGAGTGCCAATGGTCACGAGTAACCAAAGGTCATGAGTAACCAATTGGTGCGAGTAACCAATGGATGCGAGTGACCAAAAGGTACGAGTTACCAATGGCTGCAAGTAACCAATGAGTACCAAAGGGTGCCAACGACCGAAGGTTGCGAGTTCCAAACGGTGCCAATGGAAGTAGGCTTCGGATCAGTTCCACATTGTTCAGTCTGAGACTTATAAGTCAGGACCTACGCACTGTTCGTCTAACCGAAGTAATGTTTCGCAAGGTCTGATCGGTTGCAAGGCAATCCAGAAAGGCTTGGACCTTACTCAGTTGTATGGATCCAGGCTGGTTTCAGATCAGGTAAGGAATTCCTTGGTCTTAAGGACCGGACTTATGAATGGCCGATTGAGCCTAGACTCTAAACCGGTTGAACGGATTTGTCTTTAGGCGATACGGTTCTGATTGAATATTGTTGTTGGGTCTGGACCATCTGTCTATTCTAAGTTCAATGGGGTGGTTGGTTGAATGACTTAGAATATGATGGATCTTGTCCATGACTTAGCTGAATCATTATATACTTGTCTTGTTATGGTTTATAATAGTTCTGTTGAAATGAAGAAGAGAATGACCAGAAGAAGAAGCTGGTTCATGATCCAAGTATTGATAAAGATAAATAAAGAAGACAAGAAGAAGAAGCAATCTGGTTGAAGATAAAATCTGGATAGAGAAAACTTGACTTACAAGGAAATGTGAAGGCTGTGACCTAGCCTGACTTGCAAGGCAAGGAAATGAGTTGAAGCNATCTGGTTGAAGATAAAATCTGGATAGAGAAAACTTGACTTACAAGGAAATGTGAAGGCTGTGACCTAGCCTGACTTGCAAGGCAAGGAAATGAGTTGAAGCTTACCTTGTGACTGTTGCCAAGCACCAGAAATCCTACTCTACACGTGCATATGTCAAGGGAAAAGATCTGGTTTGAATTGAAGCAAGAAAGATCACACGTGTTGCATAAGAAGGACTGACCTGCCACTATCACACCAAGCTGTGTGTGCCTCTTCCTCCAGTCACTTTCTCACCATTCTGGACGTGCCCAGCCTGTCCCAGCCAGCCTGCCCCTTCTGATTTCCCCACAATATTATTGTTTATCCATTCCCTACACAAGTAATTGTTTATTAGCTAGTTTGTTGTGTAGTTGGGCTATAAATTAGCCTCTCTTGTAATCAAAACAAATTAAGCTGAAAGTGGGGAGTTCCCCTTTCTTCTTCACCATTCTCCTGTCTCATTAATCTCTCTATTCTATGGTTACTCACTCTCTTACACGAAATCTCTCACAATAATCTCATACTCCTCCTAAATCTCTCTTATTCTCCATTGCTGTCTCTTTAATTCCCACATACTCTCTTCATTCTTTTCTCTTTAATTTCGACCACACTCTGTTCTAAACACCACTCACACACCCTAATCTGTCTATTCTCACATGGTATCGGAGCTCCCAAGCTCCTGAAACTCAAAGCTTCCGAAAATCAAGCACAAGCTCACCCTCATGGCTGTTTTAAAACAATTGGAGAAGTTTCTGTCTAGTTGGCTGTTCAGTCTCTTCAAGAGGAAGAAGACTGCAACAAACGGCGTGTACAGAGACTTTCCAGAGTCTATCCTCGTGCCTCCTGTCCATCCTGAAGAGATCTCTTGGAAGCAAAATGTTTTGGAGCTGTTTGGCAAGCAAAACTCCAAACAAAATCTGTACAAGCAATTCTGATGTTCTTTTCAAGATGGAGTCTCTCACTATCTTCAAGAAGGTGGCGTCTGGTAAGCAGGAAGAAAGGAGAGGTCCTAAGCATGAGAGGTTCAAGGGGAAAGCACACTCAAAGGAATGGAGTTGGGTAGAGAACCCAAAATCCAAATCTGCCAAGTTCAGGTGAACCATGTGCCTTGGAGGTTCAAGGAACCAGATCAGGTTCCTTGGTTGTAAGCTAAACCTCTTTCCCTTGAGTAAAGCTTGTGTCTTTATGT
>CAKOAT010241487.1:6080-37466 GCA_932364175.1 Eruca vesicaria subsp. sativa | reverse complement strand
CGAGCAAAATGGAAAGACTAAAACCGCCTAAGGAGGAGTATATAAGGAGGAGGCATAGGGCAGAAGCTGAGACACGAGTTTTCAGAGCTTTCACCACCAAACTTAGCATTTAGGCAATTTTCCGTTTTCGTTATCGAGCTGCGTCTCAACTAGGGTTTTAGTCTTAGATTGCTAGAACTAGGAATTTCGCCGACGGCTCGCGCAGCTAAGGCAACTCTCGTTGTAACCGTTCTTACACGAACTCGGAATAAGAATCCTTCTTGCTCTCAATCTCGTTTTTCTTTTTATATCTTTCAATTTATTCATATTAATCGCGTTTTTGGTTACTTGTCGTTGGCTTTCGCAGAGATCCGGTTCCTCTGGAAACTTTGGGTTTTCCCGAAGTTTCCTTTTTTACGATTTATTGACAGTAGGTGGATTTCGGTTCCCACAGTTTGGCGCTAGAAGGAGGGGGGGTCGGATTACTCTTACTCATAGCCGCAAAACGCTTGACCAAAACGATGTCTGGATGTATGAAAGACAAAGTCGCAACTCGCAAAAAGACGCTGGTAAAACAACTCCAGTAGCGACTGCTCCTACAGCCAACGCTCGTGCAAACGCTGTAGTACTCAACAAAATCGAAAACCTAATCGCGACTCTTCGCCACGGAAAGAGCAACAAAACAAGCTCACGATTTCTATCTCAGATCACTAAGGGCAACGATAAAATCTATCAAACCCCATAGTGTTTTTCTTATTTCTGAGTTGGACAAATCTCACGCGTTAAGCAAAAGACGTTTTCCGAGAACCTTTCGGAAAAATAAAACTTGCTCTCCCAGAAACCGCGGAACAAACCGTAACTTACTCGCAAAATAAATCCTAGGATACTCGCGGAAAACCCTAGGCTGTTCGCGGAAAAATCCTTAGGTTGTTCGCGGAAAAACCCTAGGTTACTCGCGTAGAAAGCCTTAGGTGACTCGCGGAAAAACCATAGGTTATTCGCGGCAAAACCCCAGGTTGTTCGTGGAAAAACCCTAGGTTACTCGCGGAGAAAGCCCTAGGTTACTCGCGGAAAAACCCTAGGTTATTCGCGACAAAACCCTAGGTTGTTCGCGGAAAAACCCTAGGTTACTCGCGTAGAAAGCCTTAGGTGACTCGCGGAAAAACCGTAGGTTATTCGCGGCAAAACCCTAGGTTGTTCGCGGAAAAACCCTAGGTTACTCGCGGAGAAAGCCCTGGGTTACTCGCGGAAAAACCCTAGGTTATTCACGACAAAACCCTAGGTTGCTCGCGGAAGAACCTTAGGCTACTCGCAGAATCGGGCAATACTATCCAGCCGAAAAGACGGTGAGTTGGCCAAGCAACCTAGCTTGCCATCTTGGCGAGCTGACCGGCTTTCCACCTCGTCCCAGGGGCACTGACTTTTTCCCGAGGGTCCGCACAATCCAACTCATAGCTATGGTGAGCCGGACCGTACTCTAAACAATAATCGCACGGCTTTTCGTTTCATCTCAATCAAAGTTTTCGTTGAGGTTTTACCATGAAAACAAGATAGCTTGATGAATCGGGACTGTGCTCGCCGACTCACCATTAGGCAAGTTGGACAAGCTCGATGGATCGAAACATCTCCATCTCGAATCTTGATCGAGACGCTTTTCGTTTCGTTTCAATCGGACTTTCCGTTGAGATTCTACGACGAAAACAAGTCAACTCGACGAATCGAGATCACCCGCGCCAAGCGTCTTGGCTCGCCGAACATAGGGCTAGCTAGCTCGCCATACAGCGAGCTGACCCAAGCGCCTGGCTCGCCCAAGAGACACTGACTTCGCCCCAAGGGTTCTTACAATCCAGATCGCCACACGACGAGCTGAAAGGGTTCACCCGACTTGCCTTACGTCGAGCTGAACCAATCCTCGAGTTCTCTCGAAATATTGATCGCACTGATTCTCGTTTCGTCTGAACCGGAATTTCCATCAGGATTTTACGATAAAACCGCAAAGACTTATTTCTTCGTATAAGTTCGAATCAATCGTCTAAAACGGCAACGGTTGACTTAACACCAAAGTTGCCTAAACTGTACGAGAAATATAAACTCTCTAAACCTAATCCGATTTTACGAAACTCTGCCACGCTAAGTCGAAAACATCCAATCATAAACACGTGATTGATTTTTTCGATATACAAAGCGCACCTAGTCGGTCAAATAAAACCAGCAGTACGAAGAAACAAGAACATGAGCTCCGATGGTTAAGTCTTCTCCCCGCTCCGATACTCTCGCTGGTAATTCGTCGAAGACCGGTAAGTCAAAAGACGAAGAACGAAGAATAGACGACCCCAAATCATCGATGAAGCTAAGGTATGTCCGATTTGAAAATTTTATTAGACTTCTAATTTCTCGTAGATAAGAAACGAAAACGTCTTGTAAACTGCCGTGAAACCTAGAGAACTTTGAATTAAGAGGATCTAGCACGCTAAGTCGTAAGCAATTTTTGTCTATCTCGATTTGTTGTTTTCTAACCATTCAGGCATAACTCGCAAACCGATCTAATCTCTCGTACAACTGAGATTCGATTGCCACGCATTCAAACGTACTCATTTCCTAAAAGAAAGAGGGAGCTAGAGACTCTGACGTCGTCTTAAAACCGACTCGCTCCTAGAAGTTCTCGTAAATCAGACATACTCCAAGTCATCTCCGATCCACCATGGTCTTTAATCGACCCGGATTGTCGATCATCCAAATCCTTCAAACGAAACTCGTCTTTCTTCTTTCGCCGAACATTTTTCCTCGCATCAAGAAAACGCTTTCTAAAATAAGCGGAAAAATNGTCGTCTTAAAACCGACTCGCTCCTAGAAGTTCTCGTAAATCAGACATACTCCAAGTCATCTCCGATCCACCATGGTCTTTAATCGACCCGGATTGTCGATCATCCAAATCCTTCAAACGAAACTCGTCTTTCTTCTTTCGCCGAACATTTTTCCTCGCATCAAGAAAACGCTTTCTAAAATAAGCGGAAAAATATTCGAACGATGCAACGCCTCGTCGAAATTATCCCAAAAGCAAATGACAATCTAAAAACCGTCTAAGTGCTAATGACTGATCCAAACTGTCTGGGAAATAAACTCGAGGAATATACAGCATCTCTCGTCGCAATCATGCGGTTAGAAAATCTCTGCGAAACTTCAGAGCGAAACTCGATTATTTGCTGAAGTCATAAAGATAAAACAAGTATAAGAGTCGAAATCTTTAGGCACCAAAGCATTGATCTCATTTTCCGTCAAACCAAGTGAGTCACGGAATAATGTCAAAAACATTTGCGGCGAAAGAAAGATCGAGAACACAAAGCAGAAAGAGAGAACACGTCCTCCCTTCTCGCTGACTGATCCTATTGCTGATCATGTGATTCATTCCGCCCGAGAAACCCGCTAAAACATTTTGCGACTAGATCTCGGTGAAATAACTTTTGGTAAAACTCCACGAGTGACTCCGAGAAAAACTATCACCGAAGAATCAAAAACTAAGCGGAAAGGTTTCTCGAAAAATCTGCGGAAACATTGTTAACCCAATGCGTCGTGCCGATTTACTAAATTCATCACCCGTTACTTACGCGAGAAATCCTTCGTATAGTCACGATCATGTCATAACGAAGTAACTTTCGAAAATGAACGTAACAGGTTGTGCGAAAAGTACATTCCCTATAGCGAAAACCAAGCTATACGATCCGGCACTGAGCGACCAATCTAAACTTTTCCTCCTTGCGACACGATCCGAAAGATCTCACTCTTTAGCCATTCGGTTCACGAGCATCCGCTCTCATTCTTCCCGATTACATCCGAGAATGAGACCGCCCCGCAAACGACTCCACACGGGCTCTGCATCGAGCTTCTTACGATCTGTCTCCCTCGAGTAAAAAAACAAAAAAAAAAAAAAAAAAACAACTTCCATACAAAGGAAAGTTTATACGAAACTTTCACCGTATAAATCAAACCTACAATGAAAAAATGTTTTCTATAAACACGGGCATACTTGGCATATCAAGCTCGACAAAGACTACTTGGCTATTGTCCGATCGCGCTTCACTTCAATGCCAAGTTTACAAACCGACTCGGCCTTTTCGATAGCACGAAAGTGTCGCGGTCTAATCCTCTACCAAATACGACCTTGGCTGTGCGGCTGAACACAACCTTCACGCCAAGCCAATACATTCAATGGATAATGCAAATTTTTCAAAAATCGGCTAAGTTCTGTATTCTCGCGATTCACTCTATTCCCGAAGCAAGTTGCCTACAAAATTCGATGTATAAGAAAACGTTTGTACCAGAGCTCCTAAAGCCGTATGGATCTCGGAAGGTCAACACTTCACAAAGCACCGTAACGAAAAACCCTTCGTTTTGGGGAAACAACTTACGCAACCTCTCGGTCCTAATTGCTCTAGCACAAATCATAAAACTACCTAACATCCAAACATGAATGTTAGTTTTAATTGCGAATATCCGCAAACGAACCAAAGTATTCCTGCGAAGCAGGGTTAAAAAAAAACCCTCGCATCACCGCGCAACATCTTCGAGCCCGCAAACGTTCCGAACACGAAACGCGGCATATAAAATAAAAACCAACTTTCGGCACTGCGAGACGTCGCAGACACCTGAAGATTAGTTTTTCGACATAAACACCTTCCTCGATAAAGTCATTTCTTGGAAGACCTAACAGTCCGTCCGCGACTATAAAATTACGCAAAACTTCTTAACGTACATATCCTTCGCGAAGGCCAAACAACGTAAACATTTATCGCCTAAAAAGTTTGTTGCTGATCACAACAAACTCGCAACAGTCCTAAACAAACTTAAGTTATCTCGCAGAGATAGCTCTCGAACAACCGACACAAGGGTAATAGCGCTATAAAAGAAATCCAAACTTTTGGTCAGCACTTCCGGGCAACTTAGAAATTGTTCCCGGTGAGATGCTTGGTTCCAACCAGACGAATCGTATAAGCCGAGAACCTATCGCGGATTCTAAATCGGTATGGAATCAGGTTAAAATCGCAACAGGCAAAACGAAAGCCGACTAGTCATCGCATANAACCTATCGCGGATTCTAAATCGGTATGGAATCAGGTTAAAATCGCAACAGGCAAAACGAAAGCCGACTAGTCATCGCATAGCCTCAATCCGAAAGTAAACCTAGGTCTTGCCCTAAACCCAGCACACTGGTCGCTAACGTCTCAAGGCATGAATCGAGATCCTAAAGGCATGTCTCTTCGTCTATATCTAAATGCTCACTCGATTTACTAAACATCCTAAAACGGGCAAATGAACAAGGCGATACACTAAGGGAAAAAGGAATGCTAGACGACAACTCGCGGACCTCCCTCAATATCAACTCATAATCTTCCCGCTACATTCATACGAATAAAAACACGCTCTTAAAACGCAAACTGATTTTTAATAAAGCCGCAAAAGCGGCAGGGACTCAGAGCCGCACACGGCCAGTCCCAAAACTATAACGGCCACGCTCAGCCAGACCAAACGGCCTACGAGGCTAGTCTCAAGGCCGGCAAAGGTCAAGATGCCATCGACATCAATATGCTCGATAAACATATAACTAGACCGTAAAGGTCTTGCTGGGAAACAGGTCATACGAACCTTAACTCTAAAATGAACTACGAAAGGCTTGATCCCCTCAAATGGGTACGTAGGCAGCCTTCACAAGGCGCAGCCCTAATCTTAAAGGCTTTCCGCTCCCTGGAGAGTGGAAAGATCACTTTCAACGGACCTTTCCGACCATTAATTCCGCCTAACTTAACTAAAACTGGTTAACCACTCGCAAGAACCTTACGCTAAAGGCTCAAGATTCTTACGAGCTGGGGGGCTAACTGTTGGGGTCAAAATCGGTACAACGGAATCAACGGCCGAAACTCCCCGCAGAAATATAAAAGGAATCGTTTTGTAAAACCCGAAGAATAGTTTTATAAAACTCGAGGATCGTTTTATAAAACTCGAGGACCGTTTTATAAAAATCGAGAATCGTTTTATAAAACTCGAGGATCGTTTTATAAAATTCGAGAATCGTTTTATAAAACTCGAGGATCGTTTTATAAAACTCGAGGATCATTTTATAAAACTCGAGAAGCCGTTTTATAAAACTCAAAGATCGTTTTATAAAACTCGAGGGTCGTTTTATAAAACTCGAGAATCATTTTATAAAACTCGAGGATCATTTTATAAAACTCGAGAAGCCGTTTTATAAAACTCAAAGATCGTTTTATAAAACTCGAGGATCGTTTTATAAAACTCGAGAAGCCGTTTTATAAAACTCGAGAAGCTATTTTATAAAACTCGAAGATCGTTTTATAAAACTCGAGAAGGCGTTTTATAAAATTCGAAGATCGTTTTATAAAACTCGAAGATCTTTTTATAAAACTCGAGAAGCCGTTTTATAAAATCCGAAGATCGTTTTATAAAACTCGAGAAGCCGTTTTATAAAACTCGAAGATCGTTTTATAAAACTCGAATATCGTTTTATAAAACTCGAAGAATCGTTTTATAAGACTCGAGAATCGTTTTATAAAACTATAAGAATCGTTTTATAAAACTCGAAGAATCGTTTTATAAAAACTCGAGAATCGTTTTATAAAACTCGAAGAATCATTTTATAAAACTCGAGAATCTTTTTATAAAACTCGAAGAATCGTTTTATAAAACCCGAAGAATCGTTTTATAAAACTCGAGAATTGTTTTATAAAACTCGAAGAATCGTTTTATAAAACTCGAAGAATCGTTTTACGAAACTGCAAAAAACCGAAACGGCCGTAAAACGCGAACTAGGAGGCACTGGACTAGTTCGCCCATCTGCAAACTAAGCTGGCCCGGCTTAGTTCGCCGATGGGCGGACTAGTCCCGTCCCGGCTAGATCGCCATTGGGCGAACTAAGAGGTGCTGACTTTGCCCCACTGGTTCTGTTCGCCTAGTTCGCCATATGGCGACCTAGCCAAGCTGAACTAGCTCGCCGTACGACGAGCCGACCATCCCGAGCCTCGATCTCCCACATCCTTGATTCAAGGCATACGTCATTCGAAACGATTGTATTCCAAATCATGGTCGAAATGTCTCCCATTTCGTCTCGATCCGTCCTATCGTTCGAGTTTTACGATAAAAACCGTAAAACTCCGTTTTCCCGAAAAGAATTCGAAGAAATCGTATAAAACGGTAACGGTTAATCAAAACACCGAACGTCGCCTAAACTATACGATTTATCCGAGATTCTTCGTTAAGATTATAAAAAACGCGTTTTTAATAAAAAAACGTCGAGAGAATCGTAAAAAAACGGCATCGGATCAGGAAACGGTCTCGTTAAAGTCGTAAAACGGTTTTTATCGTAAAACAGTCCGAAAGGTCCTAAAACACGATAAAAACCCATCTCGCGACGTCAACGAAATCAAAGCCGAAGATACGATAACGCTTTGACGGTCTACTCGCAGACGGAAGATAAAAGGCAAGTTTGAAGATAAATAGAAGATTTCCGCAGAAGAAAAGGAAGGATCGACAGATATGGAAAGTTCCCGAAATATTCGGTTTCGAGCAAAATGGAAAGACTAAAACCGCCTAAGGAGGAGTATATAAGGAGGAGGCATAGGGCAGAANTACGATAACGCTTTGACGGTCTACTCGCAGACGGAAGATAAAAGGCAAGTTTGAAGATAAATAGAAGATTTCCGCAGAAGAAAAGGAAGGATCGACAGATATGGAAAGTTCCCGAAATATTCGGTTTCGAGCAAAATGGAAAGACTAAAACCGCCTAAGGAGGAGTATATAAGGAGGAGGCATAGGGCAGAAGCTGAGACACGAGTTTTCAAAGCTTTCACCACCAAACTTAGCATTTAGGCAATTTTCCGTTTTCGTTATCGAGCTGCGTCTCAACTAGGGTTTTAGTCTTAGATTGCTAGAACTAGGAATTTCGCCGACGGTTCCCGCAGCTAAGGCAACTCTCGTTGTAACCGTTCTTACACGAATTCGGAATAAGAATCCTTCTTGCTCTCAATCTCGTTTTTCTTTTTATATCTTTCAATTTATTCATATTAATCGCGTTCTTGGTTACTTGTCGTTGGCTTTCGCAGAGATCCGGTTCCTCTGGAAATTCCCGAAGTTTCCTTTTTTACGATTTATTGACAGTAGGTGGATTTCGGTTCCCACAGTAACCACATGTAGTTCGTTCATTACCTCTGTAGTTCGTTCATTACCTCTTCAGTGGTAGGTATGAGATTTCTTTGTTGGTTACTTTGGCTTAGTTCTCTTCGTGCAGACTCAGAGTTATCTGGAAATGGTGGAGTTGATTGTCTTACCCTCCACTGCTTCATGTCTCTTTGAAGTTCCAAAACTAACATATGATTTGACTAACTTCTGTAAGTTAGTCATCATATATTTTGGTTAGCGTTTGGTAACTATGTTATAGTATTGTATGTGACTTTAGGGTTAGATTGTGAAATCTTAATTTGTTTTTCAGAAAAACTAAATTTGATATATATATATATATATATATGTGTGTGTGTGTGTGTGTGTTTAGTTTTTTGTATATTAAACACTTTATAAGTTTATTTTAAGTTTGATAAAGTTTTGTATGTGATTTAGTTATATATTTGATTTTGGGGTTTTGGAAGACTTAAATTTCGAAGATATAATGCACTAGAAGACTAACTGGATGACTTAACTGAGAAAGTTATGAGAAAACTTATGTATTTCTTAGATCTCAAAAACTTAATTACAACGAAGGAATCCATTACAAGATATATATATCTAGGGTTACATGAAAGCCCTAGGAGACATCTTGTTATCTTCCAACGCGTGTCACTATTGTAGCCTTTGGATTCAGCTCACTAACGGTATGAATCGATTGTGGAGGACGACAACTCAAGCTGGCTCTTTCTCCTTTTGTACCATACTCTTACAGCTTTGTTTTTGGAGTGTAGCAGAAGCTCTTCTCTTTGCCGCGTTCGATATTTGACTTGATCGAGATGGGACTTGACTTGGTAACAGGCCCAACTTTTCTATATGAGTGTTGTCCTATATTAAGCCCATCACATGACCCCTTTGCTCAAGCTTTAACTCTGTTACTTGAGGCACAGGTAATGTACTTCGTACACCCCCCACCCCCCCCCCAAACTTGGGAGATGGAGAATCCCAATGCCAAGTTTGGCTCGCAATAGCTCAAAAGGTCGACGAGGTAAGGACTTCGTGAAAATGTCTGTAAGCTGTAGTACGGCTGGTATGTGAGTGACATCAATCAGACTAAGAGCCACACATTCACGAATGTAATGATAGTCGACCTCGAAGTGTTTCGAGCGACTGTGAAACACTGGGTTGGCAGAGAGATGAACAGCAGATAGGTTGTCACACTGGAGAAGAGCAGAATGGCGTTGAGGTATCCTAATGTCTTGAAGAAGGAAGTTGACCCAAGTTAACTCTGCAGCTGTGTGAGCTAAGGCTCTGTATTCTGCTTCCGTGGATGACCGAGAAACCGTAGGTTGACGTTTGGCACACCAAGAGACGAGGTTGGAGCCAAGGAAGACATAGAAGCCTGTGGTGGAGCGTCGTGTATCACGGCAACCGGCCCAGTCAGTATCACCCTATGAAATGAGTGATAGTGGACTGTGTTTAGAGAAGTGTATGCCGTAAGCAGTGGTCCCTCGGATGTAACATAGTATCCGTTTGAGATGAGAGAAATCAGTCACTGTTGGAGCGTGCATCCGTTGACAAACAAAGTTCACGGCGAACTGGATATCAAGGCGCGTAAGAGTCAGATAATCTTCCTGCGATGCTTCGGAAGTACGTTGGTGCTCAGAACAGAGTCGTATCAGTAAAAGTAGCATCCAAACGACTCGGAAGTGGAGTTGGCATTGGATTAGCAGTTCCATGTCAGCTTCCCTTAATAGTTCCTCAGCATAGGCACCCTGGTGGAGGAATAACCCTTGGTCATGAGACTGCGCTTTGATGCCAAGCAATAGTGGATATTACGTACCCATATCCTTCATCGCAAAAGTGTTACTCAAAGCTGCAATAAGATCATCCATTAGAGTTGAAGAGTTACCAGTGACCAAGAAATCGTCAACGTAGAGGAGCAAGGCCATAGGCTGATCTCGATGATGATAAGTGAACAAGGAGGGATCAGCGGGGCTACAGGAGAAGCCAAACTCAAGAAGAAAGTTGGTGAATTTGTTATACCAGGCCCGCGGAGCCTGCTTAAGACGGTACATGGCTTTGTTCAGTTTGCAGACATGATTCGGATAGAGGGGATCAACAAAGCCCGAAGGCTGTTCAACAAATACTTCTTCTTGTAGTTCCCCATGAAGGAATGCGTTTTTAACATCCAACTGA
Source organism: Eruca vesicaria subsp. sativa (assembly GCA_932364175.1). Classification (NCBI taxonomy): domain Eukaryota; kingdom Viridiplantae; phylum Streptophyta; class Magnoliopsida; order Brassicales; family Brassicaceae; genus Eruca; species Eruca vesicaria. The sequence goes on along the minus strand of CAKOAT010241487.1, from coordinate 27,122 downwards.
CGCACCTTCCAGCTTTTACCAACAGAGATACCAAGCACAACTCGAATTGTCGAGGTTCTGACAACCGGACTAAAAGTTTCCACAAAGTCGACCGCTTCCTCTTGTTCATAGCCCTTAGCTAACCATCTTGCTTTGAGCTTGAGAACAGTGCCATCAGGGTTTAGTTTGACGGTGTAGATTCAGCGGCTGCCTAAGACATTCATTCCAGACTGACGTGGGACTAAAGTCATCGTTCCATTCACGCGTTGAGCGGTCATTTCATCTGTCATGGCATGAGTCCAGCCCTCATGTTTCAATGCGGAGGCTGTTGTTTTAGGAATGTCGGGAATGGTCTTACTTGTAAGGAGTGCATAATGAGGATTGGGTTTGAGACGTGTGGTCATAGGATGAGTACGCTCAGCAACATGAACAGGAGGTGGAGAAGGAATATCAGGGGCTTCAGGTGGGATATCAAGGAAATCAGGTTGAGGTCTATCTGTAGGTTGGATTACATGGGAGGAAGACGGTGGGGTTTGGTTTGGAGGGATGAGTGAGGAAGGTATAGGTGGAGTATAAGCGGAGGGTAGATAGTGGGGAACCAAAGGAGCAGCTTGCCATGCCTTGAGTAGAGGAGTAGAGGAGTAGAGGCAGGATCGATGAATTCTTTGTAACAATGTTCAAAAGGAAAAAAAAATATCATCAAATATAACATGGTGTGATAAGTAGATTCTGCCAGTAGGTAGATAGAGGCACCTGTAGCCCTTGTACTGGGCATGATAACCAAGAAATATGCATTGAAGGGACCGGGGATCGAACTTTTGATGCATATAGGGTCTGAGACAGGGGTAACAAGCAGACCCAAACACTGTGAGAAAAGAATAATCTGGCTTCTGATTATGTAACAGCTCAAATGGTGATTTAAACCCCACAGCAGAGGAAGGCAGGAGATTACTCACATAGTTGGCTGTGTAAAAGGCCTCTACCCAATATTAAAAGGAGTTTTACTCTGAAACATCATAGCAAGAGCCAGTTCACTGATATGTCGGTTTTTCCTCTCAGCAAGACCGTTTTGTTGAGGAGTTGAGGGGCACAACATCTGATGGTGAATTCCATGAGCTGCAAAGTGGTTTCGGAGAGCATGGCTCGTAAATTCACCACCACCATCGCTCTGAAAAGCTTTGATCTTAGAGTTATACTGATTTTCGACTTGTTTTTGAAAAGCAACAAACATTTTGAAGAAATCAGACTTTGCTTTAAGAGGAAACAGCCAAGCAAATCGAGAGAAGTCATCAACCAAAACGGCATAATATTTGAAACCTTGATTTGATACAATAGGTGATGGTCCCCAAAGATCACAGTGTAATCGATCAAGGGGTGCCACAGCATTAGACAAAGAAGCAAAAAAAAGGTAACTTAGAACTCTTCCCCATCTGGCAAGGCTCACAGATGGTCGGTGTGTTGCTCTTATTCATAAGGATGTCCTTGCTGTTGTGAAGATGTTGAAGAATCTACGAGTTTGCATGAGCTAACCGTCGGTGCCACACGGAGTCACTCGTAGACACCTGCTTGTTGGAATAGAAAGAGACAAAATCGGAGTTCTTCAAGACATAAAGATTCTCATGTCGTGGTCCTTTGGTCACCACTCGCTGAGTTTTTAAATCAATCACATATACCCATTTAGAATCAAAATAGACACCACAAGGATAGTCATCACAAAGCTTAGATATTGATAGTAAAGACTTCTGAATGGTAGGACAAACCAAGACATCAAGTAAAGGAATGCTACCTTGAGGAGTGTTGATGACCGTAGAACCGACATGAGTGATCGGAAGCTGATTGCCATTCCCAACTAGAACAGTTTCAGACCCGTGATATGGAGCTTCTTGCTGGATAGATGTGGGATTGGAGGTGATATGAGCAGTAGCTCCGGAGTCTGGAAGCCATTCCCTACCACTGTCATCAGACTTCTGAAATGCAGAAAGAGCTTTAGGAATGTCATCATTCTGATAGGTATTATCAAAGCGATTCCAACACTTAAAGGCTGAATGGCCCATCCTTCCACAAATCTGATAGACGGGTCTGTTGTTGGAGCTTGACTGAGACTGAGACTGAGACTGATTCCAACCACCAGAGTTGACTTGCTGAGAGAAACCACGACCCCTCGTGGAGAAGCCACTACCTCTGCCTCTGTTTCCAAAGCGACCTCGAGCTCCTCTGTTGTAGTTGTTGGAGTTACCACCGCGCTGAGTCTGGAATGCTGTAAAGGGGGTGACATCAGCAGGGGTTTCATAGGACTGAAGGCGCCTATGGAAACAAGTGACTTCAGACACCACATAACTGAATGTTGGTGGTGGAAAGCGAGACGTGGAGCTTTGGATAACAGTGGAGATGGGGTCGTAATCACGAGTCAAGCCGTTGAGAACGGTGAAGATCTTCATAGACTCGTCAACTGGTTTTCCTATGGAGCTCAACTGATCACACAGAGCACGGAACTCTCTGCAATACACCAAGAACTCCTTTCCTTGAGTGTTGAGGAGTTGGAGACGACGCCTGAGGTCAAATTTTCTTACGATAGAACTTTTGTTGAAGTTATCAGCGAGGGAAAGCCACAAATCTTGAGATGTTTCCAAACCATGAACATAACCTAGAACCTCTTCGGTGAGGGTTCCAAACAACCATGACTTTACGAGCTGGTCTGTACACTTCCAAGCTTCGAGAGCAGGATTAGGATTCTCCACAGCGACTTCATTAACCACAATGGTAACTGTGGGAGCTGGAGCTGGGATCTGACCAGTAACAAAACCGAGAAGCTTTTGACTACTGAGGAGAGCTTCAAACTGGATCTTCCAGAGGAGATAGTTGTGTTCACTGAGCTTTAGGGTTACAGAACTTGAGACATGAATCTTAGAGGGAAACGGGTATGGATCTTGAGCTTCGGCCATTACAGCAGCTGTTAAGGTTCTTCAAAGCTCTGATACCATGAGAAAGTTATGAGAAAACTTATATATTTCTTAGATCTCAAAAACTTAATTACAACGAAGGATCCATTACAAGATATATATATATATATATATATATATATCTAGGGTTACATGAAAGCCCTAGGAGACTTCTTGTTATCTTCCAACGCGTGTCACTATTGTAGCCTTTGGATTCAGCTCACTAATGGTATGAATCGATTGTTGAGGACCACAACTCCAGCTGGCTCTTTCTCCTTTTGTACCATACTCTTACAGCTCTGTTTTTGGAGTGTAGAAGAAGCTCTTTTCTTTGCCGCGTTCTGTATTTGACTTGATCGAGATGGGCCTTGACTTGGTAACGGGCCCAACTTTTCTATCTGAGTGTTGTCCTCGGTTAAGCCCATCACGTGACCCATTTTCTCAAGCTTTAACTCTGTTACTTGAGGCACAGGTATTGTACTTCGTACATTAACAACAGCTTCCGCTCAAAATTTTAAAACAATTTAGGTTTTTCGCGTAAAATTAAGTCTTCCAAAAAGTATTCCATAAGTCTTCTAAGAAAAGTTTTCTAGTGTATTAGTTATTAAAATAATTTATAAATTTCATTAAAATATTTTGATAGTGAACAATTATAATCATCTAATTATAGACATTTGTAAGTGATAAAAATTTAAATATAATAAAATTAAATTATTTTCTGAAGAGTATATTTTATTGTATGTTCTTGCAATATAAATTTTGATAGGGGAAAATCATAATCATCTAATCATAAACATCTATTTTGATAGGGGAAAATTTAACAATTTTTAAATAATAATTTTGAAGAGTATATTTTATTGTATGTTCTTGCAATTTAAAATTTTGTAGTTCTTATATTTTATTTAACTTTTTTTGCTAACTTTGTTAAACTTCCAAATATTTAGTATATAAATGAGTCAATTTTTCATTTAAATAGTTTATTTATAATATTGTTCTATTTGATGTTGAATTCTATTTTCTATTGAAATAATCAATTTTGGAAATTTTAACATTTTAAAATAGTAACTCTAATTATGATTTTTTCATATTTTGATTGTTTTTTTATAATCCTATAAGTATATTCTCAATGAATAATAGCATCATATATAATATATGTTATTTGTGAATATTTTCAATAGCATATAGCCTAAATTTGAAAAGAATGAGTTTTTTTTACTTATAATATTTTTAAAGTATTGTATTTTAAAATTGAATTCTTGATTTGTAATTTAATTTAATGTTAAATGTCAAAATATTATAAATATTAAGTTGATTTATTTGCTTATAATTTTTATACGTTTGTTAACTTACCTTGTTTGATATTGGTTTCCATTTTATTTTTAGATATATTTTACAAAATATTTTAAATCATATGTGGACACTCTCAATTGCTTATAGCCTTAAATTTCATATAGTATAGATCTATTTTAAATTTTAACATTTTAGGAAATAATAAACTAAAATTATTATTTTCATATTTTGATTGATTGTTTATAATTCTATGTTTATACCTCGATGGTTTATAATCTCTGTTTTTATATATTAAATAAAAATTTTATTTAGCATATTCTTGGTGTTTTAAAATATTATGTAAACATTCTCGATGATTTATATTTTTAACTTATATGGTTTAGGTTAGTTGTAAATATTTTCATTAGTATATATCAAAAACTTTGAAAATCATGAGTTAAATTTATTCACTTATAATTATTTTCAATTCTTGCAGTTTAAAAATTATTAATTATTTTATCTGAATTTATGCTTATTAATTTTTTGTTTATACACTTTTTAAAATGCCTTTTATCAAATGAATAAACATATTTGTTTACTCATCAACAATTATTTTTTTAATAAAACCACTATATTATGTTTTGACATAAATGTTTCTTCATAAAAATTTTAATCATCCAAATATTCATTAAACTAATAAATAGATTTATATGAAACAATTTATAATCTACAAGAACTTTTTAACTAGGATTATTAATAATAAAACAAAGTACACAGTGATTTTTCTATGTTTTTAATGTAATTCACCAATAAAAGTAAGGGAGTTTGCAAAAGTTATTCAAACTTCAAGTCAAACATAAAATTAAATTTTTTTTTTTGGACATTTTATTTGTCCTAATCACCTTTGAAGTTTTGATTATTTACAAAATACCATTATTATTGTTTTTGTTTTCTTTTCAAAAATTAGTGTTTTATTTTATCATCTTCATAAATTAATCACGAAAATATTATTACCATCAATTCACCCAACAACCATGAACAGCCAAAGTGAAGCTCGAAATGCATCTAAAAATGAAGTTTACTTAATTTTTTCATATTTTATGCACAAATTTTTTTTCCCTCACTTTCTCTCTATATTCATAGAAAAAACTTAAGTTTTTTTATTCTAAAGTTTTTCAGGTTCATATAGTCATTCGAGCTCACGATTCATGGTCATTCACGATTGGTTAGCTGTCGTGGTGAAGTTATGTGTGCTTGAGAAACTAATAAGCAAGTTTTCTCAGTGGTTGAAAGTAAGAATCAAATTTTTTTCTCAGAATTGTTCACGAGAAGACTTACACGGAAGTTTTATGGTCAAATCATATGTTAGTTTTGGAATTGACTTTTTGTGTTATTTTAGAGAAGTTCCCGGATAAACAGGTTGGTTTTTAATTGACCGAAATGTATAAGAAATTTGACTTTCTATAGAAGACTTCCCTATAAATCGTTTGGCGAAAGACTTTCACGGAAGTCTTCTCAACTTTTACATTAAGTCTGCTCGCTGTCGGTGGAAGTTTGCGCAAGTTACTTTTGCAATTGAAAATTTAAACATATACATTTAATATAACTGGAAGTAAGTCTTCCAGCGGAAGACTTACGTGGAAGTCTTCTTGATTTTTATTCCGTGATTCTGGTAAAACCTAAGGTAATGAAAGAATACTTTCAGGGAAGTCTTCCATTCCTTGAGAGTATTTTCAACAAAAGTCAAATATAGTCAATTGCAAAACTAATTTACGCAGAATTCCACTGACCGTATGCAGATTTAATGTAAAAGTTGAGAATATTTACGTGGAACTCTTCCGCTGGAAGAGTTACAGGGGAGTCTTCTGTAGAAAGTCAAATTTCTGACAAGATTCGGTCAATTGCAAAACTAACTTTTTTATCTGGAAAGACTTCCAGGGAAGTCTTCTCTTGTAATTTTGAGAATTTTTGAATTACAAAAGTAATCTAATATTTACAAGAGAAGACTTCGTTAGAAGTTTGCTGTAGAGGATAGTTCTCTGGAAGTCTTCCTTCGTAAATTTTCAATTTCATAAATAATCTAAATGGAAGACTTCCATGGAAGTCTTCTACAACAATGTAAAATAAACTTTTATTTCTTCAAATTTAAAATAACTTTTTAAGATTTTATTGTTAATTCATGTGTTTATACAATATTTGGGGTCATGAATGAAATTCATAATTTAATTGATGATAATTTAGAGGTTAACAACATTCATGTTTTTAATGTGTCTAGCTAATCTGAGAAAATTTATTAAGAAGTCTTCTCTCATCCACGTTAGTTGTAAACTTTTATTTTTAAGAATGTTAAGTAAGTTTAAGATAAAAAAAATTTAATTATTAAAATTGTCAAATAGTTTCAAGAAAATTATAATTATGTATATGAAACTGAAGTTGTAAGACTTAACCTACTCATTATATCTTAGTTGTTTATAATTACAAAATTTCTTTCATTTTACTTCTTAAATTTTTTTTTTGGTTTTACTTCTTAGAAATTAAAAAGTGATGAACAACTATTATAAGTTAATGAAAAGAAATTGTTTATAGTTACAAACTTATATATTTTATGCAGAGTATGGGAGATCCAAAGATGAGAAGAACTACACAATGAAACATCATGTTTTGAATTTGAAGGCTATTGAAGCTTTTTATTTCAGTGATTTGTAAAAGTGGAAAACACATTGTTATCACATATATTACATCTCGAGAAACATCATTACGGATTTTACAAACATAGAACCATACTCTTATTCAACTCTTGTTTACTTTAATAATGTCAAGTAATTTTGAACAAATAACATATTTACCATATTTTCATTAATATTTCTTCAAATTTACAAGAAAATCACAATTAAAGAATATATATACAAATCACAAAACAGACCACAAAAAAACTATTATAGATCATTCCTCCACAAAGATAAGCTTGGACTCCACTTGATATGAGAAAATACTTGTCAGAAGACTTCCTGGAAGTCTTCTAGAGTATTATTTGCTAGAAGACTTCCAAGAATACTTCCCATAAGTTTTCCAAAGTTTGACTCATATCTGAAAAACCTACAAATCCAAAAATGTAATAAAACCTGAAAAACAAGACAAATTAGTAAGAAAGAGATAATGAAAAAATTTAATAAATATAAAATTTGGTGTTTTCATGGTTAAAGAGATTAAAGAAAGGTTGGAGAATTTTAGTTTGGGAAAAAGGTAAGTGCTTTATGCAACAAGAGATTACTAAATGAAGAAAAATCATACATGAAAACATACCAAAATGCTCAGATCTATTATGAAAGAGGAGACATGGAAGAAGACTACGTCAGAAGACTACGTCAGAACACTTCTAGAAAAATCTTCTGAAAGTCTTCAAATATCTGACTCTGATCTGAAAAAATCTGTATATGCAAAAACATTCAAATGACATCAAAACAGAGAAAAAACAATATTTTAAAACTTAAATAATAACTAAAACAATGACATTATGTTGAATCTATAACTTATTAGAATCTACATATAGAAGACACAAAAATACAAATCTAAAATTTATAGATCTACCTTTAAATTAGTGAAAGATGACAATTATATAATGAAAAACATAAAAAAAACAAGATAAAATAGTAAGAAACACAAAAAAAAATGAGAAATTGATATAAGGTATGATGTTATCAAATTCATATAGTTTAGAGAGATTGGAGAGTTTTAGAGTGAGAAATATTACATTTGTGTTGCCTCCATATAAGAGGAAGAAATATAATGTGTAAATTTTTTCTTTATATAAGAAGACAAAAATTCCAATTAGGTTAAATATTTTTGATACAGAAGACTTTCATGTAAGTCTTCGAAGAAGTCGTCTATGCCCTAAATTTATTATTAGCCCAGAAGACTTACATTGAAGTATTCAAGTGTATTATTTATTAGAAAACTTTTTAATAAGTCATCCAAACCCTACAATCAAGTAACTAACTAAATCTCAAAAAAAAAAAATTCATTAAACCTAAAATCAACTTATAAAATGCTTACTATACAAAAAGTTAAACCCATATATATAAAATTTAAATATTAAGATTCCAAAATCTAACAAATAATTCAATTTGTTGAAAACAATTCAATTTTATAAAATCTATATTTATATCACTTACAAATGTCTATAAATAGATAAATATGATTTTCTCCTACGAAAATATTTTTTTATGAAATTTATAAATATTATAAAAACTAATACACTAGAAGACTTTTTTTGGAAGATTTATGAAATACTTATTTGAAAACCTAATTTTAGGCGAGAAATTTAAATTATTTTAAAATTTTAAGCAGGAAATTGTTGTTAAGTCATCCATTAAGTCTTCTAGTGCATTATATCTTTAAAATTGTAAGTCTTACAAGATCCAAAAATCAAATATTTTAGTTCACATACAATTTTTTTATTAAACTTAAAATAAACTTATAAAGTGTTATAACAAATAAAACTAAACACATAGAGGTCAATTTTGTTTTTAAAAATTAAGATTACACAATCTAACCCTAAAATCACATACAATACTATAACATAGTTACCAAACCCTAAACCAAAAATATCATGACTAACTTACATTCACTCATCTATGTTGAAAACAATTCAATCTTAACTTATATTACTTACAAATGTCTATAATTATATGGTTATGATTTCCCCCCTATGAATATATTTTTAGGAAATATATAAATTAGTTTAAGAACTAATACAATAGAAGACTTTCCATAGAAGACTTATGGAAGACTTAATTTTAGGCGGGAAACCTAATTTTTTTATAAAAAAAAATTAGGTGGGAAACTGCTGTTAAGTCATCCAATAAGTCTCCTAGTGCATTATACCTTCGAAAATTTAAGTCTTCCAAAACTCCAAAATAAAATACATAACTAAATTACATACAAAAAAATTATTAAACTTAAAATAAGCTTATAAAATGTTAAATATATACAAAACTAAACATATATAGGTCAAATTTAATTTCAAAAAACAATTAAGCTTCCACGATCTAATCTTAACAACACATACAATACTATAACATAGTTACCAAACCTAAACCAAAGAATATCATGACTAACTTACATTCACTCTTCTATGTTGAAAACTATTTAATTTTAGTAATTTTACGTTATTTATAAATGTCTATAATTACATAATTAAGAATTTTTACTAATTAAAATATTTTTATAAAATTTATAAATTCTTTTTAAAATCTACATCATGAGAAGAATTTCAAGAAAATCTTCTCACTCGCAGATTTATAAGGGTAAGCTGTACTGCTGTATTTTTTGTTTGGTCAGAAGGGGATGTTTGTAATTTCACAAGTCTTTTGAATTATTTTTGCATTTGAATGAAGTTAGGGTATAATTTTGCATTTAAAATCAAAGTTTGAGTCATATTTGGTAAATTTCTCTAAAATTAATATGATCCATGCATATGAAACTTTATTAAAACAGTCAAGATAGTCTATAAATTTAAAAATGTCCTCACACGAATTCTGTCAAATATATATTTGAAGAACAATGCTAATAAAATATATAAAAACCTAAAATAGCAAAAGAGATTCACCGAATAAATTAGTTAATTTTTAATTATATTTACAAATAATATTTGTATTAGGATATAGTCTTAATGACAACAGAAAAAGAAAGATACTGAGAATAGAAACTATATTATCTTATATATTAATAGAAACTAAAGACAACAAAAATTTTAACAACTTCTAACAATTAAGAAAAATATATGTGAATTAATAAAACATCATAGTCTCGACACTAATTTATTGTAACTGGATCAAGTGAAAAAGTTTATAGAACAAGTATATAAATAATTTTATTTTATTATTTTATAGTTAAGATAAAATAATATGAATATAAATAAAAGTTAGATAGTGTGTACATAGCGTAATATTTTATGCCATTAAAATAGAAAGAGAGAAAAATTATATTAAAAAATTCATAACCGTGTATTAGTAGATAATACGAAACAAACAATCTATATAAAGTTTTCAAAATTAATGATTAATAAAGTATATAAATATGTTTATAAATACAATTATTCATTTACATATATAAAAAAAAATCTAGATATTAGTTATTTAAATAGTAAAACTGTATAAACCTTAAAAATAAAAAAATAAAAAAATAATAAAAATAAGAAAAGATAAAAAAAAATATACATTCTAGGTAATGTATCTTTTTNTAAATATGTTTATAAATACAATTATTCATTTACATATATAAAAAAAAATCTAGATATTAGTTATTTAAATAGTAAAACTGTATAAACCTTAAAAATAAAAAAATAAAAAAATAATAAAAATAAGAAAAGATAAAAAAAAATATACATTCTAGGTAATGTATCTTTTTGATTAATCATTAAATTTGAAATTTATCAAAAAATAAATAAATTATACTTTGAATAATTTGATAGAAAAATGTATATAAATTATTTTATTTTAATATTTCAAAATTAAGATAAAATAAAAGTAATTTTAATTTTAATTTATAATATACACTTGCGCGTAGCGCAAACAAAAAATCTAGTACCAAAAAAGAGCTAGAAAAAAAATCTCTTATTTCTCTCCAAAGGTGCACAAACTTTTTTTACAACCATATATATAAAAGATCTAAATTATGCACGATCCAAGAATAAGAAAACAATCCAATTAGTATTAAAGTAAATATATTGGATATCTCCTAATAGAAACTTAAAAACAAAAGAGGTGTGATGACCGTTGAGTTACTTGAGTCGAGTAAGTGATAAAAACAATTATAAAATATTGTTTAGAGAAAGTTGGCATCATATTTATATCATACTTAAAATTAAGAATATGCACATAACAAAGCCTAGACTACAATATAATATATTATTGTGAAAAGAGACAAACAATACCCTTAAATGCGCGTGAAAATAAATGAGGTATTTTCATATCTTGTTCCAGAAAACTAATAGAAGAGATTTTGATTAACAGTTGGAGAACATAATATAACTAGAGAAAATTACTAGAATGTTATACAAAAGTTGGTATATGACTAGAATAGTATACATTTTCTAAAAATTACTAGAATGTTTTTAGACTTCTAGTAAATTACAACAAAACACCCTTGTTTAATTTTGTTACTATAGATACAAATTTTAATTATTAAATCCACATCATAATTTTGACAATCCACGTCACTAACTAATTTGTGTCATCAACAGTTACACTGGAAAATCAACAGTCTCATATCTCCGGTGAACAAAAAAAAAAGTCTTAATGTCACAACTTCTCCGTCACAACTTTCGTTAAACTCTAACCGATTACGAAATCACGAAATCATCTTCGTCACAACTAATACTCTCGTTTCAAACAGTGTTTCCGATATCGTAAATCATCTTCGTCGACCTCGTTAAACCCTAACCGTCTCCGATATCATCTTCGTCAACATCCTCTTCCCCGCAAAAGTTTCAACGTAATCGTATCTACGACATCATCTTCTCATCTTCTCTGGTATGTTGTGCCTGAGTTTGATTTACGACGTGTCTGAGTTATAGATTATGTTGTTACTGAGTTATTGTACAGTGTGGCTGAGTTGAGTTTGATTTATGAAGTGGCTGAGTTATTGATTATGATCCGAATGAGTTATTGATTATGTTTTGGCTGAGTTATTGATTACTGTGGTTGAGTTATATATTATATTTTGGTTGAGTTATTTATTATTTATGATTTGGCTGAGTTATTGATTATGTTTTGACTGAGGTATTGATTATGTTTCGGCTGAGTTTTGTTTCTATTACGACTGCCTTATATGGTAGCTGGGTTATTTATTATATTGTGGCTGAGTTGAGTTTTGTTTCTATTGCAGCTGATTTATCTATATATGTGTTTTAGGATCAGATGGCTATTTCTGAAGATCAAGCACGGGATTATCCTGCACGACTTTACGCTGAAGGGGCTTCTAATCTAGAAAATAAAGAGATTAATCACAATTTGCAGATGGGAGATTTCCCTAACGTCAGAGAAGCAATAGGACGGGATGTGTGGGATCACATGAGGCAGGGTCCTCTTGGAGTTATTGTGAAGCTAGCTGAACGCAAAAGCGTGTGGTCTGGTAGGACTGTCAACTATCTACTATGTCGACAGCTTCGAGTATACATGAAGGAGATTTGGAGTCTAGTTGGTGATGAACCTATCAGGTTTAGCTTACTCGAATTTGGTGAGATCACTGGGTTAACTACAGATCCAGTGCCAACAGAAAGTTTTGAACATGACCAATACAAAGCGTTTTGGGAGGAGTTGAATATGTCGCTTGGGGTGGGACCCAAGTTAGATGAACTGAGGGCAACATTAGAGGTATGTCTGGCCTGGAGTTTTGAAAAGCGTAAATGGTTAGGGATGTTACTTCTTCAAGCCATGGGACTTTATGCTTTGCATCATAATTCTAGGATACCGTTTGAAAGTGCAAAAAGAGTATTCGACGATGAAGCCATGATGACGTATCCATGGTGCAGACTGCATATGAAGTTCTTGTTGACTCTATTAAGATGTTGAATCCACAAGAAAGGACATACACCATAAGCGGTCTGAAGGACGTGTTGTTGGTTTGGGCGTATGAATCTGTCAATTGTTTTGGAGAGCGTTTTGGGAGAGTGGTCAATGAGCAAGAAGTTCCACTTTTCCGATGGGGTGGAAAGCGTACACGTTCAAGTTTTGATACTGTCATTACTGAGGAGATTAGAAAACATGGCGAGGTAAGGTGTCAACTGATTTATTATTTATTTGTTGGCTGGGTTATAAGTACTTATGTACTTAAGTGGCTGGGATTTTTGGTATTAGTTATTTGATGGCTGAGTTAGCATGTATAAAGTGTCTGAGTTATTAGTTATTTTATGGCTGAGTTATTAGTTGTTTTATGAACACCAAAAACCCAGCCACCATATAAACAATATCTCAGCCTCTTGGTACTAGTTTTGATGGCTGAGTTAGTATGTACATAGTGGCTGGGTTTCTTGATATTAGTTATTTGATGGCTGAGATAGTGTTTATATGGTGGCATGGTGGCTGGGTTTTTGGTACTTTGTGGCTGAGTTATTAGTACTTTGACAACTGAGTTATTATGTATTCGATGGCTGTTTTGTAGGTGCACGTGAGAAAAATGGTTATGAAGGACTCCGTAGAAGAGATGTTTCCTCAATGGCCAGATGAAGCAGCTGACCCGCAACTCGTTAACTTGATAACAGACATATATGCAGGTCGGTTTGTTAGAGGTTTTTGGGGAACACAGATGAACGCAAACAAACAAACACAAACGTTTTTTGTGTTTCATCAAAGGCTGAGCCACCCATTAAGAAGCAGAAGAAAGTGAGCAGCTTCCAAGAGGATGAAGCTGATGTGGAGGGAAAGGGTGCTTACGAGAAGGAAGATAAGGATGATATTGGAGAAAATCTGATAATGATGAAAATAATGTATAGTCTGGAATTGTCTCAAAAATAGACAGCCACGAGAACAACTTCGAAAACTTCGACGCGTGGTTATACAGAATCGAGTCTAGCTATACGAACATTCATGATTTAGTCAGAGTTGCAGTGGACGAGTACTTCTCTAAAGTTCCCCAACAATCTTTAACGTTGCCACAGCCGCCACCGCCACCGCCGAACTTTTTTCCGCAGCAGTCAGTCAATAGTCCACCTGCTAAGGCCTCTGGCCATAGTACACCTGCTAAGGCCTCTGTCCATAGTACACCTGCTAAGGCCTCTGTCAATAGTACACGTGCTAAGAATTTGGGAGACACTGTTGATTTCGTTGGTGTTTCTTCTGCAAAGGACCCAGCCTTAGGACGCAGGAACAATATAATAAGGTTTAAACAAAAAGGATATGAGGTTAAAGAGAAGGACAAAGAGGCGGCTGAGTTAGGAAAGAAGGATGTGTCTCCTAAGAATAACTTAACGGCTGTAAGTAGGGAAGAGGAGGCTGCGTTAAAGAGAAAGGAGGCGGCTGAAAAAAGGAGAAAAAAGCGGCTGAGACAAGGCAACGGAAGACTGACGAAAAGAAGGCGGCTGAGTTGAAGAAGAAAGAAATGGCTGAGTTACAGAATCCGGTCGCAAAAAGACGCATTGCGGTTTAATAACAATAGCTGTACCTCAGCCGAACCAGATTCAAGCCGACAATGAGCTTGCGGATATTACTGACGAATTTCTCGCAACACTAGACGAAGTGCTTCCGGAGTCTGATGAGGATGAAGAGGATAGGATCAGATCCGAAAGAATAAAACAATATTGGGAGAAAAATGTTCAGTTATCTGCAACTGGGTCTGCATAGCAACTCTCTGATAATGCTCCTCCAGCACCAGTTTTTCCTCAGATTGGAGACAATGTAACGACAAGCATGAGGAATAATTTATTACCTTCAACAGCAATATATGATCCTTTAGCACCGGTTGATCCAGCAAAATGGGATAAACTTGTGGAACACCTAGAGAAACATAAAGACGTTCCCACTACCCCAACAGCGGCCCATGAGGGTAAGTTCTACAGAATCATCATCACTGAAAGACCGTGGAAAGACATGCAATATGGATGGCTGTATGATGATGTAAGTATTCCTTACGGCTGAGTTAAAGAGGACTAAGTAGCTTAGTTTATTAGTCTTTATGGCTGAGTTTAGTATACTATGTGGCTGAGTTTAGTATACTATGTGGCTGAGTTATGTGTTTTGTTACGACTGAGTTATAGATTCTACTATATTGACTTGATTTTGTGTTTTTGCGTAGCATGTTAGTGCGTTTCTGCGAATCCTCATCAAAAGGACCATGCGAGATCCCAGCCCATTCTGGTCCAAGCGCATTGCATTTATTGACGTCTGGTTTCTCACTTCTTTGGTTCGCGATTACCCGCAGTACAAGCACAATCCTAATCGGATGAAATTCACCGGTAATGGCTATGAAGATTTAATAAACGGTAGGATGCCCGCAGACTGTTGTACAAACTTGAAGTGGTATGAGGATGTGGATCACATGTACGGAGTGCTTCCAACTGGAGGCGGTCATTGGGTGGCGTTTCACGTGGATCTGCTTAATGAGAAGATTGACTGCTATAATCCAATCATTGGACACGTCACTGCCGAAAGTGAAAAGAGAATGGTTAATGCATTTAAGCCTCTTACGCAAATGCTACCTATGATGTTGAATCAAAATATTCCTTCCAAACTCCGAAAACAGAGAAAGAAGCAGTTTTCGTTCCGAAGGAGGAAAGGCGATTACATTCCCCAAAACACCCAAATTGGTGATTGTGGAGTGTATGCATTGAAGTTTATGGAATGCTTAGCGCTTGGCGTGACTTTTTCTGGGATAAATGATAGGAATATTCAAGGTATACGGGTGAAGATGGCGGCAGAGATCCTGGATGAAGGAGGAACTGACTTCTATTCCCAGTTTGATTAGGCTTAGAACGATTTGTATATTTTTTCCTAATGGTATATTTTATATAACCCAGCCGCAACGTTTCTATAATCCAGCCGTCTAGCCTTATATAACTCAGTCATACCACAAACATACCCTAAAATCGAAAAAGTTTAATATAACCTAGCCG
This sequence comes from Eruca vesicaria subsp. sativa, assembly GCA_932364175.1. Lineage (NCBI taxonomy): Eukaryota > Viridiplantae > Streptophyta > Magnoliopsida > Brassicales > Brassicaceae > Eruca > Eruca vesicaria. The sequence goes on along the minus strand of CAKOAT010241487.1, from coordinate 11,327 downwards.
CAACGTTTCAATAATCCAGCCGTTTAACCTTGTATATCTCAGCCATACCACAAACATACCCTAAAATCGAAAAAGTTTAATATAATCCAGCCTAAACGTTTCTATAATCCAGCCGTCTTACCTTATATAACTCAGCCACACCACAAACATACCCTAATATTTGGAAATGTACTTTAAAAAAATTATTATAAATTAATATTATCAGTTTTGGATGAATATTTAATCAACACAATGTGTATACTTCATTGAATTTACAAGTTTCGGATTGACCATGATCTTGAGGTATAAGTTGTCTTACAAATACTTAAAATCTTATGTAACTATATAGGTGTTGAACGCAACAAATACAAAGTACCATATAAATTTTTTTTTTTCAATTGAATTTGTGTAATTTCTTATATTTTACAGTGGTACCTAAACCATAAACCTTAAACCCTAAACCTTAAACCCTAAACCGTAAACCCCAAATACTTAACCCTGAACCTAAAACATAAAATTATCCTAAACATAAAGTCAGCCGTAACAAGCCAATAACTCAGCCATTGGGCGGGAACTTGAAAATATGTTTGTGCGGGAACTTGAAAATATTCCAACACAGACCTGGCCCAGCTTTATATAACGATGTAATAAAGCAACTTTTTCAGAGGAAAAAGTGGGGATTAGGGTTCAAAAGGAAAAATGTCTTCCTCCTGTGGGAACCGAAATCCACCTACTGTCAATAAATCGTAAATAAGGAAACTTCGGGTAAACCCTAAATTTCCAGAGGAACCGGTATCTGCAGAACCGCACAACAATAGTTAAGAAAACGATGAACTTTAAAATTAAACAGAGAATGAATGAGATTGAGAGCAAGAAGGTTCTTATTCCGAATCTGCGTAAGAACTGGTACAAAAAGAGTAGCCGAAAAGTCTAAGAACGAAAAACCCTTGTTGAGACGCAGCTCGCTAACAGAAAACGGAAATATTCCTAAATGCTAATTTTGGTGGTGAAAGCTCTAAAAAGTCGTGTCCCAGCTTCTGCCCTATGCCTCTTGCTTATATACTCCCTCTTAGGCGGTTTTAGTCTTTCCATTTTGCCCGAAACTGAGTTTATCGGGAATTTTCCATTTCTCTCGATCCTTCCTTTTCTTCCGCAGAAATCTTCTATTTATCTCCAAACTTGCCTTTTGTCTTCAAACTTGACATTTATCTTCCTCTGCGAGTAAACCGTCAAAACGTTATCGTATCCTCGGGTTTGGTTTCGTTAATATCGCGAGGTGGGTTTTTATCGTGTTTTAGGACCTTTCGGACTGTTTTGCGATAAAATCCGTTTTACGACTCTATACGAGACCGTTTCCTGATCCGATGCCGTTTTTACGATTTTCTCGACGTTTTTTATTAAAAACGCGTTTTTATGATTTTAACAAAAAATATCGAATATATCGTATAGTTTAGGCAATGTTCGGTGTTCTCGTTTAACCGTTACCGTTTTATACGATTTCCTCGAGTTCTTTCCGAGAAAACAAAGTTTTACGGTTTTTATCGTAAAACTCGAACGATAGGTCGGATCGAGATGAAACGGGAGACATTTTGAACATGGTTTGGAATACGACCGTGTCGAAGGTTGTGAGCACTGAATCGGGGATTCGGGAGATCGAGGCTCGGGATGGTCGATGCGATGTACTGTGAACCGAGCCGGACCGGTCCGATTTGCCGGCTGGTGGACTGACCGGGAAGCTTCTAGTTCGCCCAATGGCGAACTAAGCCGGTCATGGCTTAGTTCGCTGTTGGGCGAACTAGCCGGGACGAGGCTAGTTCGCGTTTTACGGCGGTTTCGGTTTTTCGCGGTTTTGTAAAACGGTTTTTCGAGTTCTATAAAACGATTCTTCGAGTTTTATAGTACGATTCTCGAGTTTTATAAAACGATTCTCGAGTTTTATAAAACGGTTCTTCGAGTTTTATAAAACGATTCTTCGAGTTTTATAAAACGATTCTTCGAGTTTTATAAAACGATTCTCGATTCTTAAAAAAAAAATCTTCGAGTTTTATAAAACGATTCTCGAGTTTTATAAAATGATTCTCGAGTTTTATAAAACGGTTCTTCGAGTTTTATAAAACGATTCTTCGAGTTTTATAAAACGATTCTTCGAGTTTTATAAAACGATTCTCGAGTTTTATAAAATGATTTTCGAGTTTTATAAAACGGTTCTTCGAGTTTGTAAAACGATTCTTCAAGTTTTATAAAACGGTTCTCGAGTTTTATAAAACGATTCTCGAGTTTTATAAAACGATTCTCGAGTTTTATAAAACGATTCTTCGAGTTTTATAAAACGATTCTCGAGTTTTATAAAATGATTCTTCGAGTTTTATAAAATGATTCTCGAGTTTTATAAAATGATTCTCGAGTTTCATAAAACGATTCTTCGAGTTTTATAAAACGATTCTCGAGTTTTATAAAACGATTTCTTTTATATTTCTACGGGGAGTTTTGGTCATTGATTCTGTCGCACCAATTTTGACCCCAATAGTTAGCCCCCCAGTTCGTAAGAATCGTTTGAGTTCTTGCGAGCGGATTGAGCTTGTTTGGCGAGTTTGGTAGAATTAGGCGGAACTTTAATGGCCAAAAGTGCAAAGCTGAATAGTACAATTTTTCTTATAAGTATATGGAGTAAATTTTTGTATTCTTTACTCCACCTTTCATAACTTGTCCAAGAAACTTTCTCTCTATTTCCTTTGAATCTATTTCTCCCAAAGATTTCAAGTATGTTTTCAAAAAGAAGAACTCGCTCCTCAACCAGCTCTGACTCTCGTAACTCCGAAGGATCGAGCTCGCAACCTCGAGTTTCAGTTCCCAAGGAAGAATGCTCGTTTCCTTCGATCGATCCGGCAGATCGTGCGGCTTTTTGGGCGTTGGGAGACGAGTCGGGATCCGCTAGGCCTGGGATTTAGGTCCCAGATCCGTTGGAGGCTGATCAAGCATCCGGACATCCGAACTCGGTTCCTCCTAACAGTATTGAGTTCATGCGAGAATTTTGCCAAGTTCCAGAAGCGGTCGAGTTTCGCCTTCCACTTGTCGGGGAGAGCGAGAAGGCTGCGCCTGATGGCTTTTTTACGTGCTACAACGCCTTTTTGAAGCAATGCCACTTGTGGTTTCCGATCCCGGAGGTCATTGTTCGATATCTTCATAGGCTGGGATTATCGATAAGTCTGTTGACTCCCCCTAGTTTAAAACAACTTGTTAGTCTTTTGACGCTGAGCTACGAGCAGAGAATCATCCTCAGTGTTGACCATCTTGAAGGTTTACTGAAACCCACGGAGATGACGCAAAGGATCACTTTGCACCCTCGTGAAGGAATCGTCACTGGTTGTTCATCAATCTCTCCTTCCTGGAAGAAAAATTTCTTCTATGTTCGCATTGATAGTGCGTCGGTCGAGGAGGATTGCATCCCGTTTTTTCACGACCGTATGGGGTCGGAAAGGTACGTGATTCGAGTTCGTACAAATTTCCTCATTTTGCTGCCCCCTCCCTTTTTTTATTCGTTTTCGTTTTCCACAGAGACCAACCCTTTACCTCCGCATCTGGTAGATCTTCCGAATATCACTGACTTACTTAAGCGCGGGGAAGTTGGCTGGGGCAGTTTTTCTCCGCAGCGTGTCCGCTGGGCGGTTGCTCTCTCCCGATCTCGGCTGTTTGCGGATTCGCCGAGTTATGGAGAGGATCCGTTTATAGGAGAATTTATCCCATACGTTCCCTCAATGAGGAGAAGCGGGTCGAGATTCCGAAGCGATAAAAATCCGGTTGTTGAAGATGACGATTCTGAACGTGCGGCCTCTCCTGACAATATTCTCAAGGACTTCCTTGATAGTCAAACGGAAGAAGGTCTCTGGACGAAAGCGGGCGGATCATCGACCTCCCATTTTCTGGGGGTTGATCATGATCAAGTCCCGGAGTTTACTAGAGGGTCTGAGAAAGCTAAAGAGGTACGTGTGTTTAATTTTTTTTTTTTGAGCGATTTTATCATCGGATGATGTCGCTTAACTCTTTTCTTTGGTAGGGTTTCCTTGTCGTGAGCCGGGCCCTAGACAGCCGTAATGCTGAAGCTCGTCTTTCCGAGTTCCGAGCAGATATGGCCGAAAAAGAAGTCGCTCGTCTTCGGGCGGAGGCTGAGGCTAACCAAGCCGACGAAACAGTCGAGAGGGAAATAGCTCGCGTAAGGGATGAGTGGGTAGCTAGATCTTGCCGCGCCAAGTAGCTTTCTGACCAAAAAATTCGTCGTGCTCGTCGTGCAGGCAAAAGAGAGGTTGCTGCTGAGATGAAGGCCCATCGTGAGTGATTTGCAACTGGCTGTTCGAATGCTGAAGTTGCTCTACGGGTGCATGGTGATTATCGCGAATGTCGTGGTGTCGTTCATGGGTTGTCCCTTACTCAAAACGAAGGGTATTCATTCACTGAAGAATATTCTGCACGATTGGGGCATGTGGGTCAGAAGAAATACATGCAGCCCGAGCTTTTTGATCTTAGGGCGCGCATGTGGGATCAGTGGAACCCCATTGTGGTGTCGCCGGATTCGGTCGAGGTCGGACCTGGGATTTCGGATGCAGAGGGTGAAGTTGATCAGTCCGCGTTTGATGACTTCAATGTGTGATGTTATTGTTTTTATGATTTCGTTGTTTTTTTTCCGGGACTGGCCGTTGGTGGCTTTGAATCCCTACAGCCGGGCGGTGTGTATTTGCGGACGTTCTAAGAAGAAAATTTTTTCTAAGTATGAAATTCGCGTTTCGTTTTTTAGAGGTAGAGGGAAGAATACGAGTTGTCATCTCGCATCTAACTCTTGGTGTAAATCGTCCGTTTCGTTAACTCGGAAGGTTTCGATTTTCGTGAGTGTTTAGATGTGGGCGAAGAGACATGCCTTTAGGATCTCGATTCATGCCTTGAGACGTTAGCGACCAGTGTGCTGGGTTTAGGGCAAGACCTAGGTTTACTTTCGGGTTGAGGCTATGCGATGACTAGTCAGCTTTCGTTTTGCCTGTTGCGATTTTAACCTGACTCCATACCGATTTAGAATCCGAGATAGGTTCTCGGCTTATACGATTCGTATGGTTGGAATCGAGCATCTCACCGGGAACAATTTCTAAGTTGCCCGGAAGTGCTGACCAAAAATTTGGATTTCTTTTATAGCGCGCTATTTTATCCTAGTCGGATGTATGCGGACCGATAGGTCGATGCGTTTGTTTAGGACGGCTAGCGTGCTCGACGGGGCCAATCGCC
>CAKOAT010241376.1:0-34272 GCA_932364175.1 Eruca vesicaria subsp. sativa | reverse complement strand
GTAACAGTTGTCGATTCTTATTCAATAAAAGCTTTCTTACAATTTCTTATCTCTTTATTCTTTGTTGTTCATCCATATTCCTTTAAATCCGTTTGTTTTAGTGATTTCCGCAGAGATCCAGGACCTCGGGAAAATTAGGGTTTCGCCCTAAGTTTCCATATTTGACGGAAAATCGACAGTGTGGATTTCGGTTCCCACATAGTCAGGATTAGAATAAGTTTTTTTCTTAGAGTCTATCGATTCTGCATATGTTTAGGTCAGTTCTAATCACGTGGGGGATTTTTGGATCAAGAATGTAAAGCCCATGGCTTTAACATAATTAAAATCTGCGAATAGAATAATTGGGCCATTAAGTAGGCCTTAATTGTGTGTAAAGAAAATATGGAATATCCCACATCTGATAAGGGGAGAAGAAGTGTGCAATATATATATATATATATTTACTATCATATTCCTTAGATTTTTTTTATCACAATGAAAATACAAAGACGAATCTTAGTATGAATCCACAAAGGACGAGTTGCGAGTGTCGATCCAGTGTGGCACTGCCGTGTTAACATATGAGAAAACAAGATTCCTTGTCCGAGCTTTTCTTGCAAGGAAGTTCGCTTTAGTATTGCTAGCTCTAGGCTGATAAACCACTTTTCTGCCTTGGTAGGACGCCCAAAGGGATTTGAACTCGGGTAAGTTCAGCTGCAAAGGCTGGCCAATCCTCAGGTGTCAGGATCATTTTTACTAATTCTTGGGAATTAGTAATGAAATAATCACAGAATTGCTGATGGCGAGATAAACATTCCAATGCCCAAACTAAACTCTTTTGTTCAGTATGTAGTGGCGAGATTTGCTTGTGGCAACCATGTAGTCCAAGTAAGTCTATTGCTCCATCTTGAAGCTTTAAAATCCATCCCACTCCACTCGTGGTATCATCATTCTTCCATAAAATTAGGCAGCTCGGGGAGGTTCCTTGGTATATTATCTGGGGTACAATCATCTGGATCGTTCTCTTCTTAGCTAGAAACCAAGCATTACATTCCCGTTGTGCGAGATTTGTTGTATCCACTGGTGAAAATTCACGACCATTGAAAAGTTTTTCATTCCTTCCTTTCCAGATATACCAAATTAACCAAGGGAATACTCTGGTTAGCTCCTCACCGATATTTTCCTTCGAAAGCAGGTAGTTGATATTGGTGTACAGGTTTTGTGAAGGAAAGATCCCTGCATCCGATGGGATCGTAGAGAGGGCCCAACACTGCAAGGCTGGAGGATATGTGATTGATTGTTTCCTCTGCGTGGTCACATCTTGGGTAGGTAGGATCGTTACCAATATGCCTCTTAAAGAGCCTTTCATTAACTGATACTGCCTCTGATAAAATCTGTCAAAGAAAATGGCTAAATTCTTTCCTGGTTTTAATTTTTCAAATTTTTTCCTTGAGAAGGTTGAGAGATGGCAGCTGATTCCGAAATTCGATCTCACTATCTGGTTTGGATCTTGCAAGCATATAGCCTGAATTGACCAATTATTTCCCAGATATAGATTTGTTCCAGCAATACCCATCTGGTTTGGGGATCCTGCTGAGGTTTATACGGCGAACCAGTGGAATGTCGTTAGGGTGTAACAGGTTCCTGAGTTTGGTGGTATCCCATTCCTTTTTCACAGGATCGATAAGATCAGATACTCTAAGGGTTGGGTCAGAGTTGTGGAGCATCATAGGAGGCCTTGCTATTTCATCTGGGAGCCACGGGTCTTCCCAAACAAGTGTATGTTTCCCTGTCCCAATCGTACGTCGAAGGCCTTGATTGACCAGGTCTTTCTCAGCCATAATACTTCTCCAGCCATATGATGGTCTTGACGCTTTTGGTGCTTTGAAGGGGTGGGAATTCCTGAAATATCTTCCTTTGAGAACTCTCGTAAATAAGGAATTTGGGTTTTGTTCCAAACGCTAAAGTTGTTTAGCCAGTAAGGCTAGGTTAAATTATTCGAGCGATCGGATACCAATTCCTCCTTCATTTTTAGGGAGGCATAATTTGTCCCATGATATGCAATGCATACCTTTGGAATTAGAGCCTGAGCTCCACCAGAAATTAGATGTTGCACTAGATATTTTTGCATAGTACTTTAGGGAAGAGATAACATGACATAGGGTATGTCGAAATAGCTGATACTACGGATTTGATCATAATTTCTTTACTGTCTTTAGAAAGGTGTTTTGCCGTCCAACTATCGACCATCCGATGGAGGTTGTCTTGTACATAAGCAAACGCCTGGGTTTTGGAGCCTTGTAGTTGTTCTGTAATGCGTAGGTACTTTCCATTGTCACCTTCAGTAGAGATTCCTAGTACCGTCTTCAAATTTCCCATGCTATCTGGATGGACCTTTTTCTCAAAGGTGATGGCTGATTTTTCGAAATTAATCCTTTGTCCGGAGGCTATCCCATATGAATCGAGAGCGTTCACTAAACTTCTACATTGCTCTGGGACTGCTTTTCAGAAGAAAAGACTGTAATCTGAAAAGAGGAGATGAGAGATCGGGGGACTCGCCCGGGGCAATTTGAGACCCGTAAGTTGTCCTGAATTTTCGGCCTTTTTATGTTTGCGATAAGTACTTCTGTACAAAGAATGAATAGGTATGGCGACAGTGGATCCCTCTGCCGTAATCCTCTTGAAGGAGTTATATGGCCCGTAGGGTTTCCGTTGATCAATACACTATAGGATTCTGATCGTACACATCTCATTATCCATTGGATCCATTTGTCCATGAACCCCATTTTTCTCATCATAGCTTCCAAGAAATCCCATTCCACTATATCGTAAGCTTTGCTCATGTCTGTTTTCATAGCCATGAACTCATTCTCACATTTATTGTTGGTTCTTAGAGCATGGAAAGTGTTGGGGTCAAAATCGGTACGATGGAATTAATAGCAAAAACTCCCCGCGAAAATATAAAAGGAATAGTTTTATAAAACCCGAAGAGTCGTTTTATAAAACTCAAAGTCATTTATAAAACTCGCAGACCGTTTTATAAAACTCGAGAAGCCGTTTTATAAAACTCGAGAAATCGTTTTATAAGACTCGAAGATCGTCTTATAAAACTCGAGAATCGTTTTATAAAACTCAAGAATCGTTTTATAAAACTCGAGAAGCAGTTTTATAAAACTCGAGAAATCGTTTTATAAAACTCGAGAATCGTTTTATAAAACTCGAAAAGCCGTTTTATAAAACTCGAGAAATCGTTCTTAAAAACTCGAGAATCGTTTTACGAAACCGAAAAAAAACAGAAACAGCCGTAAAACGCGAACTAGACACGACTAGTTCGCCCACGGGCGAACTAAGCCGAGCCGGCTTAGTTCGCCAATGGGCGAACTAGGATCACTCGACTAGTTCGCCCATCGGCGAACTAAGCCGGGACTAGGATCACTCGACTAGTTCGCCCATCGGTGAACTAAGCCGGGCCGGCTTAGTTCGCCCATCGGCGAACTAGAAACTTCCTGGACGTCCCGAGCCTTGGTCTCCCGCATTCCCGATTCGAAACTTACGTCTTTCGACACGGTCGCATTCTGAACCATGGCCGAAACATCTCCCGTTCCATCTCGATCCGACCTATCGTTCGAGTTTTACGATAAAAACCGTTATACTCCGCTTTCTCGATAAAGAACTCGAAGAAATCGTATAAAACGGCGACGGTTGACGAAACACCGAACATTGCCTAAAACATACGATTTATTCGAGATTTCTCGTTGAAATCATAAAAAACGCGTTTTTTAATTAAAACGTCGAGTAAATCGTAAAAAACGCGTTTTTAATTAAAAGGTCGAGTAAATCGTAAAACCTAACGATTAGCTCGAGGAATTTATTAAAAATAACGTCAGATCAGGAAACGATCCCGTAAAAAGTCGGAAAGCGGATTTATCGCAAAAACGGCCCGGAAGGGCCTAAAACCCGATAAAAACCCATCTCGCGATCTTAAGGGAATCTAACCCGCAGATTAGGTAACGTTTTGACGGTTTACTCGCTGGAGGAAAATAAAAGTCAAGTTTGAAGATAAAAGGAAGGTTTGAAGAAAAATAGATGATTTCCGCGGAAGAAAAGGAAGGATCGAGAAAAATGGAAAATTCCCGATATAGTCAAATCTGGTTGGAATGGAAAGACCGGATGACCAAGGCGAGGAGTATATAAATAAGAGGTCTAGGGCAGAAGCAAGACACACGAAATGGAGAGCTCTCACAACCAAAATTAGCATTTAGGAATATTTCCGTTTTTCCTGTTAGCGAGCTGCGTCTCAATTAGGGTTTTTTGTTTTAAGTTTTCGGCTACTCTCTTTGTACCAGTTCTACGCAGATTCGGAATAAGAACCTCTTTGCTCTCGATTTTCGTTTATCCTTTTAATAATTCTAAGTTTATCGTTGTCTTAATCTTCGTTGTGCGGTTCTGCAGATAGCCGATTCCTCTGGAAACTTAGGGTTTTCCCGAAGTTTCCTTATTTACGATTATTTGACAGTAGGTGGATTTCGGTTCCCACAGTTTGGCGCTAGAAGGAGGGGGGGTGGGTCGGATCTATCTTACACCGAAGCCGCAACATGTCCAATGAAGAAACGATGACTGGACAACCAAACTCGCGACGAACGCGATAACGTTGAAATAACACCACCACAAGGTACGTCTGCAGCCAACGCTACAAACGTTAACGACGAGACCCTCGAGAAGATGCTTTCCGAGTTTAACAAAAAATCGGAAGAGCAGGAAAAGCTCATCGGTTCGCTCGCGAAACGGGTAGAAACCCTAACCGCGAAAACCCAAGCAATTCGCCCCCGCGGAACTACTAAGATCCGCGGAAGAAGGCTGGACTTTGGCGCTCCTACGGATCGTCCCAGAACCGAGCAGGGTAACTTACCGGAAAAAGATTCCGGAAAAGACAATCCTGGCGCGACGCTAAACGAATCAGAGAAACCTCCTACTCACGAACAGGAGACCGAGGGTGACAGCATCGAAAGGGTTAACCTGGAGACAAGCGACCAGGCCGATTCGACAGACGAAGACGCTGACGTCCATCCTAGGAGAAGAAAGACTCAAAGTCCCCTGCCGGAGTCTTCTCCCGAACGTTCGTATACTGGAGGCGAAGGGGATCTCGACTTCGCGCGATACGCAAAAAACGCCGAGGAGCGATCTCCGGTCACTCGCAGCAAACGCTGACAAGGTCGGAAAAATGCTGGCGGTCTGACCGAGATGCGCGATCTCCGCGAGTACATCACCAAAACGACCGCAGCGGTAAAAGCGGTGAAATCGCAAATTCACCACGCTACCAGCGCCGCACCCGAGATCGATCGGCTACTGTACGAGTCTCGGACAACGCCCTTCACGGCCCGCATCACCGAGATCAAACTGCCCGATCCCGGAAAACTTAAGGTACCGACTTACGACGGGACGTCCGATCCCAAAGCGCACCTGCAAGCGTTCCGGATTACCATGGGACGAGCCAAGCTAAGGATCACGAAAAAGACGCAGGCTACTGCCGTCTCTTCGTCGAAAACCTAGAAGGAGCCGCGCTCGAATGGTTCGCCAAACTTAGGCGAAATTCGATCGGAAGTTTCCGTCGACTGGGTTCGGAATTCCTGAAGCAGTACTCGATGTTCATCAACCCAAAAACCTCCGACGCCGACCTCTGGAGTTTGGTGCAGAAGGAGGACGAATCTCTCCGTGATTTTATGAGCAGATTCAAACTCGTCATGGCTAGGGTTAGCGGAATCAGCGACAAAGCCGCCATCGACGCGTTAAGGAAATCGCTCTGGTATAATAGAAGTTCCGCAAGTGGATAACTCTCGAAAAACCGCGGACGATCCAGGATGCGCTCCATAAGGCCACTGACTTCATAACCATCGAAGAGGAGACCAAAATCCTGTCCGAGAAGCATAAGCCGACGAACACGTCCGCAAAGGATAACGCGTCCGAGCAGAAGCAGAAAAAGAGGAACTCTCGTAACGACAAATTCGTCCATCACGAGGGACAGGATCTCCAAGGGGCGCATAACTACGCCATCAACTCCGGTTCGGAGCAAGGGCGAACTACGGGTAACACGTGGACGAGAAATTCAAATTACGATGAGAATACTTTCTGCGACCTCCACCAAACCCGCGGGCATTCCGCCGTGAACTGCAAAGTTCTCGGCGCCAGACTTGCCGCAAAATTGGTCACGGGAGAACTTTCCGAGATATCTAGTGTCAAGGATCTCATCCGCGATTCGGATCGCCTTCCGAAAAACGACAAGAACGCGTGAGCAGAGACTCCGCCTCAGGGAAATCAGACAGGCGAAAAGCGCGGACGAAGACAAGACGAGAAGGGTAACGATGCTAACCGCCGAAAATTCAACATGATTATCGGCGAATCGCAATACTACAACGATACCGTCTCGTCTATAAAATCCTACCAACGTAAAGCCGAAACCGGCACAAGTTGGAAGGTGCTGACGGATGACCCTCCGAAAGGAGTGATCTCATTCAACGACACTGAAACCGGAGGAATCGACCAACCTCACGCCGATCCTCTCGTCATCGACTTAGTAATAAGCGATTTAGAAGTCGCTCGGATCTTGGTCGATACCGGGAGTACTGTCAACGTGATCTTCCGCAATATGCTAGCACGCATGGGAATCGATCTCTCGGAAGTCGAGCCGATTCCGAAACCGCTGACTAGTTTCTCCGGTGAGACGTCAATGACCCTGGGATCAATCCGATTACCGGTTGCCGCAAAAGAAGTGACGAAAATCGTTAACTTCGCGGTAGTCGATTTCCCGGCTATCTACAACGTGATTATGGGCACGCCTTGGATAAATTCCATGAAGGCGGTTCTATCCTTGTATCACTTGGGCATCAAATTCCCGACGCCTACGGGAGTCGCGGTAATTTGGGGATGCCAAAGACAGTCGCGATCTTGCTTCCTGGACGAACATAAGCTAAGGCAATTGGCGGTCGCGATCGTGAAACCAAAACGAGCAAAGGTCACGCCACCGCCCGCAGACCACGACCCAAAGCAAGCAACGGCCGAGAAACCAGAAGTTTCCGCACCCATCGCTTCCACCCAACCAGAGGAGACAATCCCGGACAAAGACATCGATCCCGCAGCTGAAGTGATCAAGAAGTCTGCGACAGCCGAGTAAGCACACTCGCACAAACAATTATAACTACGAGATGGCTTGATTTCCGAAAGGAATACGTAGGCAGCTCACCTAAAGACGAGTTCACCTATCCCCCCTTCTAAAACGGAGGGGGAGTGGGTGAGTATACGAGTATTCGTATACTCCCAAAATTTTTTACAAAATTTCTTTTAGCTTTGTAACCGAAAATTTTTCGAAATTTTTAATAAAGACAAAGTTAGAATATCTCCGCTACTATCAAAAAACGCAAATCCGGAAAATCGCTTCGACCGTAACAAACTACTTAATCGTTTTTATAAAAATTCGCATATCAAAATATTTTCGGAAAGAACTGGCGAGACGTCGCCTAAACTCTCAAAGAAAAATATTTATCCAAAGTCCGTCCGCGACTATAAAAACACGAACGCTTGGCGATTGGCCCCGTCGAGCACGCTAGCCGTCCTAAACAAACGCACCGACCTATCGGTCTGCATACATCCGACGAGGATAAAATAGCGTGCTATAAAACAAATCCAAATTTTTGGTCAGCACTTCCGGGCAACTTATAACTTGTTCCCGTTGAGATGCTCGGTTCCAACCAGACGAATCGTACAAGCCGAGAACCTATCGCGGATTCTAAATCGGTATGGAATCAGGTTAAAATCGCAACGGGCAAAACGAAAGCCGACTAGTCATCGCACAGCCCCAATCCGAAAGTAAACCTAGGTCTTGCCCTAAACCCAGCACACTGGTCGCTAACGTCTCAAGGCATGAATCGAGATCCTAAAGGCATGTCTCTTCGCCCACATCTANGAAAGCCGACTAGTCATCGCACAGCCCCAATCCGAAAGTAAACCTAGGTCTTGCCCTAAACCCAGCACACTGGTCGCTAACGTCTCAAGGCATGAATCGAGATCCTAAAGGCATGTCTCTTCGCCCACATCTAAACACTCGCGAAAATCGAAATCTCCCGAGTTAACGAATCGGACGATTTACACCAAAGAGTTAGATATGAGATGAAAACTCGTATTCTTCCCTCTACATTTAATACAAAACAAAAATTTCATACTTAGAAAATATTTTCTTATTAAAAGCATCCAAGTACATACCTCCCAGCGGTAGGGATTCAAAGCCACCAACGGCCAGTCCCGAAAAATAACAACAGAATCGAAAACTAATAACATCACAAATTAAAGTCATCAAACGCAGGCTGATCGACTTCACCATCCACGTCCGAAATCTCAGGACCAGCTTCGACCGAATCCAGCGACACCACGACGGGATTCCATTGATCCCACATGCGCGCCTTAAGGTCGAAAAATTCTGATTGCATATCTCTTTCCCGACTCAGATTTTTCCGCCGTGCGGAGAATTCCTTATCAAACGAATACCCTTCATTCTGAGTTAGGGATAACCCATGAACGATCTCGCGACATTCGCGATAATCACCATGCGCTCGTTGAACAACTTCCGCATCGGAACAACCGGTTGCAAATCGGTCGCGACGAGCCTTCATCTCCTCGGAAACCTCCAGTTTGCCCGCATGACGAGCACGACGAATCCTTTTGTCGGAAAGCTCCTTTGCACGACGAGACCTAGCCGCACACTCATCTCTCACACGAGCAACCTCCCTCTCAACCACTTCTTCGGCTTGGTTAGCCTCGACCTCTGCCCGAAGACGAGCAACTTCTTTTTCGGCCATGTTTGCCCGAAACTCGGCAAGGCGAGCTTCAGCGGTACGGCTGTCTAGGGCTCTGCTCATGATAAGGAAACCCTACCAAAAAGAAAAGGATTAAGCGATATCATTAAAACTGCTCGAAAAAGAAAACAATAAACACATGTACCTCCTTAGCTTTCTCAGACCCCCTAATAAACTCCGGGACTTGATCATGGTCGATGTACGGAAAATAGGAGGTCGATCATCCGCCCGCCTTTGTCCAGACGCCTTCTTCCGTCTAAATATCAAGAAAATCCTTGAGAATATTGTATGGAGAAGTCGCGCGTTCAGAATCATCATCTTCGACAACCGCATTTTTATCCCTTCGGAAGCTTGATCTGCCACTCCTCGTCGAGGGAACATACGGAATAAACTCCGCAATAAACGTATCCTCTTCATAAATCGGAGAATTCGCAAAACGTCAAGATCGGAAGAGGGCAACCGCTTGGCGGACGCGTTGCGGAGAAAAACTGCACCAACCAACCTCACCACGTTTGAGAGAAGTGGTGATGCTCTGGAGATCCGCTGGATGCGGAGGCAAAGGGTTGGTCACTGCGGAAAAACAGAAACGAAATAAAAAATAATAATAAGAAGAGGATTCGTATGAACTCGATTCACGTACCTCTCCGACCCCACGTGGTCGTAAAAAACGGAATGCTTCCCTCCTCGACCGACGCGCTGTCGATACGAACGTAGAAGAAATTTTTCTTCCAAGAAGTAGAAAGCGTTGAGCAGCCCGTAACAATTTTGTCACGAGGGCATAAAGTGATCCTCCACGATGCACCCGTGGGCTTTAACAGACCCTCGAGATGATCAACGTTAAGGGTAATTCCCTGCTCGTAATTCAGCGTCAAAAGACCAACGAGTTGCTTTAAACCAGGGGGCGTCAACTGACTGATTGATAGCCCCAGCCTGTGAAGGTAACGAACAATGATTTCCGGGATCGGAAACCATAAGTGGCATTGTTGCAAGAAAATGTTGTAACATGTGAAAAAACCCTCGGGCGCATCCCTGTCGCTCTCCCCGGCAAGTGGAGAGCGAAACTCAACAGCCTCTGGAACTCGGCAAAATTCGCGCATGTAATCAATACTGTTAAAAAGCGTCAAGCTCGGATCTCCGGAAAATTGATCGACGTCCGACAAGGCTGGAACCCAAATCACAGGCCTAGCGGACCCCCGACTTGTCTCCCAACAACCAAAAAGCCTCGAGGTCCGTCCGATCGATTAACGGGGACGAATATTCTTCTTTCGGAGCCAAAGCTGGAGGCTGCGAACTCGTTCCCTCAGAATTGTGAAAATTGGAACTAGTTGAGGAACGAGTCTTTCTTCCTGAAAACATGTTTGAAGATCTTCAAAGAAAGTGGAGAGAAAAATTTCTTGAATAAGTTGTAGAAGGTGGAGTAAAGAATTCAAAATTTTACTCCATATACTTATAGGGAAGAATTTTACTATTCACCTNTCGTTCCCTCAGAATTGTGAAAATTGGAACTAGTTGAGGAACGAGTCTTTCTTCCTGAAAACATGTTTGAAGATCTTCAAAGAAAGTGGAGAGAAAAATTTCTTGAATAAGTTGTAGAAGGTGGAGTAAAGAATTCAAAATTTTACTCCATATACTTATAGGGAAGAATTTTACTATTCACCTTTGGACTTTTGGCCATAAAAGTTCCGCCTAATTCTACCAAACTCGCCAAACGAGCTCAATCCACTCGCAAGAACCTCATGATTCTTACGAGCTGGGGAGCTAACTGTTGGGGTCAAAATCGGTACGACGAATTAATAGCCAAAACTCCCCGCGAAAATATAAAAGGAATAGTTTTATAAAACCCGAAGAGTCGTTTTATAAAACTCAAAGTCATTTATAAAACTCGCAGACCGTTTTATAAAACTCGAGAGGCCGTTTTATAAAACTCGAGAAATCGTTTTATAAGACTCGAAGATCGTCTTATAAAACTCGAGAATCGTTTTATAAAACTCGAGAATCGTTTTATAAAACTCGAGAAGCAGTTTTATAAAACTCGAGAAATCGTTTTATAAAACTCGAGAATCGTTTTATAAAACTCGAAAAGCCGTTTTATAAAACTCGAGAAATCATTCTATAAAACTCGAGAATCGTTTTACGAAACCGCAAAAAAACAGAAACAGCCGTAAAACGCGAACTAGACACGACTAGTTCGCCCATGGGCGAACTAGGATCACTCGACTAGTTCGCCAATGGGAGAACTAGAAACTTCCTGGACGTCCCAAGCGTCGGTCTCCCGCATTCCCGATTCGAAACTTACGTCTTTCGACACGGTCGCATTCTGAACCATGGCCGAAACATCTCCCGTTCCATCTCGATCCGACCTATCGTTCGAGTTTTACGATAAAAACCGTAAAACTTCGCTTTCTCGATAAAGAACTCGAAGAAATCGTATAAAACGGCGACGGTTGACGAAACACCGAACATTGCCTAAAACATACGATTTATTCGAGATTTCTCGTTGAAATCATAAAAACGCGTTTTTTAATTAAAACGTCGAGTAAATCGTAAAAAACGCGTTTTTAATTAAAAAGTCGAGTAAATCGTAAAACCGTACGATTAGCTCGAGGAATTTATTCAAAACGACGTCAGATCAGGAAACGATCCCGTATAAAGTCAGAACACGGATTTATCGCAAAAACGGTCCGGAAGGGCCTAAAACGCGATAAAAACCCATTTCGCGATCTTATCGGAATCTAACCCGCAGATTTGGTAACGTTTTGACGGTTTACTCGCAGGAGGAAAATAAAAGTCAAGTTTGAAGATAAATGGAAGGTTTGAAGAAAAATAGAAGATTTCTGCGGAAGAAAAGGAAGGATCGAGAAAAATGGAAAATTCCCGATATAGTCAAATCTCGGCGAAATGGAAAGACCGGATGGCCAAGGCGAGGAGTATATAAATAAGAGGTCTAGGGCAGAAGCAAGACACACGAAATGGAGAGCTCTCACCACAAAAATTAGCATTTAGGAATATTTCCGTTTTTCCTGTTAGCGAGCTGCGTCTCAATTAGGGTTTTTCGTTCTTAAGTTTTCGGCTACTCTCTTTGTACCAGTTCTACGCAGATCCGGAATAAGAACCTCTTTGCTCTCAATTTTTGTTTATCCTTTTAATAATTCTAAGTTTATCGTTGTCTTAATCTTCGTTGTGCGGTTCTGCAGATAGCCGGTTCCTCTGGAAACTTAGGGTTTTCCCGAAGTTTCCTTATTTACGATTATTTGACAGTAGGTGGATTTCGGTTCCCACAGAAAGCTTCCTGGGCTACGAGGATGTTATCCGCTATTGTGCGTCCTGCCACAAAGGTAGATTTATTTTCTGAAATAATCTTCGGTACAAACCGTCGCAGCCTCTGACATAACACTTTAGAAATGATTTTGTAGCACAAATCGCAAAGGCTAATGGTTCGGAAGTTAGTCATATCTCTTGGTCCCTCGGATTTTGGGATGAGGAAAATATGTGTCTCATATTCCTTAGCTTGAACATCTTGGGTGAGAGGAAGGCTCTCCACGCGCCCGCCACCGCTGCCGTCCGGCTGGCTCGGCTCGGCGTGGGCTTGGGCTTCGGTATCGGGCCTCTGGCCCCATAAGAAGTAATATTTTTAGACCAAGTTAAGCTCAACGCAAATAAAATACCATGATTTTTTTGTTAATGACATGAAGTTCGTCTTAAAAAAACATGAAGTTTTTTTGTTTGCCAAAAGATCAGAACGAGTCAAACAGAAAATCTTGTGGAGAAAGTTTCTCAACTCTCTACTCCCGAGATTTCTGAGAGATCTTCGGAACGTGCTTCATCAGCTGCAAAATTTAATTTCTCGTTTCTTCTTTAAATAACCCAACTCCTCTTCATTCATTCCTAACGTTTTCACGCAAGAAAAAACCAGCAAATCTCCCCTTTGTAAGTTTAGAGAGTGTCTAGTAGAAATATTAGTTCGCCAGAGACGTTCACTAGTGAGAGCGTGAATCGTCTATCATGGTTTTATCCTGGGACTCTAATTCATACAAGCCCGTCTCACTACGGGTCGAATATTAAGAGTTGAAGAAAGAGATTCTTCTCGACTCCATGTCTGTTTTTATAAAACGTGTTCCTTATCGGTTTCTTATTGTCTTTCCAATCGTTTATTTCCTTAACATCGTTTTTATTTATATCATTTCTGTCAATTCGATTTTTCAGCTTCTACAGTGTTCAATTGGCCAAATTTTCAATTGTAAAAATGACCTAAATGGAAGAGTTACCTCGAAGTCTTCCGCCAGGAGACTTACCTGAAAGTCTTCTCTGGGAAGACTTCCAAGTAAGTCTTCTACGACAATGTATAATACTCTTTCATTTTCTTCAAACTAAAAATGAATTCTTAAGATTTTATTGTTGCCAGACAGTACCAAACACCCTTAGTGCTTGGCCACCCTGAAAATTCTCAGAGTCGCTTCAAAACTTTTTGAAGCCAAAGCAAAAACATGCTCACCTTCTGCATCTCTTGCAGACTCCTGAGAACCAACCTTCTCAGCCTTACATATTCTAAATAAATCTCATCAAGCTTCATCCACCTGTTGAGCTTCACCTGCTCAACATCAGTACTCTTTAAACAGGTTTTCTCCCAGCATCCCACCTGTATCCAACTCGATACAACCTGAAGACTCCTTGTTGCTTTTTCCTGGAACCTCAAACCCGAAGCTCTAACCATAACAACTATGTCTTCAAAACCATGCAGTCATATTACTTCAGTCACCACAATACACTTGATTATTACCATCGACACTTCAGCCTCAACCTTTACGCAATGTCAGACTTAATCAGTCCAAGTGACTCCAATTCAAAACGTGTTATGTATTAGATGACCTTTGATACAAACCTTGAATTCAGTCTTCTTGCAAAAAACCTGATGCCTATGCTGGCCTTGAAACTCTTATGGAACCTGAACCACCACTGCCTCAAAATCAGAAACCCCTTTGACTCAACAAACCTCAAAAAGCCAATAGACCCACTGCTGTTCCGAGATTTCCCTTTACAATAACTTGAATGAACATCTTATTATTATTTTTTTTGAACATCACTCTGCACCCTGCTATTGCCAACAAGTCACACCGCTTAACTTTATGCTAAGAAGACTTTCGGTACAAAGAATACCTGCTCAACCACTGCTCAAACAAATCATTAGTTCTCTGCAACTATGATACTTTTGTAGACTCTTCTGATTCACCTCATATCTCTGAGATACAGAAACAGAATTCTACTGAATCCCATGCAGAAAACCTGAAACATACATGTTTCCATCATGAGTCATCCTCTGATTTAACCAGCTACTTGTTCAGCAAGACTCCACCTTGAACATACGCGTACCACTGTCGAACTTAACAAGTCACACCACACAACCCCACCTTGCTGGGAGATCTTTGGACACAAGTCCCATGTTCAAACTCCCTGAGTCTAAGAAAACAGTCACTAGTAGATTTAGCCCACTACTAGTATCCTTTAACAATATCTCGCACCAACCAAGCATGTGATATTCTCCTGAGATACTCCCTTACAGCTTATTCTTCCATGTCAAACTCGATTCTTTGGTGAATTTCCTCAGCTGTAACATGTCCTGCAACACTATCACCAGTGTGAAAATTCCACCAAAAAAACTTTGATGCGTGCATCCTCCTGTAACTTGTCAAGATACACCCTTACAACTTCTTCCATGTCAAACTCATGCCCATGGCAAGTTTCTTCAGCTGTAACTTATAATGCAGCACTATCACCAGTGTGCAAATTCCACCAACAAACCATTGGTAATTGTATCCTCCTTCTTCTCAGACCTGAACCGTGACCTGTCCAAGCCTGATTTCCATACTTGTCAAGCCAGCATGTATTTTCTCCTTGGAAGATTACAACATCGTCCTTTTGATGATTCAGAGCTTTGCCTCTTTGTCTGAGAGCTCCACCTTGACGGCTCTGGTCATGACACCAAACATATCATCTCTTATCTCCTCTGAGTCTGTTCTTCTGAAACTTCTGACTCAGACCACCATGATGATTTTTCTAAGGTAAACTGACACACGCTTCTCCTAGCTATTGTAGTGAACAATGCTTCTTGAACAGGTGTCGCTCAACCTGTTCTACCACATTCTGCCTACACATTTCCCTCTGCTTATGACAAGAATCTCCAAGCATACTCTAACCTTGAATCGACTTCTTCAATGGCTTGTTCTTGTCACTCACACGACCTCAACAGAGCTATTACATGTTGTTACCACAAATGGTCATTTGCTCAAACATGTCCTTGTGTAGGCCTTTACCCATTTCTCCCTTGCTCTAGTTCTTTCTTCATGGAGATACAACATGTTTCAATCAACCAGAAACATTACATCTCATGTACCCAATGAGATTGATTTCTTATTCTTGCGCTGACTCAAAACAGAAACACCATCTGTTTTGTCACATCATTGCCACAAGAAATCTACATGTGCTGCTACAAGCTCCATTATGATCTTTGAACCCAAACCATCGTCACTTGAGCTTCCTTTTAACCACAAGAATCTGATCTTTAACCTCTCTGTAACTGAACCTGCAATCCTGCAACTCAAATCTTCTTAACTGAACCGAATTTGAAGCCTCAAAGTACCAACACAGTCTTGTTCCAAACCTGATCAACGACTTCTCAAATTGAACACTTCTCTGCAACTTTCTGTTCAAACCCGAACCCTGAAACCACTGATCAAAATCTGAATAGCATCTGATCTTCAACTTCTAAGGCGTCCCCTAGACCCGAGATAACAAAGTGTCACCAACTACCATTATTTACTCCTTTCTGAAACCACACTGCATATCTCTTCCACAAACAAAACTTGACCAACGCACAATCTGACCCAGACCAGAACCTTGATCATCTTTTGCAAAGACAAATTACATCCCTTGTGATCCTGAAAGCTTCAGTTCCTTACATGTTGCAAAACCTGAGTAACCAACCATCACAACCGTTCTTGTGACTCTATTGGAATGAGACCATTTATTCTGAAGATTTTTAACCTGCGAAAATGATGACCTGACTTTGATTCCATCTCCTAAAGCCTTGTTCTGACTTAATATGAATATGTCTTCAACTTGAAATATTTTCCATCTCAAACAACCATCAAATAAATTTCTAACCATGCAGACCACGGACACATTCAACTACGCTGCTGTTCTTGAACACGCTCAACTGTGAAGCTGTTCTTGCTTCAGTCTTCGGATCTTTATGTTCTTGCAATACCAGCAGCATGAGCATCCATTACTTTCGTCTGATATCACAGACCAGAAACCATTAGATCCGATTGGATCTTCTTCCGTTTCCAACGTTTCCTTCGGGTACCACACACGAACATCATCTTCTTCTTTCTCTGATGCTGCATATCCTTCAGCATCATCTCTGATTCGTTACACTTAAACCCGTGACGCGATCAGGACTACTAATCCCCTGATTCAACTTCTTCAGAATCAATCCAGCTTCGACGTAGACAAACTCTATTGCCAAACCAGCGCTCTGATACCACTTGTTGGGGAATAAACCAAAGAAGATTGTTGCGGAATCTACAAGTTCTTATTCCCTTGTTTAGAATTTGTCTATTCACTAGAAGCTCAGTAGTTTGTATTGCAAACCTAGTCAACTAATCAAGCACAGAAAGAAGGAACACAAGACACTTTTGTTAACCCGGTGTTCACCTCCCTTCCCCGATGTGAAGAAGGAGCTATATATCACCGGAGAGAGTAATCGGCCTCTCAACCTTCCATTATATCAAACACAAGAGTACAATATCCTGAGGTTACAAGTTCATGTCAACCTCCCTTGATCTCTGTTACAAATCACCTAGAGATACAAGTATATAGGGAAAAGGCTAGGTAGGCTACCAAGAACATTTATTCTCTCTATCTCTGATACTTCAGACCAAAACCTAGTCTCGAGCTCCCACTCTTCTGTGCCTCTCTCCTCTGTGTTTCCTTGTGTCTATCTTGTGTTAGGTCTTCTGCCGTGACCTCTCCTCCTGATATAATCAGAACATGACCTAATGGACTTTGTCAACTAGGCCCATAAATCATACGCGCGTCACATGTGCAAGTTAGCCCAACTTGAACAAGTCCGTCGGGCTTGACCAAACCTCTTTATTTGATGTCATAGAGTTCACCGATGGGGCTACGTCCCTGGGGTCTGGCAAGGTAAGACACTAACCTTATTAGTGTATAACACACGAGCCTTGCTTTGATATTAGGTAATGGTAGTTACAACTGATAACAGGTTACCAATAACCGTAAACCATTGAGCAATAATTCGTTCGTTAACATAAACACTATATTACCCAATTGTCAATCTCGACACGGTTTAAACGTCCAATATTGTGATTCTTCATCACCAATGTAACAATAACTACTCCTTCGACTGATTGTTTGCATCAGATCTCAGGTTCTCTATTGCACTCCCGACTATTATAATAATATATATATATATATATATATATATGCATGGGTTGGTCTTTGTTTTCTTTTATCGGTTGGAGAGAGTGTCTCTTGTTTCATGTGATAATGCATAAAGCAGCAAAATAAATAGTGAGCGGCGAGGGCCGTGAGGCTCGTGACGAGTGGGCCTTTTGGATCACATGATAAATTGCTCTTTTTGTTTAACCAAGTCATTCTTACTCCAGATTGGAGAGTAGGATGCTATTACTATAGATTTTCAAAATAAAATAAAATAAACTTTATGGCGTCAATTCTAACACCAAGTCAAACGTAAGAGGGCACTGAAGATCATCTACTACAAGGAATCGTTTTTTAATTGTGTGTGGGAGAACTTTATTACAAGGAATTTTGATGCATGTCGCTCTACTTTTGCGCAGACCGTTGACTGATCAACTCTTTGTAGATTTAGTGTGTTTATGCATATCACCTCCCGGTGAATTCGATTTTCATGCCATGCATTCTGAAGTTAGGACTATGACTTTAAAAAACTCTCTTTGAAAAGAAAAAAAGTATATAGAAGTCAATGAAATCTTACTCAACTTACCTTCTTTTTATTTACTTTTTTTGCCAAGGTATCATATCTATAGAGGCCTCTACTCTTTTTAAAACCAAAATTTCATTTTCTATGAGATACTATTTAGCAAAAAATAATAGTGCATTAGAGCTTTTTTCATAGGTAGTTTCTAGATGGTTATCTTAACAGAAAAGAAAATAGAAAGTGACAAATGAAATTTCCAAAGAAGAGACTATGAAAACCCATTGAAAAATGGTGGTGAGTCTGGTGACACATATCTTTGTTTCACTATATCATATAAAATATTAAATTAAAATATGTAATCCAAACAGATATAAGCTACCTTTACTGTTAAGAACTTCAAATAAACGTATCCACCTCATTTGATGTTGAAGAGAGATTTTATCCCCCAACAAAACCTATCGAATACAGAATTTAGTTTAATGAAGCAAACTGAGGCAAAACTCGGCCCAATCGGTTAAATAGGTTAAACAACATTAACGGTCGACCTAGAATTAAAGGAGAAGGGAAGACATTATAGAAGCACATTCACAAACATGCACAGACTGGCGGCAAGAAATAGGGTTTCTTTAGTTTAGTCTCTCTGAACACTATGTCATATTTCTATTGATCATTAATTAAATCTCAGTGCAACTCATCACTTCATTGTTCAATAAAATGACTTTTAAATAAAGCATGGTAGATTTCATGCATACTTTTAGTACCTATCAAACTCAGATTAAATAGTTGGCGCCGTCGGTGAGAAAATAAAAAGCAACGCCATGAAGATCATGACCATCGATAGCCTAACCGACACAGATGGATCTACGTCGTCTACAGAAGTTGTGACCATGATGGAGATGATGAAAAGCATCATGGATCGTCTTACTTAGCAAGAAGAAGCTAATAAAGCGACTAACGAGTGTCTCTCTGCAATAACCACTTCATGCCACCAGCTGGCGATGTCAGTGGTCCTGGGACGATAAGATGACAAATTTTCCAGCTGAAAAACCATAAGTCTGGCTGAGGGGAAGAAATAACAAGTCCCCAAATCATTGAATCTCTAGAGTTAGATGCAAGATATTGACTCAAGGATTCAAAAAGTAACGAGTTTGGATCCATAAATCAAGCGCGTTCTCACAGCAACCTTAAAACTTCCTTTACAAAGAGAATCACTGAAGTCAAAATCCGTCAGACAGACAAGCTCTGAATCCCATCATACTCCAGTTAAATGAATACCACCAATCACGTAACTACGTTCAACATAGCCATAGGACGAGCATACTTTACCAAAGTGGAGAAAGATCTTGGATATTGTGAGCTATTTGTGGAGAGCCTTAACGGGTCTGCCTAAACTTTGGTTCTCTAGATTATTGGAAGAATCCATCGACATCTTTTCCGATCTATCTGCCAATTTTTTAATTGTGACCTTTAGAAGATGTCCCAAGATCTCAAATAAGGACTCAAAGGATTCATGGAGAAAACAAATAGGTGGTCTCCAGAGGACATATCCTAGATGACACAATAGTGGAAGAAGCTCTACGTAACACACTCTTAATAAACTCAAAGTTCCATGATGACCTCTATATTAACAAAAATATAACTCTACAAGACGCAATTCACCACGCTAACAGTATCAAAATATAAGAAGACATACATGCGTTTTTGACCAAACATAATGCAATGAACCAGCTGGAAACGAAGCCGAGAGAAATTTATCAAGAGCCACGGAAACATTCATCCTATAACAAAGTGGATAAAAATATAAATACTATCTACACCATTTCCGGATATAAACAGTCCAGTTCATCTGCCATAGTACGAGAATATGGATGGAAGGTCTGTGAAAGAGATGCATATGAAAAATCCAGCCTCCTCGAACCAACCCTCCCCATAGTCCTACACATCCCTTTGACAGAACAAAATTATGAGCCTACCATGAGGCGAAGAGGCATGATACCAAGGAATGTAAGCAACTTCACAAAGCGCTAATGATAGCATTCGCCAACTGGCAAGAAAACTCTGATCCACTGAAGAAAAAACTTGCCTAAAATAACAAGAGCTGAAGTAAGGCAAAAATAATAAATATCGAAAACCTTAGAATAGGACGCATGCAGAATACCCTCAAGAGGAAGACACTGCTGCACCCATGCATCACGACAATTCGGCCCCGAAGAAGAGAGGCCAGGAATCCAAATGGGTATTAATATGATTACAATCGGACCCTCCTCCTCTTTCGAAGAGGGATGACAAAAACAAGAATTACGCGATAGCCTCAAGAGGAAACTGGAAATATAGTAGCTCGGCAACGTTTGCCGATCTACGAACAAAAATCATCAAAAATTTGCATTGAGAAATTGAAAAGACTGGTCTCTAACAAAAAGAAAGCTTTTATCTCTAGGTTTCTCCATGTTTTGCATTCTTCTCATCGGGCTTGTCTCCTTGGTAATCGTCGACTTTCTTAACCCGGTCCCCAAGACTATCCTTTTCATGTTGACCCTCGGTATGAGCCAACGTCTTTTCAGAAACAGACTGGGCTTGAGTTGGACTATTGGTTACTGGATCTTTGGAAGAAGGGGAGAGGACAACAATCACCATCCTCATATTCTATACCTTCATTTTGGTAATATCCTTTTCGTACTTGGTCTTATTTCGTGCCAAGTTTCCATCACCTCCTTTAGTATTCCAAACATTTTACGATCAGTTTCTTATGACATCTCTTCATACTATAAACTGTCTAAGAAGAAGCATTGTCTGCTGCATGGGCTCTTGGTTGGCCCAATACTTCTATAACTTCTCTAACCCACCGGTGTATTTGGATCGCATCTCAACCGCTCACGCTTGGCCTTGCAGAGCTATGATCTACCATAGTTTTGATCCACTTTTAACCATGGTATTTAGATGATTTTACAATATATATATATATATATATATATATATATATATATATATATATATATATATATATATATATATATATGTTTTGGAGTCTATTAGGTATGTTTTTAGGTTCAGGAGCATTTTGGAGTAAAGTAATGATTTAGATGCCCTTATGGAGCTTAAATGAGAGTTTTCCCGAGATGACTATAAAGATCAGACAACAAGGTCGATATCCAGAGATACATATCGATCGATACACATCCTGTGTAATCGATCGATGACGCTTCTGTAGAAGATGACGAATAGAGATACTCCATCGATCGATGTACACCTTGTACCATCGATCGATATGAAGCGTGAAGAACAAGTTTGACTCGACTGACTTGAAGCCCAAATTCTCTCAATATTACAAGATTGCCCCTGACGAGTTTTTAACCTAATGGAACTCATATTTATAGTTATGCCTATGTGTTTTGGCTAGACATGCTTTTTATACCTTTAATGCTTTTTATACCTTTAATGCTTTTTTGTACTTCTTGAGCTTTGCATCCTTTTTATGTTCTTAGTTCTTTGATTTATAAAAGTATTCTTTTCATCTTATTCTCATTTTCATAAAATGTTATACAGTTCTAGATTTAGAAGAACACACAAAGAGATTTGTTGTTCAAAAGAACCAAGGGTTCAATCTTCTAATATTATTAATTTCTATTATTACCTTGATGCTATGAATCACTTAGCCATGTCTGAGTAGATTCACTTGTTAGATTTGGGGTTCAAATAGTTATGAGGGATTGGCCCCAACTATGGATTGTTGAGTTGTGATATTAATTATCCTAGTGAACCCTAATGCTTACTCTAGAATAGCTAACTAGAGTATGATCATGGAATGATTTAACTTGTTAATCATCATCCTTAAATCATCTAGTATAAGCTGAGGTCCTCTTGGGACGTGCGAGAGCCGGTCTATGATCTTGGTGAACACATATTCAATTTGATCTAAAGCTCGATACTCCTATAGAGTAATCGATCGACGGCAAACCATATCGTCCGATATCGCTGTCAAGCCATCAGTCGATATTGCCGGCAGTCAAATCAATGGACGAGTCTAATAGTGATTGCTAATAGACTTATCTAAGAATTGCGGTTCCTTAATATCTTGCAAGCAACTTACAAAGAAATCTGTAGCATTATAATCATGACTATCTGAATAGCAACCTTGAATCTAACTACTTTCTTTTATTGTTTAGAAACCTAAACCAATTCTCTTGAGCAACTCTCCATTTCTCACAACTGCAATTTACTTTTAAACTTAATCGACCTAGCATAATCACTTAGGATTATATCTTTTGTGTTCCTTAGTTTCTTGTAGATTCGATCCCTAAGTACTCCAACTGAACCTCTTATTTGAGTAAGTAATTCACTCCTTAGGGTAATTTTAGTGATATCAAATTTGGCGCCGTTGCTGGGGAACTAAGATCGCCATTAGATTTAATTTGATTAGGTCTAAGTTACTTATTACTGCTTAATCATCTTCTGACACAAAAAAAAATTCTTGTCTCTTTCAGGTACATGCCCAGCAGTACTAGAAGCAACAACGACAACCAACTTGTGTACTTAGAAGACCCCCACAGTTTGGAACGTAGCATCTGCAGAGACTTACGTTCCGCATCAATCGACATCAACAACAGTTCGTCGACCGATACTCGCTTACCACAGTCGACCGAGACACCTTCTTCATCGACCGATACTCGCACATTTCGATCGATCAACATCAAAAACCGTTCGTCGACCGAAATCTTTCATCCGACATCGATCGATATACCTCATCTTAAATCGATCGATACTTACCGTCGAGACATGGTAGCGACTATTATTCTCACTACTGATGAGAATGGAGACCTGCGTGATCAAGATGGTCACCTGCGTAATGCAGCAGGTCATAAACTGAATGCTCAGAAGGTGATCATTCCTGAGAAAGAAACTACACTTACAGACCTCATTCAACCTGTAGAAGAGGCTAACAGAGCTAGAACTTTAGCTGACTACAACCGTCCGGATCAGTTCTATACCAACCGATCAGCCATCCGCCCTCCTACTATTCAGAGAGGAGATTTCGAGCTCAATCTGCAGTACTACACACTTGTAGGACAAATACCCTTATGTGGGTTGTCCCATAAGCATCCTATGGACCATCTGGAGAGGTTCGAGGATCTCATAACCGTCATAAAAGCCAATGGAGTCCCTCAAGACTATCTTCTCTGCAAGCTTTTCAAATACTCTCTATCTGGAGAAGCTTTGCAGTGGCTGAGACAACTACCACAAGGTTCTCTCGCAACCTGGAGTAACATCAAAAACCCATTCCTGCGTAACTTTTTTGATGACTCACGCACTGAAGAATGGAGGAGAAAAATTGCTACATTCACTCAGGATCCTGGAGAATCATTCAAAGACACATGGAACAGATTCAAATCCTACCAGCGAGATTGTCCACATCACGGATTCAACAAAGTGCAACTGCTCTGCACTTTCTACAGAGGCATCACTCTGAAGTATCAGATGGCTCTTGACACAGCTAGTGAAGGCAATATCACCACCAGGAATCCGAGAGAAGCTGTGAAATTGATTACTAACCTAGCTTCAAAAAACAGCACAAAGAACACTGTGAAGACAAAAGCTACATCATTCCTTGGGAAGGAACATATTAATGAAGTGCAAGCACAGCTGGATAATGTTCAGAAGTTACTAAACAAGCAGATTTGCTCAGTGGAGGATGTAGAAACTGCAGCTGAAGAGGAATACACAAAAGAAGATGTGAACTGGATCAGTGGAGCTGGATTTCAGAGGTCTGGTAACCAAGAAGTATTCAGAAACTTCGCAGGACAGAAAAGCAACTTCAACCAGAGTTCACAGAAACCTACCAACTACAGCAGCAGCAACCTCAACAACAACAGGAGTTATGGAAACTCATTATACTCAAATCCACCCCCACCCACCCAAGACAGTAAACTAGAAGAGATGCTAGACAAAGTTCTTGAGAGTCAGCAGAAACTTCAGATGGACTTCAATGGAAAGATCGACTCTATCTACACCAACCTCAACACCAAGCTTGATGGCTTAAGCACCTATGTGAAGAAGTTGGAGACTCAGGTTGTTCAGACAGGAGAAGAACTAAAGAAGCAAGAAGTCTTAGCAAAAGGAATGGGAGAGTTTGCTACTCTCCATGATGTGCATGCCATCCTGGATGATGACTTTGGCAAAAGCTTCAAGATTCTGATGATAAGAGTCAGACCGACTTCGGATTCGACTACTATCAATCAATTTCATCTCCTAAACATCGGCTGATACCTTCCGGAGTACAGAGATCGATAGACTTTGACGAGTGTCGATCGATGGACTTAGACGAAACCTTTCACGAGTGAAGTGCCATCGAGATTATGTCACACGAAGACTTCGCAGCACGACACCCACATCCGCTCTTCCCTTTCCGACTCAGCACTGCACCTATCGATCGACAGACAGACTCGCCCGTCGATCGATACGAAGACCGTGATATCGACCGACCCACTCCAGTCATTGTCGCTCGATACACAGTACCCCAACGTCGAGTACAAATTCCAAAGATAGACGTTGCACGACTTGATGCACTCCGGGAGCAGTCTAAAAATTCCAGTAACCCTCCCACCACCATCATGAAGAGACCCACAGACATCTTTGAGCCCATGGAGATTGAAAAGGAAAATCATGGAAGAGTTCTCAGAAAAAGGAAAGAGAAGATCCCCAAGCCTTAAAAAAGGGAAGCTAATGAGAAAGAATTGTTAAAAGCTTCAGGATGAGAGTTCTGAGAATACCTAAAGAGAAACCCTTTGAAGAAGCCTACTTTTCACACAGATTGTGGATGTTTTTCAGAGAAACCAAGGAGACAGAAGAAGACATCAAGAGAATGTTTCACCAAGTCAGAGACATTCTAAAGAAGAAGATCACACTGGAGAAGAAGAGCGATCCATGGAAATTCACAATACCATGTTCCATAAGAGGTGTTGAGTTCCCTCGTGCTCTCTGCGACACAGGATCTGGAGTTAGCATCCTACCCAAGATCATGGCAGACCATCTAAGTCTGAAAATAGAGCCTACTGAAGAATCTTTCATCTTCGTGGATTGTTTTCAGCAGAACTCTGGAGGCATAGTTAGAAATCTTGAGGTACAGATTGGAGATGCCCTAAATCCTACAGACTTCCACGTTCTGGAAAACAAGCTTAACTTCAAGACATCTCTACTGCTTGGAAGAGCCTTCTTAGAAACAGTTGGAGCTGTTTGTGACCTGAAATTCAATAAGCTCTGCCTAACCCTCATTAACCCTACCATCCACTACAATCCAGTCCAAGTCATCAAAAGTCCAAGGACAGAGAGCCCAGTACTCGTAGCAACTTGTTTTTGTGCCCACGAGTATGATTCAATGGTCGAGTACGAGACAGAGCAAGACGTATCGACCGACGGCAGCCTTCTACCATCGACCGATACCAGTCAACCAAAGTCGACCGACGAGCATACCTGGCCATCGATCGATAGGCTATTCCAAGAGATTGAAGAGGAGTTTCCAGAGGGTGATTTTAACGCAGATGATTGGGAGAACGATCATTACTTCCCAGAACTGGATAGTATCACTACTCAGGAGGAGTATGATGAAGATTATGAAGAGGAATTAAGAGCCACATAGTATAGATTTCTTCATGAAGATGAAGAAAGATCTCCTCTACCATCCTTCATTTTCAGAGCATCGATAGACCGAGACCACCCTCCATCGGCCGATATGCACCAACCGAGACCGCTCAAAAGACGCTACGAACAACCGAGCGACAACCTGTACGCCCCACATGATACACAAGTTGGAGACTACTCAATTGGAAGTTGGGCAAGAAATTACCATGAAAGTTTCGCAGTAGATACAGCACCACTGATGCATGCGACCACACCAGAAGCAGGCGTATCGACCGACACGGAACAACATCAATCGATCGACAGGTTCCTCAACGAATCGACCGATGCACATGCCATCCAATCGACCGATCCTACCACTACACCATCCGAGGTACAAACACATAACTTCGATTTTACATTACTAATTCCAGATGAATTTGGTATTTTCAGGGATCCAGATGGCCATGCACGAGCAACGGACGGAATAATCATTCCAATCTCCAAAGAAGACGTTGCAGACATTCTTCAGATAACCAATTCAGCATATCCAAAATCTCAACCAGCATCGATCGATACGTGGAGCCTCACATCGACCGATATACGTCGGGAATTTGGGAAACGAGCTTTCAAATCCAGGATTCGTCAATTCTTATGGGAAAAGAAAGACAAATATGGTGTTTGCAGAGATTAGAATAGGTTCGCAAGAGGAGTAGATGGAGATATCACACATGTTTCCAAACAAGATATGGGGAAATTGCTGAATAGAGCCTCACTGATGGAGCGCTCTTGTTTCTGTTTACCAGAGCACGCTGAACAGTTTGCTAAAGGAGTACCAGTTTGCAAGCTCTACACACAAGCAGAGGTCACATACATGATCAATGGAAGAGTTGGTGAACATAACTGGGAGATGGCATAACTGGAGTCTGAACATGAAAAAGCCACAGCATCACTTCGAGGGGAATTACATTGGATTCAGACTGGCAATGAATTAGTTCGCACAGAGAGAGACGCCCTGCAAGAAGAAGTGGTTGTTCTTTGCGAAGAACTAGAATCTCAGAAACGGAAATCGACCGATACAGCCACAAAGGCATCGATCGATACCACCGTAGAGAAGCCTATCGAGAGTCACCTACAGGAGATATCGATCGATGACCCACCCTGTACATCGACTGATATTCAAGCACCTGACTTATGTGCCTGAGGAGAACTTGAGGAAATCATAAGAGATATCTACAAAGCTATTGAAGCCTGTGGAGACGACGCATACAGATTACTCGACAAGATGTGGTTCTCAATACAGAGTGACGTTCAAAGATTGGAATTCACAACAGAAGAAACTCAGAAGGAGATCAAAAAAATTCAGAGACAGCTCGCGAACCGACCTGCACTATCCGCATCAATCGACGTGCCTTTCAGCCCATCGACCGATAGGCCTCCTTCCAAATCGACCGTTACAGACCCACAAGGACCAGGCAATACTACCCCTCCCCGTGTAAAAAACACCCAACACCTCGACACAATGCAGCTGAGTATTGATCTAGAACACACATACAGCAAGATTGGATAACATGAGTTCAGCATGCGAGCATTGAGGAGTGGCTACAAAGAGTCCAAGATGAGGTCCAAGAGTTGAAAGCTAGTATGACCAGAAGTGAGAAAGCCACAAGAAGCTTCTTAACTTCATGTTTTGAAGAATCACAAGACAAGGAGGATACTTGTTTCCCAACAAGTACCAGCAATTCACCTCGCTAGCCACCATACCTCCATAGTCAAGCTAAATGACTTTAACTAAGCGCTGAGTGGGAGGCAACCTACTATTAGGTATTTTCTTTCTTAGTTTAATTTTATTTTTACTTATTACTTTCGTTTTATTTATTTCAGAAGAGATTCTACACGATTACTACCTCCATCGACCGATACGATCCCGTCGACATCGATCGACATAGGCCTATCCATGACGATCGACGAAGGCGACTCACCATCGATCGATACGAATTCCGGTCAGGTATATCGTTCACAATTTTTCGATATCAGTTATATATTATTTATTTTTGCCCTAACTCCGAC
The DNA here is from genome assembly GCA_932364175.1 of Eruca vesicaria subsp. sativa. Classification (NCBI taxonomy): domain Eukaryota; kingdom Viridiplantae; phylum Streptophyta; class Magnoliopsida; order Brassicales; family Brassicaceae; genus Eruca; species Eruca vesicaria. The sequence continues at coordinate 6,795 of CAKOAT010241376.1, read as the reverse complement.
TGGTTATACACTGAGGACAGTGTATGATTTAAGTCTGAGGGAGTGGAGACTACTGATGCTACTTTACCTTTTGATCTCATTAAATGTTTTCAAAATTGGTTTTATTGAGTCAAGAAAGGGACAAAAAGATTTCAAAATTTTTACTTTTTATCTAACCACTCTTTAGCACCATTCTTAGAATTGTTGATTGCAGAAAGTACTATAGATGCTAAACTGGATCACCGGTCCCCTATGACAACACTTTTCATGATTGTTTGGAAGAACCAAAGCTGATTTCCAACCTAACCTGACATCTATTGCTTGCTTTGGGGATCGGAATCCTTCTGCAAGTCTGGAAGGTAAAGGTCTTGATAATTTTGGTTTCTTTCTCTCCTTCCTTTGGCATCCCTAAAAGAGAAAATAAAAAGATTGAGATGATTTCCTGAGAGGCAGAGGGAGAGGTACATTACCCATGACTCCACTATTCTAATTCAAAGGAATGATCACACATTGTGGAAGCGAGGGAGAGGTAAATTACCCATGACACCACTATTCGCCTACACTTTGCCAGAAAAGACTACAAAAAGTAGAAATATCAATAAGATGAACATTTGTTGTTCACTGGGATTGATATAAAAGAAAAAGAAAATATTGGGATTCAGAGAAGGGAGATAAAGGGAGAAAAGAAACCAGAATGAGAATGCCTAAAACTTATTTGAGTTGAATCCAAGTGTTCCTTGATCGATACTCCCAAGGTAAAGCCTTCACTTTTATTTTATGCATAAATGAAATCAGTAGAGGGGATAGACAAATATGATTGCTAAGTTGATTGGCTAGATGAATTTGGTTGCTAAGCTATGATATGGTATAATGTACTTCTGTAGTTAGTAATATGAGATGTGGCTTGCAACAAAGTAGAGGTTTTGATCTTGAGTTAACAATTGATTGAGTCCCTGCTGTTTTTAAACTTCTTCCAAAAGAGTAACTATTGTGTTTGCTTGAGGACAAGCAAAAGGTTAAGTCTGGGGGAGTTAATCTACCATGGTTTTGACCCACTTTTAACCATGGTATTTAGATGATTTTACAATATATATATATATATATATATATATATATATATATATATATATATATATATATATATATATATATATATATGTGTGTGTGTGTGTGTGTGTGTGTTTTGGAGTCTATTAGGTATGTTTTCAGGTTCAAGAGCATTTTGGAGTAAAGTGATGATTTAGGTGCCCTTATGGAGCTTAAAGGAGAGTTTTCCCGTGATGACTATAAAGATCAGACAACAAGGTCGATATCCAGAGATACATATCGATCGATACACATCATGTGTAATCGATCGACGACACTTCCGTAGAAGATGACGAATCGAGATACTCCATCGATGATGTACACCTTGTACCATCGATCGATATGAAGCGTGAAGAACAAGTTTAACTCGGCCGACTGTGGGAACCGAAATCCACACTGTCGATTTTCCGTCAAATATGGAAACTTAGGGCGAAACCCTAATTTTCCCGAGGTCCTGGATCTCTGCGGAAATCACTAAAACAAACGGATTTAAAGGAATATGGATGAACAACAAAGAATAAAGAGATAAGAAATTGTAAGAAGGCTTTTATTGAATAAGAATCGACAACTGTTACAAGTAGAATTGAAGAACTTAGACGTTAAAACGTTCTAAGGATCTGAATTGCTAGTCTAAACGCTAAGTCCTAAATTCTAAGCTAGCAGCCGTCTCTTCTAGGTCTGATTTTCGTCCCCCTCTTCTGCCCTACGCCTCTGGTTTATATACTCCTTGCCTTGACGGTTCGATCTTTTCATTTTGCCGGATTTGAGCATTTCGGGAATCTTCAATTTTTCTCGATCCTTCATTTTCTTCCGCGGAAATCTTCTATATATCTTCAAACTTGCCTTTATTATCCTTCTGCGAGTAAACCGTCAAAACGTTATCAAACCTGCGGGTTAGATTCCATTGAAATCGCGAGATGGGTTTTTATCACGTTTTAGGTCCTTCCGGGCCGTTTTGCGATAAAAACCGTTTTCCGACTTTGTACGGGATCGTTTCCTGATCTGACGTCGTTTTTAATAAATTACTCGAGTTAATCGTGAATTTTTACGGTTTACTCGACTTTTTATTAAAAAGCGCGTTTTTTACGAATTACTCGGCGTTTTTTATTAAAAGCGCGTTTTTACGATTTTAACGAGAAATCTCGAATAAATCGTATCGTTTAGGCAATGTTCAGTGTTTCGTTTAACTGTTGCCGTTTTATACGATTTCCTCGAGTTCTTTCCGAGAAAACGAAGTTTTACGGTTTTTATCGTAAAACTCGAACGGTAAGTCGGATCGAGACGGAACAAGAGACGTTTTAGCCGTAGTTTAAAATGCGATCGTGTCGAAAGACGTAAGTTTTGAATCGGGGATGTGGGAAATCGAGGCGCGGGATGTCCGAGAAGTTTTTAGTTCGCCGATGGGCGAACTAGTGGGATGATTTTTAGTTCGCCCATCGGCGAACTAAGCCGGGACCGGCTTAGTTCTCCGATGGACGAACTAGTCGTGACTAGTTCGCGTTTACGGCTTTTTCGGTTTTTTGCGATTTCGTAAAACGATTCTCGAGTTTTTATAAAACGATTCTCGAGTTTTATAAAACGACTCTTCGAGTTTTATAAAATGATTCTCGAGTATTATAAAACTATTCTCGAGTTTTATAAAACGATTCTCGAGTTTTATAAAACGATTCTCGAGTTTTATAAAACTATTCTCGAGTTTTATAAAACTATTCACGAGTTTTATAAAACGATTCTCGAGTTTTATAAAACGATTCTCGAGTTTTATAAAACGATTCTCGAGTTTTATAAAACGATTCTCGAGTTTTATAAAACGATTCTCGAGTTTTATAAAACGATTCTCGAGTTTTATAAAACGATTCTCGAGTTTTATAAAACGATTCTCGAGTTTTATAAAACGATTCTGAGTTTTATAAAATAACTTTTGCGGAAAGTAATGATCTCCCTTTTACAGAAGCTATCGCAGACGTTGATTTCGAGAGTACGGTTTTCGACACCAACAGTTAGCCCCCCAGTCCGCAATTTCTTGAGGAAATTTTGCGGTCGGATGAAGTTAGGTTTTAATCGGAATCTACGGCTGAAATTCGTTTTATTGCTAGGGAGAGCTCTTTTTTTCTATAAGTATTGGATCATTACTTCTCATATCTTCCATCTTTCAAGTTTCGCTCCAACTTCTCTCTAGGAAAATTCTTAAGATGTCTTCTTCCCAAGGTGATCATCAAAACCTTGAAGTCCCATCTGGTGACAATCCTCCGGCATATCCGCAGGATGCTCGGCTTTCCGAGTTTCTCTTGTTTCAAGACGAGATGGATCGTAGCGACGCTGAGGAAGATGCCGTGTCGAGCGACGTACCTCCAGTGGATTCGTCCGTTTTTGCAAGAGAAGTCAAGGCTATTTTAGACGAAACGGCGGATGCGGTAGTGGGCTCCTCGGCGGGCATTGCCACTGAACCGTCGAGTGCGCCTCTCCTTGTAGCCGAAAACGTCACTGTTGCCGCTGAGGTCGGACTAGCCGTAGCCCCCGCCATGATAGAGTCAGTTGTGTCTCCAGCCGTGATCGAACCGGTCGTGGCNGGCATTGCCACTGAACCGTCGAGTGCGCCTCTCCTTGTAGCCGAAAACGTCACTGTTGCCGCTGAGGTCGGACTAGCCGTAGCCCCCGCCATGATAGAGTCAGTTGTGTCTCCAGCCGTGATCGAACCGGTCGTGGCTCCTTCCGCCGTTGAATCAGTTACGACTCCTGCTGCGGTTGATCCAGTTACGATTCTGGGACTTCCTGCTCCGGTAAGAGGGTGATTGTCTTGGGGCTTCCGGCGCTTAGCGCGACGCCGCCTGCTTCAGCAAAAAGCCGCAAGAAAACTCGTCCGAACCCAGACGCTCCTGCGAGAAAGAGAGCCGTGAAGGATTCCGAGACCGGGGCTTCGTCTAGCAAGACACCGAGCATGGTGTCGATGTCGCAGCAACGCACCAAGGTACGGGTTCGCAATCATACGTTCTTAAAGATTATGTTCGCAGGTGACCGTCTTTCTTGGTTTTTTTCTTTTTAGTTTGTTTCGTTGATTGATGGGATGATCAAATAGTGCGGATCTGAAGTTGAGCGTTTAGCCAAAGAGTTAGCCGAATCGCGGGCGAGGTCGGCTCAGCTCGAAGGGAAACTGAAATCGATAGAAGAAGTGCATTCCGCGGAAGTGTCTCGACTCAAAGCTCGGATTAGCGACCTGGATCGTGACCTTGGAAGGACCGCGATTTCCCTGATCAAAGCGAAGGATGAGAAGAAGTCCAAGGCTTCGGAGCTGCGCAGACTTCAGCGCAAGATGAAGACTTTCGAGGAATCAGCTGCCCGTGTGACGGAAAGGTCTATTCCTGTCAAAGGGGAGCGATTCCGATCCGATTCTCGCTGCTGAAGACGTGTCTCAGCCTGACGCGGATAAGGGTGACGACCCAAAGGTTGCTATCGAGGGTGAAGGTAATGCGATGGATGAAGATGAGGCTCCGTATGCGGAGAATGTTTGAAGTTGTAGTCTCTTGCGAGACTTTTTAAAAAATTAGATTTTTATGTGTTTGGCCGAGTGCGGCTTTTGTACGTGTTTGGGACTGGCCTTCTATGGCTTCGAATCCCCTGTTGCTTCGGCAACTTTTTATTTTCGTAATGGATAATCGGTTTTATTTGAATTTTCTGATTTGAGTTGATGTTGTGGGAGGTCTACGAGTTGTCGTCTCGCATTCCGTTCCCTTTGTGGATCGCCTTATTCGTTTGCTCGTTCTGGGATTTTTAGTAAATCGAGTGTGCGTTTAGATATAGACGAAGAGACATGCCTTTAGGATCTCGATTCGTGCCTTGAGACGTTAGCGACCAGTGTGCTGGGTTTAGGGCAAGACCTAGGTTTACTTTCGGATTAAGGCTGTGCGATGACTAGTCGGCTTTCGTTTTGCCTGTTGCGATTTTAACCTGATTCCATACCGATTAAAAATCCGCGATAAGTTCTCGGCTTATACGATTCGTCTGGTTGGAATCGAGCATCTCATCGGGAAAAATCCCGGAAGTGCTGACCAAAAGTTTGGGTTTCTTTTATAGCGCTATTACCCTTGTGTCGGGTGTTCGAGAGCTATCTCTGCGAGATAACTAAAGTTTGTTTAAGACTGTTGCGAGTTCGTTGTGATCAGCAACGAATTATTTTTAAGCGGTAGATGTTTGCGCAATTTGGTTCTTCGCGAAGTTTTGCGTATTTATAGTCGCGGATGGACTGTTTATTGTTTTTCGGAGAGGAACGTCTTTTTCGAATATTGGCGACGTCTCGCTATATTCAGAATTTCATTTTTTTTTTTGATGCGTTTGCTGAAAAAGTTTGAGAAATTTCGAGTTTTGAAATTTTGGGAGTATACGAGTATACGTATACTCACCTACTCCCCCCCCCCCTTTTTGAACGAGGGGGACAGCTGGTCTTGTCTTGCGACAAGATGCCTACGTACCCTTTCGAGGGAATCAAGCCGTCTCGTAGTTCAGTGTTCTGCGAGCGTGTCGCCTAGTGATAGTATTTTTTGAGGTGCATCGCGTTCCAGGATCTGGGAATTTTGACGCCCTGCATGTTTGCGATTTCGTATGCTCCGGGTCGGACTACTTTTATGACCTTGTATGGTCCTTCCCAGTTTGTTCCTAGTTTACCGGCGTTTCGTTTTGCGGTATTCTGGAAGACTTTTCGTAAGACTAGCTCGCCTTCGTGAAATCTGTGGTTACGTACGTTTGCGTTATAGTACTTGGCGGCCGATTGCTGATAATTTTGAATTCGAACGAGTGCCTGATCCCGCCGTTCGTTAATCAGATTGAGTTCGTCGAGAAGCATTAGGTTGTTTGCCTCTTCTCTTTCCGGGAGCAGTCTTCTACGTACTCCTGGGAATTCAACTTCTGCGGGAATCATGCATTCCGTTCCGTATACGAGGGCAAAAGGAGTTTCGCCCGTTGCTCGCCTCGGGGTTGTGCGGTGCGACCACAAGACTCCTTCGAGTTCTTCGGTCCATTTTCCCTTTTTGGCGTCGAGGCGTTTCTTGAGACCGTCGAGGATCGTTTTATTAATAGTCTCGGCTTGTCCGTTGCCTTGAGGATATTTTGGAGTCGATTTCGTCAATCGTATTTTCCATTTTTCGCAAAAGGCTTCGAATCTAGTCGAGATAAATTGGGATCCGTTATCCGTCACGATTTCGTACGGTACTCCATGTCTACAGACTATGTTCCTCCATACGAAACTCTCTACCTGAGCGTCTTTGATGCTTGCGTAGGAGTCGGCTTCGACCCATTTAGAGAAGAAATCGGTCAGAACCAAAAGGATGCGTTTTTGTTTTGACGCGTGCATTGGCCCGACTATATCCATCGACCACCGTATGAACGGGTATGGTGCCGAGATAGATGAAAGGACCTCGGCGGGTTGGTGAATAGTCGGAGCGTGCCGCTGACATTTCTCGCATTTTCGCGAAAAATCCTCGCAATCTTTTACCATCGTTGGCCAGAAATATCCGTGGCGCTTGATTTTTATTGCGAGAGATCTCCCGCCAGAATGGTTTCCGCAAGATCCGGAATGCACTTCCTGCATAACCTGCCGCGCTTTCTCCCCTTGGACGCAAGTCATCAGTGGTCCGGAGAACCTCCATTTGTAAAGTTCTCCGTCCATTACGACGTACCGTGCGGCCTGGGTTTTTATTTTTCGGGCCGCCCATTTTTCTGACGGAAGTTCTCCGTTAG
>CAKOAT010241265.1:34450-71951 GCA_932364175.1 Eruca vesicaria subsp. sativa | reverse complement strand
CCGAGGAAACGGATTTCCTCGGAATTCCGTCGGGATATTCCGTGGAAATTCCGACGAAATCCGAAATTTGGGTTTCCTCAGAATTTCCCCGGAATTTCCTCGGAATTTCGTCAGTTTTTTCCGAGGAACCGGGTTTCCTCGGAATTCCATCGGTATATTCCGAGGAAATTCCGAGGAAACCTTAAATTTGTGTTTCCTCAGAATTTCCTCGGAATTTCCTCGGAAATTTCCGAGGAATACATTTTCCCTCGGAATGGCCGTCAGAATTGCGGTGTTTTCTTGTAGTGTAAAGGCGACCGCCAGACCCCTTGATCTCGTGTGTTTTTCTTCTTAGTTATCTATTCTTCGTTCTCTTTGTCTCTTCTCTGACGGTGCGTTCGGTGGGCATCTCGTTCTCTCCAGTTAGATCTTGTGGCTCAGCTGCTCACAACTAGGGTTTGAGTTGATGCAGCATTAGAGGACGATGCTTGCTAGGTCTTCTTCAGCTCTGTTATCTCTCGAGCGTTATATCTCTGTATGAAGGTTTTTTCTGTGCTGTGGGTGTTCACTGATTTGAGTGGTGGTGCGTGGTGGTTGTGGGTGATTGATTATGCTCTCAGTGTGCTTTTCAGGCTTGGTTTGTTTGTTGTGTGAGGTGTGCTCTACGATTTCGCTGATCTAGAGATGTTCTTGTCAAGAGAGTTTGATATCGATGAATGTTTCTCTCTTGTATTCACTTTGTGGTCAATAGACCTGTTTATATATTACACGATCTCTAACCTAGCTTCCCACATATATGGAAGTTTAACAAGTAAAGGCAATCCCTTATATATTAAAAGAGAAACATTTTGCATTAAATGTTTTCACACCACCTTCTCACAATTTATTACCTTATTTACTACATTCTCACAATTTATTACCTTATTTACTACATTCTCACAATTTATTACCTTATTTACTACCTTCTCACAATATATTACCTTATTTACTTCAATTATAAAACACACGAGATACTTTAAAACTACAAAGTTCAATATCACGTGAGACAAGTTCGGAGGCAAGTGAATTGGCGTGAGAGTCGATGTCAAAGTTCTGGAACGTCGTTATTTGGGAGGTGGGACGTATCGATGATGAATATGAAGGGCAACGTACCGGAGCCCAGGAACGCGATCTTGGTTTGGACATGACTCGTGTGTAGCGTGAAGAGATTGAACTCAACCTTGCTAAGTTTGAGGTAGTTAGTGTACTGAGGGTAGATCTAAATGGTGAAGTGTGTTGTCTTCGAGAGATCCCAAGGCCGTATAGTAGTGGTGCTCTGAAAACTCTATATCTTCACTACGTAGGTTGGTGAGATTGGTTCTGTAATTTTAGACTTTTGGGCACAAGTTTTTACGTCGATTTTTGTATCCATAAGAAAGGACGTGGACATGAGCTATTGAACAAATTGTCGACATATATATGTGAAAGGTTTAAGGGCTCTTGAGATTGGAAATTTCGTTATACAAGTCGAGAATTTGCTTCTCGAAATGAGCCTTTTCGCAACCCATCTCGAGACTAAAAGGAGATTTGGGATTGTCTCAATACTCTTAATGGTGTTGACCGTAATATACTTTCATCTTACGTGTTTCCATGTCGCGTGGATGACAAAAAAAACAGATATATGAGACAAAATCGAAATTTAACCAAAAAGACAATATTTATAATATAGATATATAATTGGACGATATTAAAACCCGAGACCACCAATCCAAAACAAACTAATATGCAAATAAAACAGATATAATGTCTTCTTATCTTTAAAAATACAACAAATTCAATCATCTCATTCCGCGCAAGGCGCGGGTCTAATCCTAGTATACAATATTCACAATGTCGTAATAGGAGATATGACGAGATACGATATGATACAATCGTATATCATAACAGTTCTCCTCCTCCTTTTGGTGATCTCTGAGGGTGCGTATGATCTTTTTGGGAGGTGGGTTTCCTTCTTCCGACGGGTTCTGGTGCAACACAAGTAGGTCGTGGTGGCGCGTGAAAGGTGGCACATGTTTACGGCGTGCTTTATTGGTCTCTGCTCTTCATGTGAGTAGAAAGCTAATGTGTTTACTGTAGAGTGTTCCTTGCTTAATCCTAGTGCCTCAAATCTGCGACTCTCTCAAATAAGGTATCGAGGATATGCTCCTCTCCAATAGTGCTGTGGACTTTGTTCTATTCTCTGTGGGGTTGTGGGACTAGCGGACATGCATATAACTTGTGGTGTGGTTTCCGGAGGGTTAGATTTTTGTGGTCTAATCTCTCTCTAGGTCATTGCGGTTGATGGGTGTTAACGATCACGGTAGATGGGCCGGCGATCTTCATGTCTCTCTTCCAAACGACATAATCATTGCTAAAGGTTCTCCCTTGTGCTGTCGGTCGTCATTGTTGTCGAGTGTTAGTGGTTTGTTCTGTGCTTGGATTCTCTATCCAGAACGGTCGGGATGGTTAATTAGATACTACATGAGCCGTTGTATAAGGTTTGTGGGTACCATTTTCTCGATAACTCGTGGTGCCCAGCTCTGCGCTCGATCAGTTCCATGTTCTTTGGTCCTAGCTTGTCTTGTAGCTTAGATGGGTTATAGGTTCTCGTTTCGTTGCCGTTTTGGATTGAAAAATTTTTCGTATTAGTTTCTATTGTTTAGTTTATTTTCCACATTCCACTACAGGTTTCCTATATATTTTTGTCACAAACTTGAAATTTGGTATAATAATTCAATATTTTACCAAAAATATAAAGATAATTCTGTTGTGAATATATAACAAACAAAAAAATAATTTATTCGTACTTATATAAAATATGTATATATATAAAATACTAATTTATAATATTAATGAGACCATATATTTACACGGTATTTTATAAAAAAAATAATATTTTCTTGTTTTATCTTTTGTATAATATTTTGAACGGTTCAATTTGAGACTGGAGAATTTATTTTTTATTAATTCATGGACTATTAATTTATAGAATTTTTATTGTACTTATATAAAATATGTTTACATCTAAAAAAATGTTAAATATGTATGTTTTATACTTTAACAAAAGTATTAATACTTTCATTACCACAATTATAAATCATGTATATTCTGTTAAAAAATAAACTTCTGTATATAATAAACATTAGTTAAACTAAAATTATTGTTGGATAAAATTTATAAATTTTGAAAAAAAAAACATTATTAAAATTTAATAATAAGTATTAATAAAAAACTATGCTTGGAATGCTGTTTTAAAGAGAAAATGAGAGATACTACTGTAATAAAATTCATATTCATTATCAATTAAAAAGTGACGATAACAATTGAAGATATCATAACTTCAACTTTAATAAATTTACCCAAAAAGCTTTACTGTTGATATTGATAATATGTGAATGGATGTCCTGTAATAGTGTTATTAGAAAATACCATCCCCAAATAAATTGCCAAAAAATACAAGCATATATACATGTTTATAGGACTTTGGAGAAAGTGGGCTGAACACGTACGCGAGTAAATCAATGTGAATCACATGCAAGCACAGAGATAGAGAGAACTGTCTATTACTGAGTTGGTGGGTCGTCGCACAAAGAGGTCAGACGTGAGATAGAAGTCCGATCACGTGGACCACATGCTTCTTCACTATCCAACCAAACCAACATTTGAGTTTTTTTTTTTTTGGGAACTAGGTCTAAAATATACATACTTTTTCATTTTTTCCGTGTATCACGATTAACTTTCTAAACACCGAAGAAAAATATATAAATAGTTCCATGTCGATTGATTTCTTTTTTTTTATATAATTTGGAGTATCCTAACTGAAGACCCAACTAATTTTCTGGGACTCGGTTCAACGGTGACAAACAAGTCAAGTTATTTTACGTGAGAGTTAGATAACCACATTGCATCACCACATAGATAAGCAAATCAAATAGATCGGTTTCGAATCCAAGCGCTTAACAGATTTCCACGTCTACCATAACATCTGACCACACCCGTGTAGTTTTTTTTTTTGTTATCATAAAAAAAAATTGATTAAAACAGAATTCTATTTTTCATCTATTTAAAATGTTTTCATTTAAATGGACTAATTAACAGTTCATTAAAAAATTATAACATTCTTAATTATTTGCTTATACAATACAATATAACTCCATTTAAGCAAATAGAACATTCCACTTCTATTTAAATATAATATAACATCCGTAAAATAACCATTAATATATCTACATAGATATTCGACTAAACAAACATTTTAATAGGAGTAATGATCTCCATTCCAACTCTAACTTTGTTTTTGAATCTTCAACTGTGCATTATAATTCTTTATAATACATTATAATTCATAAAGACCTTTGTATAGTATGTATTCACGAGAATGAACTGTTTCTCCTGTTCACGTTTTCATTTATGAATCCTATGATAAAAAGATATATATATATATATATTTTTTTTGACATCAAACAAAAATACAGACTCATGTGAACTCTGCGAACCAAACCGGTAGTTATGTATTCATGTGAACAACGAAAGACGATTGTTTTCTCGTAATGCGTGCTAAACTATCCGCCCGTGAATACAGTGTCCTGGGTACATGGATGATTGCGGAGCTATGGAAACTCCCTTTGAGCATCTTGATATCTTCCAGATAATTTGCAAATGCTTTCCATTCTTTTGGTTCCGAAACCATCTTCACCAACAGAGAACAATCGGTTGCAAACGTAACATGATATTGACGCAAATTTCTCATACTTTCCATTGCCCAAATAAGCGCTTCCACCTCAGCATGTAGAGGTGATAGACTAGCTCTGACATTCCTTGCCCCCATTAAACCCAAAAAACCCTCTAAGGTACTATACCAACCATGTCCATCAAACTCATCCGTGTCTTTCCATGAACCATCCACAAAGCACCATCGTCCTGAAATAGATGGTATGGCCGCAACAACTCCCAACTGTGTTTCACTCTGATTCACTTTTATTTGAGCCTCCTCCCACAAAGTATATTCTGTTTCCGCCAAATTGAGTGTGTCCTTCGGGTCAACATCCAAATTACTAAAAGTTTTACTATTTCTTCCTTTCCAAATGTACCACAAGATCCATGCAAAATGATGATCGGCCATCTTTGGAGTAAACCGCCAAAATAAATGATCCATATTCGTAAACAGAGACTGTGTAGGGAAGGTGACTGGGTTCAAAGGGATTTTTGACAATGCCCAAACTTGGCGGGCTGGTGGACAGTCAAAGAAAATATGGTTAACCGTTTCTTCTTCAGCTCCGCATCTATCACAACTTATATCCCCCTTTATCCCTCTTGCTTGTAGATTTTTCTTAACCGCAATACAACCAGATAGTAACTGCCATAGGAAATGTTTTATCTTGGGAGGACACCTTAGCTTCCAGCAAAATGCCTTTAAGGCGTCCACTGGAGGACCTTGAAACTGTATCGGCGTTCCTGAATCTGGGTACACCCTTTTTGATATCCAGACTTAACTGTGAATTTTCCATTCTTGGTAAAATGCCATCCCTCTCTATCGTCCATCTGTATCCTGCTAAATGGATTACTCTCTATTATTTTCGCATCCCTGGGATCCACCAGCGCTTGAATAACCGCTATATTCCAAGTCCTCGTATCTGAGTTGATGAGGGCATCCACTGTGAGTTCCGGTGAAAGATTGTGTTGATTTTTGTTTGCTGGTCTCGGGCGAGCCTATGATAAAAAAGATTATAATTATTAATTTGAATCTCTGGAGATAAGTACTTGAATCCGACCGAAAGTTATTGATTTGTGGATGACTGAATTCATAAAATTTATAATTGATGCATATTTGAAAACTTTAAATTATTACTTTATATAAAATAGGGAAATTTCCAGAAATAACACTTTCAAGATACAACTTTTCAACTTTACACTAACCAACTTTACTATTAAAATTTTAATAGTCAAAATACTATTAGAATTTAGGGTTTAGGGTTTTGGGTTTAGGATTGATAGTTTAGGGTTTAGTGTTGATTTTTTAGGGTTTAGGGTTTACTTTTTAGGGTTTAGAGTTTAGGGTTTAAGGTTTAGAATTGATATTTTGGGTTTAGGGTTGATTTTTAGGGTTTAGGGTTTACTTTTTAGGGCCTAGAGTTTAGAATTGATGTTTTAGAGTTTAGGGTTAATATTTTATTTAATACTTATTTTATGTATATATATAAAGAACACGGATATAAGAATCTTTTATCCTTTAATAAAATGTGTATTTTTGAAAATGTTCATTTGTTGATGGTAAACATGAAAAGTGGTACCACCAAAGTGGTATAGTTGAAATTCTCCCTATAAAATATGACATTGGCGTTTGAATACCTTTTTAGGTTTTTCTGGGTTGATTCAGATCTATTCGAATTTCGGATTTCCGAGGTTAAATCAACCATATTCAAAATATTTATAAATTTTGGTTCAGATTTGGTTTGGATTTTGCGGGTTAGATTCGGGATTGGATAATATTTTTAGATTATTTTTATATATATTTAAAATGTCTCAAGTTTTAAAAATAAAATAATATAATACATTAGTTTGAATATTGTATGCAAAGTACCAGAACTTAACATATAAATTGGTTTGGTATGAATATTTAGATAGAGAATCACAAGATATTTCAAGTATATTTGGTGGTTTGAGTATTATTTAGCTATTTTAGACATTTACTTTTGGAATTTTTTTAATTGGTTATTTTTTATATATTTAATCTAAAAATAATTATATATTTAAGTATATAAATCTATTTTAGATACATTCAGATATCCAAAATACTTCGGTTCGGATGGAGTTCGGTTTCGGTTTTTAGATACCAAAATTTTGGACCCACTCAGATATTTAACCAATTTCAGTTTGAGTTTGGTAGTATTTTTCGAATGAATTCGATTCGGTTCTTCGGGTTCTGTTTTTTTTTTGCCCAATCCTACTTGCAAGCATTAACATATATTGTTTCAAATGAGAAAACTAATGACTAATTTGAATTTTTGTATTAGCATTAAACAGCATATTTCACAACAAAAAACATATTGATAAAATATCAATTTCTAACAAAAAGTGTTAACACTTTTAATTGTGTTCTATTTAAATTTAAACATTTAGATTGGTTTTCAAATTAATGTCTATATAATAAAATATTTATGTTCTTAAGTGCGGGTAAATATCTAGTTTTAGTTTATTTTTAATATGTTTTCAGTTTAGGTAATGTTTAATTTATACCCAGGATTATAAATCACATGTGACTTAGGATAATGTTCAGAAACTAATGGTATACATGTTACAATATTTATACACCAACCTAACATCAAGTAAAATCCTGAAAATTGTTAACAACTAAAAATTACATCGAAAAAAAAAATTAGCACTATTCATACATATATATAGGGGTTGAAGTGCAATTAATACATAATGTGTAGAGTGTATTCTAACATCTAAGTTGTTATGTGTACCTTTTAAATTAGAGTTTCTTTGTGTGTTAGTAGATCAAATTTACCTCAGTAATAAGGGTTTGTTTATTTGTGATATAACCAAAAAAAAAGTAAAATTAGTTTTTTAGAAAGAGAGTAGAGAGAGATAGGAAGAAAGAAGAAGAGAGAGAGTATGATTTGGTTATATAATGGGTTTATGTTTTTTTATGATTATAGGGGCAAATTTCCGTATAGTAATATTTATTCATTAGTTACAAATATTTTTTTTTTGAGAAACGAACATGCTTTAAAGTCTTTCCTGTTAAATGTGCACTGGAACAATTATCGTGTCAACACACAGTATTTGGTAGGGACATTGTTTGGTTGTGTCAGATAAAAGACATGAAAACAAAGGAACAAACATAATGGACCCAAACATATAAATATATGTTGTGAAAATGGAGGATGTTTAAAACTGCAGAAGATATAGAGATTGATCGGAAAGTTATGTAACATTATATGTTTTGTTATAGAATTGAAACAGTAGATTTTTATCGTGGATATAAATAATTTATTGTGAGATTTTGGCGGTAGGTTTTAGAAGATTAAACGACTTCCATATAAATTTTATAAATTAAAGAATAAATGCTTTAAGTTTATTGTTTTTCAAAACCAAAAACAAAGAAAAAAATATGATTTAAAAAAACCTTACAAAACATGATTAAAAAAAGATTTATGATTTTAAAAAAAATATTAGGATGTAGAAAGATTCTACAACATTTTTAAAGCATTTGTCAGCCAGCCCGGTAATCTTCTGCTATAGGAAAATAAACATTCTCTTATATTAAGATTTAAACCTGCCATTGTATGTTTTCGGATGCAATTGTACTAAGCAAACCTCTTGTTCTCTTGGATAACCCACTAGACAGCAAAAATGTGAAAAGAGTACTTTTCCGACATACTCCATTCTTCCATAACCTTCTCAACATCTGGATCGGATCAGATTTGCAAATGCTCATCAAATCATTTAACTCAAAGATATGACTAAGGAGTTTTTTTTTTTTTTTTTTATCGATGACTATGGAGTTCTCATTGACATTGATTTTGTATCCTCATCTTTCTCATAGACTATCAACAATAGTTTTTTTTTTTACAACACCTATTTTTACCTTTTATTATTCCACATCATATTTTTTTCATCTACATTCTTCCACCTAATCATTTAACATATATTCAATTTTTATATCATACGATAATTTTCTTTTCTGTTATACACTAACTTTTTTCTTTTAAATTAACATTCTGTCCACTTATTTTATTATATTTATGTGAATTTAGTTATGATTACATATTAATAGCCAAAAATTTAAACAAAATTTTTTTTTGATCCAAAATATGATAAAAAGAAGAAACAAAAAATTTATTTAAAACTAAAATAATAATGAAGTTTTTCTCTAAGAAAAAAGAATATTAATATTTTAGAATTTCTTTTTAGAAAACTCATTTTAAAATATTTAAAAGTTTATTGAAAAGCTTAAATAGTTATATAAAATATACATCCAAATCAAATGAAACAATATTCTATTTATAGAGCACAAAAAATGAATTTTTCTGTAAAATAAATAAATTAATTAATTAATTAATTTACTATAAAATAATTGAAATGAAATGGTTAGGTGGAAAAAAAATCTCAACTATTTCAATAGCCAATAACTAATGTACAAATATGTGCTATGAACCCCATCTCTTATCTTTCAACAGGTTGAAAGAATTTAACTATGAAGAATTCAGGGAAATTGCTAGAAATAACACTTTCAAGATACCACTTTTCAACTTTATACTAATCAACTTTACCATTAAAATTTTAATATTCAAAATACTATTAGAATTTAGGGTTTAGGGTTTTGGGTTTAGGATTGATAGTTTAGGGTTTAGTGTTGATTTTTTAGGGTGTAGGGTTTACTTGTTAGGGTTTAGAGTTTAGGGTTTAAGGTTTAGAATTGATATTTTAGGGTTTAGGGTTGATTTTTAGGGTTTAGGGTTTACTTTTTAGGGTCTAGAATTTAGAATTGATGTTTTAGGGTTTAGAGTTAATATTTTATTTAATATTTATTTTATGTATATATATAAAGAATAAGGATATAAGACACTTTTATCCTTTAATAAAATGTGTATTTTTGAAAATGTTCCTTTGTTGATGGTAAACATAAAAAATGGTACCACCAAAATGGTATAATTGAAATTCTCCCAAGAATTCACGTATATTTTAGTTTTTCAACAGTTTCATTGGAAGCATTAAACAGTTAAAAAAAAAATTCAACATGCTCACTGTAAGTAACCTTATGTATATTTCTCTTATGACTTTATGTCACTTTAATTTAATTAGTAATGATTGATAAAGAAACCTCGACTAATACAAATGTTATATTGCTTTCAAGACTTATATTTTTTCATCAGTCATATTTTGCAATATTAAGAAATACGGAACAATGATCATTTTTAAAAATACGTTGATACAGTAGCAGAAGACAATAATTTGATATTAGTTTCATAAGATTATATTATTAATATATTATGTTTATGTGTTCGAATTGGATTACTATATAAATATATATTGATCTTTTATTTTTTAAGTATAATAATATTATATTATAAAACAACTCCAATCTGCTGGAGCTGGCTAATCTTGTTTAGCGATATTTCAAATCTTTAATGCTTTACATCTTTTTATTTCCTTTTTTCTTTGGAAGCATTACTATAGGTTTTCACTTTTGTAAGTTATATATTTCTTTTTACTTGATATTAAATTCTAGCAAAAACAACTCAATAATATATTCCACTCTATAAGATTTGATAACATCTACTCAATTAAAATAGAGTCATTCTTTTTATCTACCGATATAAGTTGTCATTTAAATTTAGACTCTTTCTATAGTGTTATAAATAATACAAGTTATATAGTTGATTGAACCGCATTACTTAAATTAAACCGGCAGTTATTTATGGAATATAATTTTGGGCTTACTTTTATTTTTATGACAAATTGGGTTTTGGGCTTAGTATTAAAGAAAAACTCCAAAAAAACATTGAATAAATGTTATACCTTAATGGATCAAAAAATCAATTACTATTTTAAGACCTAAAAGTATTTAATATTTTAACAAAACAAAATTATATATTATTAATCACTTATTTAAATCATGTACTTTAAAACATGTTAATATTTTTTTATTTAAAATAACAATCACTCTGTCTTGATAAATTTCAATAGTAACTTTTATAATATTTTATTTTAATTTTTTTTCTTAAATAATTTACTGATTAAAAAAAAATGTAAAGCAAAACTAAAAATCAAATCTAAAAATTAAAATCCAAAACCAAAAGTTGAAAACACATGTTATATTTTTGCTTTTGTTTTGTTTATTTACAAAATAAACTATTGCAATTTTTTAAAATAAAATGGTCATCTTTTCAGTTTTAAATTAGATGTTCGATTCTTTTAGATTTGTTTGTTGGTAATTATGAGTTCAAACTAACTCAACGGATCTAAAAGCTAAAAACCCAAACCAAAAGCTGAAAATCAAAACTAGAAACTTAAAAATTAAAAACCAAAAACCAAAATCTAAAACCAATTCTAAAAATAAAAACTGAAACTAAAACTAATGCAAACCAATCATCACTACAAATTTTGGATTACTGATTTTATACC
Organism: Eruca vesicaria subsp. sativa; assembly: GCA_932364175.1. Lineage (NCBI taxonomy): Eukaryota > Viridiplantae > Streptophyta > Magnoliopsida > Brassicales > Brassicaceae > Eruca > Eruca vesicaria. Next base: position 60,821 of record CAKOAT010241265.1, on the reverse strand, counting down.
AAAACATACTTTAAATAAAGACAAAACCTAATTATATAAACTTTTAATAAAAAAAAATTTCCTGAAAGCGCGGGTCAAGATCTAGTTTTGATTATGATTGGCCACGAATAAAAGATAATGGCAATTATTTGATTCATCATATTTGACGAATTACGAAGTTTATGAGATGGATCGTGATTACGTTATTCCACTCGATTAATTATCACCACAAAACTAGGGATCCACAAAAATACTATTTGTAGATTTTGAAAAATTTAAAGTTTATATAAACACTAATTTTTTATTAAAAAAAATCTAAATGGATTATCGGAATCTGAACCGAACCTGAAGTGATTAGAACCATACATGAATCTAAATTTATAAATATCTGAATATGATTGAAATTTTTAACCGAAAAAATCCAAATAGATCTAAATTGAATCCGAATGAATATCTGAATGCAATATCCTTACGCAAACTCCATCATTTACCATCTAATAGTTAATTTTTTCTAGCTTAGGTTTCAGAGCATACATTTAGAATTCTAAATGAAATGTTGAAAAGAAGAATACAACACCCAGAAAAATGAATACACCACCATACAACAACATTATATAGGAGCCTAAGGCCACAATTATCGCAGGAGAGAAAGAGGTTTTTTAACCAAAAGTTAGTGGTGGGTTCCACCGAAATTTGAAAAAATTGGTAACAAAACAAGGATTGATCCATGTGGATTTTTTGCACTATTCGTGGGCCCCACCGACACGTGACGACCCGCGATTGGTTTTCTATTTAATTAAAAAAAATTTAAACACAAAAGAAAAAATAAATAAGAAACCCATTAAGGGTTATAGGTTGTTGCCTGTTGGGACTCGGCCTTCCTTTGCGTGGAGAAGCATCGGTTTTAGCAGAGAGCTCCTTCAAAACGGACTTCAGTGGCAGGTGGGGAACGGGCTAAATACAAGAGTTTGGTTGGACAAATGGGTTCAGGACCCGGAGATTGGCATGAGAGTTCCATGGATCAAAAACATCACCTTTGATGTCAATTTGAAGGCGAATGTTTTGATAGATGGTGCGACTAGAAGATGGAATATTCAGGAGCTGGAAAAGATATTTGTGCCTGGAGATGTGCAGATGATCTTAGCCTCCCAACCGGTGGTTTCCAAAAATGATTCCTTCACTTGGAAGCTGAACAGAAATGGCATATTCTTAGTAAACTCAGCGTATGCTCTAGCTAGGGAAGGGAAGATTAAGGAAGATCACAATGAGGTCTTTGTTCTACCTTCCTTGAACCCAATAATAGAAAAAATCTAGAAGGTCCCCACAGTGCCAAAAATTTGTATCTTCCTATGGAAAGCTTTGAGTGAAGCACTCCCTGTTGTGGATCTTATTTCAAAAAGAGGTATGAAAGTGGATGAAAGATGTCAGCTCTGTGGGATGGAAGGTGAGACGATTCAAGGCACGTATAGGCTTTGTCGGGGATCCCCCAACCTGAGTTTGAACTGCAGGAAGGATTTTTGCTATCCAATGTCAATTATCTCATGGGGATTAATTCTCAGTCGTGTGGGTTCATGGAGGATAAAAGAGCTTGGCCTGGTTAGTGTGGTACATTTGGAAAGTAGAAATGATTTACTCTTTAATGGGATTAGATGGACACCAGGGGAAATTGTGAAGAAGGCTAAGGAGGAAGCTGATGATTGGTTTTTGTCCCAAGTAATTGATAAAGAGGTGGATTGTGAAGTGCAGAAGGAAGCTATGAGTATTAGGAAACGAGGCAACCTCCGGAGGAAGGCTGGTTAATCTGTAATGTTGCATTTGAATGGAATAAAGAAAACTTGGTACTTGGAGGAGCGTGGGTCGTGCGGAATTACAGAGGAATTGTATTGTCACATAGCAGGAGAGCTTCCTCGAGTATTGGTGCTCTTTCTGAGGCGAGATTCACAGTCTTGCTCTGACTTTGAAGAGTATCACGAGCATGCGTTATAACAAAGTAGTCTTTGTTGGAGATTTTAAAGAGCTCTTCTTGGCTTTCCAGAAACCTCATCAGTGGTCAGCGCTAAGGTTTCAGGTTGAAGAAATGAAATATTTTCTTCAAAGAATGGATGAGTTTCAGCTGAACCATGTATCGAAGAAAGAAAACAGAGGAGCGTCATTCATTGCGCAAAGTGTTACAAGACAGAACATAAGTCAATCTTATGTGGCCATTGGTCATCCATCTTGGCTTTTCTGAGTTCTTTGTGATTGAAAGCCGGTCCCTCTAAGGTTCCTCTGTGAGATTTTTGGTGGTTCTTTAGTTTGGTTTAGTGGTTAGATCTTTTGTAAGATCGTTTGTTGCGAGTGTATGTTCGAGGTTTGCTTGTAGTTGGACTTTTTTCTGTGTTGCCTTGGGCAACAAGTTAATGAAATTTTACTTTGGGGAAAAAAAAGGGTTATAGGTTGTTGATGCTCTAAGAAGCTGGCTTTACACGTACACGTACAGGGTACACGAGTGAAGCAATGTGAATCACATAGACACTAAAACACATGAACAGAGGGGGAGTTGTCTGTGGTCGACTCACTCGTACGAAGAAGTAAAGCACCAGCACCACATGCTTCCGAGCAATTTCTACGTATCTTCTTCACTCTTTAACCAAACAATTATATATCATTTCTTTTTCCCCGACATCCGTCAATAATCAATTATATTATAATTGACGCAGTAGAAGAACGTAAATAGGCCCATGCATGCTTCGTGTCCACTATTATATAATTCTCTTTTGGGTAATATATATCTAATGTAAACAGAGGATCATATATCAAATGTAATAGGAACACATATTAATGGTTATACCGGTTTGTTACAATATTAGTACACCAAACTAACGCATTAACTAAAATCCAGAAATCTCAGATTAATTAAGAAGATTATATTTAATTAGCAACTCGGACAAAGTACTCTACCGACTATACAACGTACCACACTACCTCACATTTGACAACGAAGTCTAAACCACAACACTTTAACTAATTATTAATTTGTAATACAATTGAAATAATCAACCGATCGCTGACGGGGATCTCATCATTTTCCTCGTTAGTTATCAAGATTTGCTCCTACATCCCTCATGGCAACGCGATGGAAAACCTACGTACCTTACATAGACTAATTATTGGAACTGTAAGAAAAGCAAACAACAACTCATCAAACCCAAACCAAATTTAACTCTTTTTTTTTTTTTGAGAAAACCAAATTTAACTTTTTCTGTTAAGATTTTAGCTGAATTCTTACAAACTGAAAACCAATTCCCTTGAATGGCTTTAGTAAAACAGATCCTTTGAATGGAACTTTTTTTTTCCTTTTTTTCTAAAAAAAATTGAATGAATAGGAACTACCATGAAACCAAAGTCAACTTTGCCAACCTCCCCAAAAAAATCCAACATACCATGTATGTCTCAGAATTAGTTTAGATTTTGGTTGGCCAGTCATACATATTAGAAATAAACAAAACATAAAATACAATTAGGCATACATTTAAACATACATGGTTACTCAAATATATTTAAACAATAATAGAACATAAAATGATAATAAGTTATTATATAGATTAAAAGTTCATGATGATAATCATGCATACTGAATTTCGTATTAATTTATAAGTACTTAGCTAAATGATCGTTTTGGTCTGATCGTTTTTTATACTTTGAATTTTTTTTTGTAAACTATATATACTTTGAAAATTAAGACAAGTCTTGTGGAAATAACGAATGAAGACAACCGAACAATTTGTCTTTTTATGAACGACTCAGTTGGTAAATGGTCAATATTAGTAGTCATGACTACAAAAATACAAACTTAATACCTTAATTCTTTGTTTTTTTTTTCATTTCCACGCGTGTGACTGTTTTTCCAATTTCATTTTCATTATATTTACATTTTTATTCCACCCGTGTTTGGTTTCTGTAAATGAGGGAAATCATGAACAAAACCCTACAGAAGAGAAATTCTAAGAATTATTTTGTTAGGTGGCGTTAAAAATTGACAAGAACACAAAAGAAGAAACCCAAGGGACCAAACATATATATAATGAAAATGTACGATGCTTGAAACTGCAGAAGAATAATGTTTTAATATAAAAAAAGTTAATAATCTCATTAAGATTCAAGCCTAGCAATGCATGTTTTGTGATGCAAATTTATAATGTAATCTTAGATTCTTTACCAAGACCATTTGAAATTAATAAATCGTTTTCAACCCATTAACATTTAGATAACCTTTATCAAAAAGAACAATTAACATGAAACATTCTATTTTCCTATAAATTAGTAATATTCGATCGATGACCATGTTTTTTATGTGATGATGAGTTCGACTAATAATACTAATTTTTTTGTATTTGCTTTTATGACTTATGTGGAATTCATATATTTCAGGCGTCCACTTAAAGCAATATACGGAATGATTCATTGACACACGAGTTAATTATTTGTTCTCGTAATATTAACTTCCTGGTAGACAGCCAGACATGTGTATTTATGATATTGCCAGCTGTAAGTATATAGTGTTACGAGTTAATTGCGCATATAACTATTTCAATATTTCATCTACACATAGCATAAAATATTAGTTTTTAATTAATTAAATTGGTTTTATTAAAAAGTGATAATATAGCAAAAAAAATGTAATAGTTTTTAACAAAAAAAAAATGTAATAGTTACAGTCAACGGTGACAAAAGTTTCACAATCTAAAAAAGAAGCACATTCTTACCGGTCTATATCCCACATGAAAAATGGAAATAAATATTTTAACCAAATAGATAAAAAAGAAGCAAATTTAGAATATAGAAAGAATATAATTAGTTGCCAAGAAAAAAAAGAATATAACTAAGATAAAAGAAATGGTCCTCGGGGACTGGGGTTAGAGGCGAGCCACTTATATTTTTATATAAATAAATACACACAAAACACTGATAGCAGAGAAACACACAAACACAAGTCTTTCCTTTGGATCTTCTCTGAGTTCCATTTCTTGTTCAGACATTAAACATCGAAGTAAGTTTGGTCTGAGTCGTTTAGTCCTCAGAAGAGAGAAGATGCAGGTCGTCTCCAACTTCGATTTCCAGTCTCCGTCGTTCTCTCACGGCGCCGGTGAGATCCTCATTTCTCCGGTAGACCGCAGGGAAGAGTCTTTCGCTAACTTCACTGATGCCCTTGAAGATGCGCGCCCTGACTCGCCTCCTAGCTTGGCTGCCGTGAAAGTTCAGAAGGTTTACAGGAGTTATCGCACGCGCCGTAGACTAGCAGACTCTGTGGTTGTAGCCGAAGAGCTTTGGTAATAATCTTCATTAATGCTTTAATTAAATGGATTGATTTGTTCGAATGATTAACGTTAATTAAATGATTTAATAAAGGTGGCAAGCTATGGATTATGCGAGACTAAATCATAGTACGATCTCATTCTTTGACTACTCGAGACCTGAAACTGCTGTTTCTAGGTGGAATCGTGTGAGCTTGAATGCTTCTAAGGTATGATGTATGCCTTATTCTTTTGGTCCTTATAATAGTACTAAAAGTTAGCAAAAAAATACTATTGTTCGAAAAATTATCTGAAAAGTCTCACTGTTGAGAGTCTTCTCTGATTATCAATTAAAATATAAATTTAAATATGTCAAAATGCTTCTATTGTAAGAAAAATATAAATAAATATATATATATATATATATATATATATATATATGTCAATATGAAATTTCTCAAAAAATAGTATGTAAGAAAAGTGTGATATTTTGTAAGAAAAGTGTAATATAATAAAGGTGATTGGTTGGGCTATAACTAGTCATTATTTTATTTTCTATATGCAACCATATAAACTATTTAAAGTCAAAAATATAGAAAAATGATTGTAAGATCATCATTTTTTAAATAAAAAACATATTGGTGCATGTTTGCTATAGGAATATTTATATATATATAGATATTTTTTTCTCATTTAATTTCTTTAGCTATATTAGATATAGTTATATAAAAAAATTATACAGATTAATTCTACGTTAAAATTTTCATAGTTGCAATCTAACCAATCTCTCCCAATATATATGTCAAGATGAAGTATTTCAAATAAATACTCCATCTGTTTCATAAAAAGTGTCATTTATATTTTCACGCATATTAAAAAATAATAAAAGATAGTAACATATTTTTATTATTATACAATTATTTAAATAAAAATGATTTAACTAAATATCTATGGTAATTTCAACAGATAAGAGAGAGACTTAATGTAAAATTGTGTATTGGAAATGTAGAATAACACTTATTTTGAAACAAAATAAAAAGCTAAAATGACATTATTCATGAAACAGAGGTGTATTATTATAAGAAGTCGACAAAAAAATATTATTGTAAGAAAAATAAAGAAAATATATGTCCAGATGAAATATCTCAAATATTACTGTAAGAAAAATAGTCCACTTGGTTTAAAGGTTTTTGTAATCTTGTGTTAGGTGGGGAAGGGCCTGTCCATAGTCGACAAAGCTCAGAAATTGGCCTTTCAGCATTGGATTGAAGCTGTAATTATTTATTTTGTTTGATGTTAATATTCAGATTAATTATTTTTAGGTGTAATTAGAAGACTAATTTATGAAACTTTTATAATCAGATTGATCCTAGGCACCGGTATGGACACAATCTCCATATGTACTATGAAGAGTGGTGTAAAGCTGATGCTGGTCAACCATTTTTCTACTGGTATATTTAACCTTATTATACAGTTTGATAAGTGTTTTCTTGTAATCAAGAAATATTTGGATTAGTAACAAATCTTATCTGAAATTTTGTAAAAAATTGGTTTCTTGCAGGTTGGATGTTGGAGAAGGAAAAGACCTGGACCTTGTAGAATGTCCAAGGTCGAAGCTTAAGCAGCAATGCATCAGATATCTTGGACCTGTATGTGCCATATTTTTCTTGTCAGTTACTTTTATAACTTATTTTAGGGGCTTCTCATGTGAATCTTTTCTGGTTATCAGCAAGAGAGGGAAGAGTACGAGTATGAGATCATCGAAGGAAAGATTGTTCACAAGTTAACCGGAAAGTTTCTACATACATTGCACGGATCTGAGGGGACAAAGTGGATCTTTGTTATGAGTACTTTCAAGAAACTCTATGCCGGTCTGGTAGGTTTTCTTGAAAATCGTTTTTTTGTAACTTGATAATTATTATTGAAGAAAATTTTAAGTTAAATCTTTTTTTTCTGGTTTATGTATACTTCAGAAAAAGAAAGGAAGGTTCCATCACTCAAGCTTTTTGGCTGGAGGAGCAACACTGGCTGCAGGGAGGGTGGTTGTAGACAATGGAGTTCTTAAGGTAATTTACTAAGTCCGCAAGGGCCGGCCTTTAAAACTTTGGGGCTTAAACAATTTATTAAAGATTTTAGTATATTTTTTGTAAAAAGAATTGGGACTTATGTTCATATATATTAACTCTAAAAATTTTGGGGATCGAAGACCAATTTTTTTACTTGGCTGGCTGGACTTAAGTTATGTCTGCCTTTGTGATGTTTTTTTTTTGAATTGCTATGTATTTGTTGTCTTCTTGCATCTCTTTTTTCAGTCAATCTCTGCATACAGTGGACATTACAGGCCATCAGATGATAGCCTGGACACATTTCTCTCTTTTCTCAGAGAGAACGCAGTGAATCTAGACGGTGTTGAGGTAAACTCTTGTTCTACTCAAACTTGGTATGATTGAGTGACTCTTGTAAGCTATAATAGTTTTGTTACTTTTAAAATCTGTGTAGGTGCATAAAGCTAGTGAAGATTCCGACAACTACGATGACTACTTTAAATCCAATGGAGATGGGACCAAGTCTTTAAAGAAAGAGGAGCCAACGCCACCCAGTGCAGAGGCTGAAACGGATGAAAACGGCAATGAAACACTTGAGGAGTCCAAACGGAGCAGTTACCAGAGAACGCTCTCAGGTGGGCTTGAGAGCCCAAAAGCTGACGTTCCGCAGAAAGCACTGCTACAAAGGATCAACTCCAAGAAACAGTCCAAGTCTTTACAGTTGGGTCATCAGCTAACGCTGAAATGGTCGACCGGTGCTGGTCCAAGGATCGGTTGTGCAGCTGATTATCCGGTTCAGCTCAGAACGCAGGCTTTGGAGTTTGTTAACTTGTCTCCTAGAAACCGGAGCAGCACACTGTCTCCGACCGGGAGGGTTGATGTCTGATCATATGTTTTTCTTGGCTCTTAGTAGTTTTATCGTAATCTCCTGTGACTTGTTTAACGTGTGAGATCTATCTACCTTGAGTTTTTGTTGTTGTTTTTTCTTTCCACCTCTGGATGATGTGATGATGCAGAAGGAAAAGAATAAAATCTGTTTTGTGTAAAAGCTTTTCTTTCACTCATAAATGATATCTACTAGCATCAGATCCATTAACTTTAGACTCGACCACAGTTTTAGAGGTTCATGTTAGTATCAAAGGCATTGCCTTGGCTTCTTACTTGGTTGGTGACTGATAAACTATCAACGATAGTTTGGTCGGTTGAAGATTATCATTTTTAGATTTATGACTTAACCTATGAATATATATAGATATAGATATAATAATAACACGAAGCATTGATTCTATAGTATTCGTTTTTCAAATATTCGAGCTTGCCTGCTGATCAATGATGATGCATTTTGATTACACTAAGAGGAAACAGCTGATGTGTTTATAATGCTGAGCGTCACGCCAGAGATTTCATGGAAGCTGCTAATAAGCTTCATCTTTATTTCACTGTAAGTCTTAAGTTGGTTATTTTTTGGTTCACCTTCAGGCTCAACAATGTGAAAATAAACTCCAAACACTTGTCTTATCAGTTAGTCTGTTCTAATCTTAAACAGGAGAATGCAATAATGGAGGAAGAGCTCATGACAAAGGATGAGAGCTTATAGAAAACCACACAAGGCTTATCCAAGAATCACAAGAGCTAGTGAAAGAACAGATTTATAAACACATAGTGGAGGTGGAGAAAGTATAACACATCAAGCTAAGTGTAAATTTTGGGATACGGCTTAAGCAAAGTTTTCAGTAGTAAAATAAACGTAACTCCTCTACTCATTTATTTCATATCACACATTGCAAGAGTTATGCAGAGAAAGAGATTCCATCTGCAATTCCACATCCCTTCACATACACTTAATTATTTTGTTGTGGCTTTCATTTACATGGTAACATAGAGAAAGCTTCCTACAGATAAGAGAGTCTCCGCTTGTGTTGGGCAACTTTCACTCAGATATCCATATGGGGACCACGTGGAGTGGGTTGGCTTTCCAAAGGCATGTACTGTGCCATGATCCCTCTTATTTCCGCATCCATGTATCTCTGCACCATTGTTTTCTTTTGTTACTTTAAGCATCTTATCTTACATATATTTATTATGGTAAAAAGGGCAACATACCCTGATCCTGTATTTGTAGACCGCATATCCAGAAAGACCTGCAATACCCACTGCGATTATAAGAAACCACAGAAAGCTCCAGCTGAGCTTTGTAGTTCCAACTTTGTTTGAACCTACACATTTAACCAGGTTCAACAGCAGAAACATAAAGTCTGATTAATGATTCGAGTATAGGAGGATCTCTTTTGTTTACCTATGCAGGTGTCGTGTTCACGCATGTAGAGCAAACCATTCTTGCAGCTGCATTCATAACTTCCCCATGTGTTTTTACATTTACAGTCTGGGCACTGGCAAACCGTTTTTTCTTTGCACTCGTCCACATCTTAACACATTCAATCAAAAAAACAATACAGTTACGATCTTGAATTATCCCAAACATCTTCGTGTATATATATTAGGACTATGCACATATACGCCACTTCTATAGATGTATATGTTTCAAATTGTACTTGGTCACTAACTCACACATGGCTAGTCCTATATGCAACTAAACCGCATGATTATCGATGCTAGTAAAATATTTTGTTATCAAGTACCTTCACAGCTCTTTACTCCATCGCCCTTGAACCCAAGTGGGCATTTGCAACCATTTGAATGATCATCCTGAAAAATACATTTCAAAAACCAATAAGTTTCACTTCAGGATTAATAAGACAGTTTGTTCTTGGTATAGAAGACAAAATACTTACTACGCAAGCAGAGTAAGTGTAGCTGCCTCGGGTTTCTCTCCAGCATCCTCCATTGTTGATACCACAATGCAAAGCTCCAGAGGCTGTCAAGTGAAAAACAACGTTGAGAGCGGATACAAAAAAATATTATCTTACAAAATTTATAGTCAAAGGACTTCTATTTTATGAAGAGGGTAAAATGGAACTGAAGCAACTTAGGTACATTGCTTCGCTTTTCTACTCAGTTATATGGTTAGTTTCCTTCAACTTTAAGTTTTTCAAAACAAATATTTCATATATGGTCGTGACAAGCGACATTTTCAAGCTTGGTACCATACTAGCAGGTGGTACTCTAATTCGATTTTAGAACAAGTATTGCTTGATTACCGTATCTCCAATCTTATAAGATATACCAGTAACAAAATACGTGTGGAACCAGAGGCTATGCCATTATTTTACATCCTGTTCCACAAAAAAATATACAAGGAGATAAACTAACATACCTTTGCAGTGAGTGTAGCCATCACCAGAAAATTTAACACCTTGGACAGTAGGGCATTCACACAGTCTTCCCCTAAAAGTATCCTAAAATGCCGATTCAGATATAATTTTATCAGTCTTAGTAGCAATAACAAAACCAAAAAAAATTAGAAAGAGAAAAAACTAGTTAGCCCAAATGATACCCGGCAAGCAGTTATGTTGGCAGCTTTGTCTTGCCAGCATCCACCGTTGTTTTCCAAACATTCATTAGTGTTTAAATCTGCAAAAACCCAGAAACGTATCTCAAGACATGTAAAACACTAAGGAGAACTACAATGCAAGTTTTGAAGTAACCAAAACTTTAATGTCTGACTATCAAGAGAAATGTGATATCTGAATATGACAGAGAAATGTGAATGTCGTGGAGAACAGAACCGGACCTTCAGTTAGACATATAGCTGGTTCTGTTGACTCTTGAAAACCTGAACACATGGCTTTCAGCACTGCCCCTTTTTCCAATTTACCTAATCCCATGAAAAATATTTGAGTTGGCATAGAAAACGTGAGACGCTGCAGAAAAGGAACTGACATTTCAGCTATTCTACAATACCTCTGTATTGTCTGTTGTTCACGACAAGAGTTGGGAGTATAGTCACGTCTCCACGGGAACCTTTGCCAATCTGAAATAAACTCATGTCAAGAACAACACAAAACGGAATGGAGAGAATATATGACCACTTCAAAACAAAAAGAGACAAACCTGGGACTCCTGCTCTGCTTTAAGGATTGGGTTCTCCACATCTGCGTTAGGGTCTCCGATACACTTGTCCACCTTCTTGAGATCAATGTCTGAATACATATAACAGAAAGAAAATTCAAAATTTAGCCAACTGATAGACACAATGAAATGCAGAAACTTGAAAGTAGCTAATAATCCTTTGCTCAAATATTAGGCTTCAACAGTCTTACAAGTTACAAGGTAAGCTGATTGCTATCAGTCTGTCTATAGTTGCGCTTGATGAAATTATATCACAGGAGCAAAGAACATAGAGTAATGAAGTATTATACTCACCAAGTGACTTGATAATTTCGTCTGCGCACTCCTTGGTGTACTTCTTCTCCTTCATTGGACACCGGATGGCGAAGTCAGTCACATAGTCCCACCACACCCACGGCTTACCAGTCTCGTTCATCACTCTGTAGACGCAAGCCTGGCGCAGATTCTGAACGACAACATCCTTCCCATCATACCCTTTAGTAAAATCCTGCTCAGGATCAGGCGCACAGTACCTTCCATGGTTGATACACTGAGACTTGCACTGTTTACTCAGCGTAAAAGCCTCAGGGCAGTACCATGTGATGTAGTGCGGCGTAAACTGAGTATGCCCTCCTTTCTCAAGAATCTGAGCAGCTCCTTTGAAATTCTTGAGAAACTCAATCTGCGCATCACACTTCTTACCACACTGGTCGTTGCTATTAGTCCAGAGCTCGTATTCCACACGCTCATCGGGATGAGGAACAGACTCAGTCCAGTCCAGCTTCATGTTCACCATGTCCCCACCGGAGAGAGCAGACTTTATACTGTCTCCCAAAGACTTGGTGATGAGAGCTGAAGGAATGGTAATGTTTTGAAGATAATCCGCATCGGACTTATCCTCTTCAGGTGTATCCATTGTTATCAATGGCTCAGCTTTGTTGTCAGCTACAAGAATCGCTGCTGCTCCAGCTTGTTGAGCTATCCATGCTTTCAAAGTAAAGAAACACTCTGTATTTCACACAAAAAACACATTCAATTACAAAAACTGAACCTTCTCAAAATACTATAACAAAAACTTGAATCATTTCCAGAAAATATAACCAAAAACTGAATCATTTCCACATAGTATAACCAAAATTGAATCTATATTTAGAAACTAGCACCAAAACTGAATCTTTTCCAGAAAATATAACCAAAATTGCATATTTTCCACATGCTATAAAATTAAAAAATGGATCTTCTCCACATAATATGACCAAAAATTGAATATTTCTCAGAAACTACAACCAAAAATTGAACCTTTTCCAAATATTTTAACCAAAAATGAAACTTTTTTACATACTATAACCAAAATTTGAATATATTATTACTCATAGTATAAGCAAAACTGAATAATATAACCAAAACCTGAATAATTATCAAGATACTACATACAACCAAATCTTTTCCAAAAACTAAAACTCAAAATTGAATATTTTCCTCATAATATTAACCAAAAACTGAATCCTTTTCTAAATACTATAAACCTAACAGAGCAATCCAATTAAAGGGGTAAGATGGAACCTCCACGATCGATGAGAACAAAAGTGGGTAAGCCCCCAGGCTTAGACTTGAACGAGATGTCGAAATCGCTGTAGCTTTTACAAGCTTTCTGATTCGATTTGGGATACACGACGGTGCCGACTAAAGTTCCACCGTACTGAGGAACTCCGAAGTTCCCGATGGCACATTCGTAAATACCTTTGATGGAGTCTGGTGATGTGACTTTGAGGTTGTTCTTCTCTACAACGAATCTACAGAGCGCTGGACTCAAGATCAGAAGAAGGGAGAGGGTGAAGAACCCTAGCTTCTCCTGGTTCATGATTGAAAACAAAAAAACGGATTCAAATGTTTATAGTCAGGAGAGACTGAGATCTGAAACCCTAGATTGCAAAGAGGATTGAGAACGAAGATCTCGTGAGATGGATGATGCTTTTTTTATTCGTGAAGGAAGTGAAACAGTGTATTGTTTGATTTAGTAGAGAGAGAGAGAGGCTTATGAGTTAAGGAAGAGAAGGAAGGAAGGTTTATCTGATGTAATTTAATTCTATTTTTACGATTAGGGATAGAGATACATGAATCTTATGAGTTTATTAATTGAAAAAATGGAATTGTTCTTCTTTGTCGTCTCCGTTAATGTTGATTTTATAAAAAGACTTTCGAACAAAATATAAATAAATAAATGGCCAAGGATAGTCGAATGGGAAACACGTGTGTATGTGTTGTTATCCTAGCGGTTACCGAAAAACAAAAATCTTCAGCATTCAGCACATACTCAGGTAGTCAGGTATATATATTCTCAAGAACATAAAGTAATATCTCAAATTCAAATTCTTTATTAATCTCTCAATGCTTTAGAAAAAATAACTCAAAAAACTAAATATCTTAATTCACAACTCACACATTATGCAAAAACACTTTACAAGAACTCATTATTTCTTAAATTCATTAGTTTTAACACAAATCAATATTTTTTAATCTTTATAGATCTTCATAACATATTAGGATTAAGTAGCTTCTACTTCAAACTTATTCCAACAATCTTCCCCTTAATCTTGAATTCCTCAATTAATAAATCCTCAACGCCTATTAAAGTTCTTATCACTTTAAACTTGATCCGTGCAAGCGACTTGGTTAGTCCATCGGCCTTCTATTCATTTCCTGAAACATGCTCTATCTCAACTTGTTCGTTCTCAACACATTCACGTATGAAGTGAAATCTTATATGAATGTGCTTATTGCGTCTGTGGAGTAATGAGTTCTTAGTAAGTGTGATCACTGATCTATTATCAACTCAAATTGTCACCTTCTTACACTCCATCCCAACGACATCACTTAAGCACTCTTGTAGCCAAATCGCTTGCTTAACCGCTTTAATAGCTGCCATAAACTCGGCCTCACAAGATGAGAGCGCAACAATTTCTTGTTTCTGAGAACACCATGTCACAAGGCTTTTCTCAAGGTAAAATACATGACCTGTGGTACTCTTGCCATCATCGATATCAACATTATGCAAACTGTCCCTATAACCGATCAACTCCATACTTCCTTGACACACAAACGATAACCCAAGAAAAGAGGTACCTCGTAGATATCGTAACACTTGTTTTAGGGCTGCTCCATGTGATTCCTTGAGTTCTTGAATGTAACGACTTAATACTCCTACACTGTAAGACAAGTCCGGGCGAGTGTAGTAGGTATCAAAGACAACCTATACTTCTTCTATATTCTTTTTAGTTGATGCCTTTTTCTTTAGGAGCTTTACTTGACATTTGTATCCATTGGTATGTGAGATGGATTGCAAGTATTCATTCCACATTCCTAAAGAATTTTCTCTGCATATCTGCCTTGCTTAATTGTAATGCCCTAACGATGTTGACATACTTCGATACCAATGTAATATGTTAACCTTCCAAGATCGCTCATCAAATTTGTTCACCATCTCTTCTTTAAACTCAACAATTTACTCGAGTGGAGAACCTGTAACTAGTAAGTCATCAACGTACACTACTACTAAGCATGGGCACAAGACAAGTACCCGACATTTTTGAGGTACTTGCTACCCGACTTGGTTTGTTTAAGCAATTGTAAATTTTACTTGTACTTGGCTTATTCTAAACAAGTACTTGTGATATTAAGTACTTGTAAATTTTTTGAATACTTGTATATTACTTGACTTGGTTTGTTACTTGATTTTGTTTGTATTTGATTTGGTTTGATACTTATCTTTTCAATTATTAATATATTTTCTTTGACTACTTAAACATGAAATATTTGAAATCCAAAACATAATTTCATATACACATACAAACTTTCAAGAATAAGTTATTAAGAATAGAATCTAAAGAAAAAATATGCATAGACATTAATAATATACGAAAACCAATAGATTAGTTTTGTTGGACTTCTGTTCAAATGAAGTATTAATATTAAACACACAATTCTTTTTTAGTTGTGATGAAAATACAATACAATAGATAAATTTTTTTTATTTAAACTAAGAAATTTTATACCAAATTTTGAATCAATTAAGTATTATATAACAAATAACAAAAAAGTAACCGATAACAAGTAACGAACCAAGTAACAAACCAAGTAACAAGTCAAGTAGTTAAAAATAAAAATAGACTTGATACTTGACTTGTACTTACAAGTAATAAAATTCGTTTACTTGTTACTCGACTTGATTATGCCAAGTACTTGTTTTTCCAAACCTAACCGAGTCAACTAGTAAGTATAAACCGAGTATTAAGTAATTGTGTCCAGCCCTAACTACTACTATGAGGATTCTTCCTCTATCATCCTTCCTATACAACGATGCTTCCTTGGAGCATCGTTGAAACCTTAAGTCGTGTAGTATCTTGTTTAGATTTGCATTTGAAGCTCAAGGCGCCTGCTTTAAGCCATAGAGAGCTTTCTTTAGTTTATCACTTTGTCTTCATTTCCTGAAATCACAAACCCCTCTCGTTGAGTAACATAGTCATCTTCTTTTAATTCTCTGTGCAAAAACGCAGTCTTGACGTCGAGATGATGTATCTCCCAAGATTTTGATGCCGCTATAGCTATCACCAGTCAAATCATCTCTATTCGAGCCACAGGTGCGAACACCTTATCATAATCAATACCATATTTCTGAACATAACCCTTTGCTACCAGTCTAGATTTATGTTTGTTGATACTCCCGTCTACGTTCTGTTTTATTTTAAATATCCACTTCAGATCAATTGGTTTAACTCCCGTAGGAAGCTCATCTTTGCAGGCATTGATCCATGTTCCATCCCCAAGTGTACCAAAATGTTTGAACGATCATCTAATTTTTTTTCTTCCTACAACATCAGTTTTTGCATAACTGATACACCCTAAGACTCTGAGATGTGCCAAATTTGGCTTCTTTTCTCGAAGAGTCTCGTATGGTATTTTTTTGCGTAGAGACCTTGTGGCAACACGGTTGATCAGATATGTGACGTGTCGCACGACCTCTCCCCAGAGATAATTTGGCACACTCTTATGTTTAAGAATACTTCTTGCTATCTCCATGAGTGTCATGTTAGCCTCTCAACAACTCCATTCTGTTGGGGGTGTATGGGGCTGTCAAATGTCTCTTGATGCCGTTGATGTCACAGTAGTTTCAAAATTCATATGGTGTGAACTTACCTTCTCTATCTGTTTGGAACATTTGCATCGTAGTTTTTGTTTCTTGTTCAACACTCGTTTCAAAACTTCTTGAATTTATTAAATGCTTCACTTTTCTCCTTTAGAAGTATTGTCCACATATAATGGGAATAGTCGTCAATAAGTACAAACACATACCAATTTTGGGCTGGCGTGGGAGGAGTGATTGGCCCGCAGAGGTCTCCATGAATGAGCTCGAGAGGTTGTGTTGCTCGGCATATAGTTTCCTTTGTAAAGGGTTGTCGGGTTTGCTTTCCAAGCAAACATGAAGCGCAAGTTTCTTTATTGATCTCGAGGTTGCGTACACCAATAACAAGCTCCTTATTAATCATCAACTTCATTGTTTCTGTATTGATATGACCAAGCCTAGCGTGTCATTTTGATGATTCAGTTGAAGATAGCTGAAGATAAACCATGCCTTCGGTACTCAAGGTAACCTTATACAGGTGATTCTTTGACCTAGTTGTCTTAACCATTAGCCGTCCCAACCGATCATACAACATTAACTTATCGCCTTTCTATCTTACCTCACAACCTCCTTTGGTGGCTTGCCCATGACTCACGATATTACTTCTTAAGCCGGGTATGTAGTACACATTGCTCAAGATTTTCTTTTCTCCTCCATTGAACACAGAACGAATCGAGCCTTTTCCTTTGATATCAATGCGGGAATCATCTCTGAATCTAACCTTTCCGGTTATATCCTCGTCAAGATACTCAAAAGAAGCTTTGATTCCCACTTATATGGTTATTTGCACTATTATCAAGATACCACACATCTTTCGTATCTCCATCAGCTTCGAATGAACTTGGATTTACCTTTTGTTCGTTGAGAAAAATAACCTCCTGTATCATTAAATCATCAGCTTCTTGAGTGTTTTCGTCTTTCTTCTCTACGCTTCTTGGAGTTTAAGTTTTTGTTTCTTGTTAGGATTAGGTAGCTTCTATTTCAAGCTTCGAACATATGTACTATATACACTCACATCTTCTGTTTTCTCAAGTAAAATTATCTAATGTCCTATAATAGCACATAGTCTATCGCGTCTTTGCTCTTCAGTGTTCGAGTCGACGTTGTTCTACTGGCCATGTTCAATAAAACTATTTGTTCTTAATGTAGATGTAGCTGACATGGCTTATTAAGACCATATAGTTTTACAAGTTTGCTGAAAATATAAAAGGATTCAAGAGATATTTCTTCATCGGAATTATCATATATATGTCCCCAAACTATGATCTCAATCTATATATCCCAAAACAATAGTTTCAGATATAATTCCATATGACACAATATTTTGGGACTTATATATATCCATGTTTTCAAAGTTTAAAATTTAAATACCCATCATACCGTGATTATAATTGGTTTACTATTTTTATAATAAACTATACACCGTTGTAAATCGACATTTAACTATATTAAGAGCCAAATTAAATTTATAAGAAAAACTTTTGAATGAAATGACCCAAATTAGATTCTTAATTGGATCTAATTCGAGATTTAATTTGGTTAAGTGTCAATTTTAAATGGTTTATAATTTAATTTAAAATAATAAACCAATTAATCATGGTTTACGGGTTTTCAGATTCAAACTTTAAAGACATGGATAATTAATTTAAAACTAGTGTTTTGGAGATATATAAAACTTGGTCATAATTCAGGAGACAATATTGTATTCTCATGAGGAAATAATTTGTCGATCCAATGTAAAATATCTCAACTCTTGTAACTTAAAGAAGCCTAAAATCACATTAACCTAGTTTGATGTCCAAAACGTGACATACTCTTCCCTTGGGTCATACATACAAAGCCAAGTTGTCTACTCTGCAATCAAGCTGCAGAACCTTGTGAGTTGTGACCATATCTTCTTCAGTTCTAAGTTGTAATTCCTCAACTAATGTATAGAGAACTTTGGCAAGGAAGCGTAGACTTGACATTCCTCCAAATGGATGGTCAGACGTTCTTGAAACTCTGATTTCCCTCGCTGGCGACCAGCATCACATGTATATCATTTTGCTTGTTTAGCAATCCCTTATTTATGAACTTTGGAGTTAACACAATTCCAAACTTCATCTATGCAGTTTCATGCCCATGGATGTTGTTCTCAATCAGATCGATCTAGCTATCAGAAACTGAATCATATCTTTTAGGATTGATAATCCTCTCCTCCCAACTACTTCCATGCATCTATGGTACACTCTCTGCTCACTGTGAAAGGATCTCAATCTCTCTCCACCAGTCACCTTAGAATGATAAACAGCCACTCGCTTCTAGACCTTTGACATCTCATCATACTATAGGGCCTTTGGACTCTTACTCTCTTCTGATATGCCTCATGGGGCGATCGGTTTCTTTTTCAATCTATAGCTAGACTCATTGGACCAGAATCCTATGTAACACAGCTACTTTTTTTTTTGACTCAACCACAACTTTTATTAATTAGATGGGATTACATGATTTTGATCTCTATAGAGATTAAATCACACATAGGTGGATCCTATGTTACCTGAATCAAGACTTCATTGTATTTTCACCTGATGAGAACGAATTCACTCCACTACTTGAAATAACCACCTCTTACACCCCTTAAATTAGACTTGTGATACGAAAACCTTAGTAGACCAACTGAGATTAAGCCTAAACTTGATTACAGTTTTGTACTAGTCACTAATCACGCAAAATCCTACACTTGGACTAGGACCTCTCCACTATCAGGTGCATCTCAAACATTGACCAAACAAACCGGGGTTAAGGTCTCGATCCAAAACCAAGAACCAGAACTCACATCTGGGGTGTATACTTACACTTTCATTCAGTCTGTTATCAAAACTGAGTATATATATCAACAGATTACTGTTATCGTAGAAACATAAAAATTAATTAAATTATTGAATAATATAAAATCTGTTGGAGCTAGATTAAAATAATTGGCTTTGATATTTTTTTCTTATTTTTTATTATTTTATTTTGTTTCGTTAAAAAATATTGGAAGATGAAAGAAACCTGCAAGCAAAACTTTATAAAAATATAAACGAAATGAGTGACTTGACGAGTTGTATAAAAAACCTGAGACATCTCTTCAGTATATTAAAATTCATTACATTTTGTTCACCTACATCTTCACCTTAAACTCTTTGAAAAAAGAAGATGAAAATCGTTGATCTTTTTCTTAGCTTTGCTATCTTCTTCCACTCTCCGTTTGTATCTCAAGCTTTTAATCATGATTCGAATTATACCCGCCCTCCGCCTCGTGCAAACTTCATCGTCACTCACGGCCATCCAAACTTCTATCCTCAACAGGTTTGTTTAAATGCCTTAGTATCTGTTAATTTTTCATTAGCCTGGTTGTGAGATGCGTACTCCATAAGACAAAGTATTGTTGTAACATGCTTATCATGCTTTTAATTTATCAGAGATTTAATTCTTTAGGTGCATTTATCATTGGCGGGTAAGGACCACATGAGAGTAACATACATAACGGACGACATGAACGTGGCATCGATGGTGGAGTACGGTAAACACCCAAAAAGGTACGACGTAAAAGCAACCGGAGAATCCATCACTTACAGATTCTTATTCTACAGCTCCGGCAAGATCCACCATGTCAAGATTGGTCCTCTTCAGCCAAGCACCACTTACTATTACCGTTGCGGTGGCCATGGTAAAGAGTTTTCTTTCAGAACTCCTCCGTCCACTTTTCCGGTCGAGTTTGCCGTTGCTGGTAAGTAGCCCCTTCATTAACTCTCTTTCTTCATTTCTCGCATGTTCATGTCATTTATTTCTAATGGAAGTTCCTATAAGTTCAGAATACAGAGAGAGATGGTAACTTTACATTTAAAACATGTTTTGACAAAAATGGATTCAGCTGCAAAAGTTCTTTGATGAAACAAACGTTTAAAATTGAATATATAACTCGAAACCTATCGATAAAGTTGGTTTTAGTCATGTCACTAGCTGGGAAAAGGGTATATTTCAACATGAACTTTACCAGCCGTGCATATTCCTTCCCGAATTTTGTAGTAGTGCATATTTCATATTGAACTATATAAAAACTTAAAAAATACTACCTTAACTTTACTCATCGTGCCTTTTCATTCCTAAACTTTATAGTAGTGCATATTCCACACTAAACTAAATAAAAATATAAAAATACTACATAAATTCTCAAAATTGTGCTTATATATATAAACCATCAAATTTGTTAGTCATCCATTAATTTATCAAAACGATGTCAGTTTCGATAAGTTTTCTAAAATAGAAATTTAAAAATTCTACATAAACTTGCAAAATCGTGCTTAGATATATATTAACCATCAAAGATGTTACACATCCGATAATTTATCAAAACGATGCCATTTTTTATAAACTCTGTAAATTAGTTTAAAAATCCAACACATACTCTTAAAATTTTGCTTATATATATTGATCATCAAGATATTAGTCATCTGTTAATTTATCAAAACAACGTCATTTAAGATAAATTCTATAAAACTAAAAAATTATGGGATGTTCGAATTTTTACACTAATGGACAAGTATAAAATGAATATTTACCTTAATAATAATATTTTACAAAATGATTATTTGTAAATTTAAATTTTAAAAATAAATAATTATAGATTGATTTGATAAATTACTAAAAAAATAAAAAAATTGATAACATTTATTTGATTAAAAATGTTTACATAATTTGTACAAGAAAATTACTTTAGTCTAGCAATTATTATGCTCTTACTTGTCCACCAGTGTGAAAGTTTGAACCTCCCAAAAAAGTATTTTTAATTTTATAGAATTTATCCAAAATGATGTTGTTTTCATAAATTAACTGATGAGTAATATCTTTTATGATTAATATATATATAAGCATGATTTTGCAAGTTTGTGTAGTATTTTTAATTTTATAAAATTGATCTAAAATGATATTATTTTGATAAACTAACGGATGACTGACAAATTTGATGGATTATATATAAGTACAATTTTGAGATTTCGTGTTATATTTTTATACTTTTTTTTAGTTCAGCGTGAAATAGGCACTACTGTAAAGTTTAAGAAGGAAAATGCACAATTTGTAAAGTTCATATAGTATTTTTAAATTTTTGTCTAGTTCAGTATGAAATTCGCACTATAACAAAGTTTGAGAAAAAATAAACACGACTGATAAAGTTCAGGTTGAAATAGGCCATTTTCCCGCTCGATAACTTAGTCCGGTTGTTAAATTTTAGTTATTTTTTAATAAATAAAAATAGGATTAGATATACTAGATTTACGGTCGGTAGCCACATATTGGTCCATATAGTCCTAAAATTAGACAACCAAATTTGAAGTAGAACATATAGACATTTGCCCATCGGGAAATTTCCATGTATTTGAAACTTTATGCTTATTAAAAGATATTAAAACTGGACTATATATGTTTATGCGATAACACGTAAACCGTGCAGGAAGTTACTTGTATTCCACTTTTTATACAAGTCCACAACTTTCCCGTGGGAGTTTGAAGTATACGCCAAAATCCCAAGTTTTTTTTTCTTTTTTTCTTTTCCAAGCTTTAAAGATATTAATGACTTATCTTTTGCTTTTGGTCGCCGGTTTTCAATATTTTTAGGGCTTTCGATATGGATTATATGTGCATGAACTGCCTTTGGTTCCAAAATTTAGTATTGTGGTTGAGATTTGTTTCCAACGATCATATACTCAATGATTTACATAGTTATGATTCCTAATGCATGGCTGCCTCATATAATAATTGCATCTTATAATCAAAGATTTACATAATTTATTAATTATTAAATTAGTTTAGTTTACTCAGACGTATACAAACAATTTTATATCAAGTATTAACAAAAAAGTCATTTGCATATCAATTATCAAACATATTAAGAACTATTGATCTCATTTGAATTATGTATCATATCAATTAATTTAATTGATTTTTTTCTCAACATCATGCATTATGTGGACTTGAAAACAAGTGGTTACGTAACACAAATTAACCGCAACCTCACATAATTGATCTCATTTGAATTATGGATAATACAATTTCAACTCAATGAAATACTCCATTAATGATAGCTTGGATAGAGACTGATCTATTTCCACATCTTTATATTTATATATGCTTGATTTTTGTTCATGCATGTTACGAACCGGGTTTCTAGTGTACTAACGTAAGACCAGTTTTTGTTCTGAAATTGAAGGTGACCTTGGGCAAACTGATTGGACGGTGAAAACATTAGATCAAATTTCAAAACAGGATTTCGATGTCTTCCTACTTCCCGGTGACCTCTCCTACGCAGACAACCACCAGCCACTGTGGGACTCTTTTGGCCGTCTCTTGGAGAACCTGGCTAGTACCCGCCCGTGGATGGTCACCGAGGGAAACCACGAGATCGAGTCTGCCCGGATCATTGAAGAACACATAAGCTTTAAAGCATACAATGCCCGATGGCTTATGCCTCACGCTGAAAGCCTCTCTCACTCCAACCTTTACTACTCTTTTGATGCAGCTGGTGTCCACATTGTTATGATTGGTTCTTACACCCACTATGACTCCCACTCTGATCAGTACCGGTGGCTCCGTGAGGATTTAAGAAAGGTAAATTGTAAATTATTATATTACTTGGAAAATACATGTTTCATTTATATGGGTCTAATTAAGTTCGCAGTATTTGTTTTACATTTCAAAAAGTCAATGCAAAACTCATATAACTGCTACATATTCGGGGAATTGGTTTGAGTTTTCCAGATAAAATCTCCATGAAAATAAATATTTCAACTATTTCTTTAGTTCTTGAAATTAGATTATTATTTTTGTGTGAGGGAGATTGACCGTAAAAGAACGCCGTGGCTGGTGGTGGTGATGCACACGCCATGGTACAGCACAAACAAGGCGCATGAAGGTGAAGGAGAGAAAATGAGAAAGGCCATGGAGGGTTTGTTTTATCGTGCTCATGTCGACGTTGTTTTCGCCGGCCACATTCATACCTACGAACGTTTCGTGAGTACTATCTTTGTTAACCTTTTTTCAACTAAAAGAACAATTCTAATTGGTAGTCCTCTGAAAGACGTGATACATCAAAATTTGAGAATATTACATAATTCTACAAACTTGACGGCTAAAATCAAATGCATTTTGTCAATTGTCATTCCACATGATGTGATTAAAACATGTTTACGTAATGATTTTTTTTTGTTACTTGAATTTTTTTTTTTTGTCAAACACTTGAAATGATTATTTACTTAGTTATGTACATTTAAGGACTATTTTTAACAAGATTTTTTTTACTCTATTTCCAAATTATGACTGATGCAAGAGGCCGGTATACAACCACAAGGCCGATCCATGTGGACCAATTTACATAACCATTGGTGACGGTGGCAATCGAGAAGGCCTGGCTTATAAGTAAGTCATGTCCCATTATTCATCTGACATATATATTTTTTTCGCCCAGTTCAATGGTTTGGTTAAAAGTGAACTGCATAAACCACAACTTTGCAGGTTTCACAACCCTCGTTCACCGTTGTCGGCATTCCGTGAATCGAGTTTTGGACATGGGAGATTGAAGATTATAGACAAGAAGCGAGCACATTGGTCGTGGCATAGAAACAACGACAACTTCTCAGTTATTGCGGATGAAGTATGGTTTGAAAGCCCTAAGTCATCACCACATTGTATTTTTAATCATTTTAGAGGCGAACTCTAAATCCCATTACCATAAAACATCATACAATACTCTTCTCTTCTTTGTTTAACTTCGTCCTTGGTAAAATAATCTCAATCTTCGGTTAGCTCACAGGTCATAAATAGGATTCTATAGATCCTCCCGAATTTGATTTTTGAGCTCTTAGAAGTTTACAAGTTTGTGACCAACCATTGCTACAAATACGTCATGGCTCCATATATAATTTTATATATAACAGGAGATATTATAAATCTTTTCAACATTTTTATAAGATTAAGTGATACATGTCAATATTTTTATAGCGTTTCACGATAATTAATTATCAAGCAATGAAGAACTCCCTTCATCCTTTTTTATATATTTTTTTGATAAGTCATCCTTTTTTATATCAGGTTTGAATGATTATAAGTTATACATTTTGTATGATCGTTAAAAATGTATATTTGAGAATTTGATTGTCCATTTGTATATTAAGAACATTAAGGCTAGTGACAACATTCTTATCTACCTAATGCTCAACTGAGGTGGAATCATATAAGCGTTGTTTAAGACATACCACATCCATATAGCACTAGTGTAAGCACCTATAATCATTAGGCTTTGTTTAAGAGCATTACTTTTTAGTTCAAAGATTAAAAATAATAATTAAAATTAAATATTATTTTCGTCTAAATAATTTTCTACACGCAAAAGCCACACAATTTGCCGGAGAGAAAAGCCAACGCGAATAATCTTATTTCTTTATGGGGAAAAGAAAATTAATTGGGAAGATGAGGAAAGCGTCACGCGACACGTGTCCCATTGTAATACATATCTTTTACATAATGACAAATGATCAAACGGCTGAGATCAATCTAACACCATTTCTCGGGGACAGACGCGTTCAAACGAAGATCGAAAAGTCAACGTATCGAACGACTCCGATCAAATCTTCTGAAGCTTCGCCGCTTTGACCAACGGGTTCGCCTTCGCGATCTCTTCGCGACCGGCCGATTTGAAATCAAAGGTGCATCCATGGACCTCCGGGTACCTGTGGGCCCCGCAAAAAGTCGTCCCGCAGCGGCACTTGAACCCGGTCAACCCGACCCGTTTCCTGCAAGTTGAGCAACGATTCGGCCGTTTCTGCTGCTGCACCACCGTCTTCTCCGGCGGCGGAGTCACCGTCACCGTCACGTTTTTCGCTGTTACATCCAATTCCGCCGATGGGTTCTGAACGAGAGGTGAGATCATCGAGGAAGAAACAGAAGCCATCTCTGACGACGGAGGAGATACGGCGGAGAGAGAGGATTCGACGGTGGATTTCATGGAAGCTTGTTGCTTAAGGCAGAGATCGCCGTAGCAGTTAGAGCAGAGATTCATGGTGGCGGAGCTGCCGAGGAAGCCGCAGTTGTTAGCACAGAGACCGTGGCCTTCCGGCGTCTGACATCGATGCTCTTCCGCCATAGAGAAAGTTCGAGGCTTTAAATCGAAAATCTGGATCAATAAAAAAAGACAATTAATTAAATAAACGAAATGGCAGAATTTAAAAGAAAGAACAAGACACGAACCAGAATCTGGTCACCGAGAGAAACAAGAAGGAAAAAGAAAAGAAGATCGGTAATAAAAGCGAAGAAAAGTTTCCTCCGCTTTCTCGGCAACCAAACAGAGATGAAAAAGAAAGAATGAGATGGGAAGTTAATTAAAAAAGTTAGAAGACAGAGAAGAGAGGAGACAAATAAGGAGCGGAGGACAGAGGTTGTGTTTACCTGTTCTTGAGATAAGAAGAAGAAGAGAGATGTTCCACTGAATTTTTTTTCTTTACCAATTAACGATGAAATCGGGAACAGAGATGAAAGAGAAAGTAGATGGAAACAGAGACGACGATGCTGAAAAATCGAATATATATACACGTAATCCTGTCCACCATGCCACGATCAATTCTTATACTAGTTATTAAATGTCGTCATGGTGATGTCACTAGTTTGATATCTATATGAGTTTATATCACTCTAGGACAGTTTCTACTTTTTTATATCACAAAAAGGCAGATTCTGCTCCTAAGGTAGTTAATGTTAAGTGTGTCCACTTTATTCCCTAATTCTCAACGATCTAGTTAGACAAATGGTAAGTACACATTTCGTTTAAGCGGGAATGAACCTCCACCCCTCATTTATTTTTCATCCAACGTTCCACA
>CAKOAT010241265.1:0-32201 GCA_932364175.1 Eruca vesicaria subsp. sativa | reverse complement strand
TCTTTGTCCTTATACATATAAATACAAACTTATCTCTTTAACATGTACATGCGTACACTAATATTATGTACACTAACATTATGTACATATCTACGTGATCATCCAATGTATCCATGTACACAAATATGTGTACACTAACATTATGTACATATCCACGTGGTCATCCAATTAAATTTTTTTAATGAGTGGCAATTTTGTAATAACTTCATCTTCTTCCTTTTAAGTTTTCTGTGTTTCCTGCAAATACAACTCACAGACACCAATGATTTTTATCATGTAATCTTCATTTTTTTTGAAGGATCAAATGTGAAAAATATAGAAACTTGGCTATTGTTGTTCCCAAGCTTTCACTCTGTCACAGAGAGGATCACCCACAAAGATTTCAGACAGCTATGACGATACACTCTCAATGTACACATATACACATGTACGCTTTCAATACACTCTCAATGTATACATATACACATGTTAACCATCTCGCTTGGGTAACGGTCAGTAAGAAATAAACGCTCTGGCAATAACTTCTTCATTTCCACCGCCGACGACTTCGCCATCACTGAATCAAATGAAAACAAAATCCATATTTTAGAAAATACACCTACAACAAATGACATTACCAACTGGAAAAAGCTAGTTACCATCGTCGATCTCTTTCCCACGCTTGCTCCTCCTCCTAGCCATCGCTTTTTTGGTCTCGACACCGAACGATATCATCGAAAAAAATCCTAGCAAAATTTTCCCTCTGTAATCGCCTCGGTAAACGTAATGGAGCAAAAGAGAGAAATGGAGAAGAAGATGGAAATTCTACTTTTTTCTTTTTAATAACCGGCGTCTTAATTTCAGGAGGGTCCAACTTGATTTTTGAATTTTGAAATAGAAACCAGAAAAACAAAAGCTTAACCAGAAAAGGGAAGTGGTTGTGTTTAGTTGAGGGCAACTTAGGTCATTTCACTCAAAAACTACCTCACCCACGACAACTGCCTTTTCTTGATAATAAAACTCAATAACTGCCTTAGAGTGATATAAACTCTATCTATATTATATAGTTGTAAATTTTAATTTTACAGGAGTAGTTTATTACTACTTTTTTCTTACAAGCAAAACGATATGATTGCAAAAGTAAATAAGAGTAGTTAAAATTACACTAACTAACCGGAAATAATACTATTTAATTATCTAGCAGATAATATTCAAAGTGACATAATAAAATTTTGGTTTTTGATTGACCTAGACTAAAAATTCTGAAATATGTTTAGCTAATAATTTATGGTTGATAATGTCAAGTCAAAAACCTCGTGAGGTGGGCTATTCAAACTTTACACCGTGTGGATTATTAGGAAAGAGTAATTGTACCGTGTGATATCCGGGAAGAACCACTTGGGATCTAATCTACCACTCGTTTTTGTTTAGAGAAATTTTGGACGGTCCAATATATATATGTTCTGATGTGATGATTTCTTAGACCTGTAATAATGAAGGAGGGGAAATGATGCACGTAAACCGTTGATTGGGTTGGTTTAGAATTAAATATCTTAGTTGTTAGGAATGTGGATTAGTTAGGGGGCGAACAATAATCTCTCTGCGCTTTTTATTGTTAATAACTTAATCTTTGCACTTAGTGAAAACAGCGATACGATATCGGAAAGCATTAATTAATGTACATGAACATGAAGTGAAATTTTTTTTAACTGCATGTATCAACTTTCGCGTCTTCGACTATATGAAGTTAATTATCTTTTTTCAGTTAGATTCGCTTAATTAATCGGGGGTGGGGGTCACCAAATTTAAATGAAGGATCTAGTTGACATATGATTCAGGTACATCTGAATTTGTAGATTGGACTTTTAGAAATAAGACGAATGGACCAATTAATGTGACAAAAAGGAGAACCCCGACCCGATCAAACGATAAATGTATTACTATTATATTTTCTTTTTAGAATTTAAAGAAAAAAGTTATAGATAATATAATAAAATATTATTACATAAAATGTAATAAAATTCTTGTTCTTGTAACTTAAAGTTTCAGCTACTTTATTTTCTTTTTCTTTTTGATTTTAATTGCAACTTTCTCATATTGTCTTTGTAAAAGTATCTCAAATTTTCATGTGTCTCTTTTCATGATCAGTTTAGGTTGCTAGTCAACTTTTTTTAAGTTAGTTCGTAAATGTTGTTAAGTTATTCACTTTATTATTTTGTGGAACTTTGAGTTCTGAAACTTTCATGTCTTAAATAAATTATTTTTTAAGGTTAAAAGGGTGGATAATCCACCAATAGATGCACCTCATCCTCTTAAACGAAATTCAAATGATGTGGGATGAGAATTTGGAGTATTATGTGATCCAAACAATCCAGGAAAAGTCAAATGCAAGTTGTGTGGAAATCAGTTCTCTGGTGGTGTCCGTCGAATGAAAGAACACATTTCTCATCACAAAGGGAATATCTTAACTTGCCATGTATCATCTAAAGCAAACCAAAAGAAGTGTAGACATGCAATTCTTGGTGAAAAAAGAGAAGAAGGATTTAAAGAAGAAACATGATAAAGCACCGTGAGCATGTTTGGGAGTGATGAATGACATGGTTGTAAGCATTCAAAGTGTCTGAAGGGTAAGGATTTGTGTGATTCAATTATGAATCATGGGTTTTGGAATAGCGTGACACTTGTCTTGAAGATTTCAGTCCTTTGGTGAAGGTTCTAAGGTTGGCTGATGGGAAGAAGGTACCTTCTCTTGGGTTCATTTATCGTGAGATTGTCAAAGCTAAAAAGTCCATTAAAGAAGCTTCAGATCGTTTGGAGAAGAACTACCAACCTCTTTCGAATCATTAATGAGAAAATGAAAGATATGTTAGATTGTCTTTTCATGTGATTGCCTATTTCCTCAATCCATATTATTTTTATAAAGATCCATAAATTCAAAATGACTTTGAGGTCATGGAAGGATTCATAACTTGTGTAGAAACTTTCTATCATGGTGACTTTGAGAAAAATAAAGTTGTCAGTCAGGAACTTAATCTTTACAAGTACAAAAATGGCTCATTTGGTAGGATTTTAGCACTGAAAAGATGCGAGACTAAAGATGACAAATTTGATCCATGTTTGTAAGTTCACAACACTTGTACTTCATTAATTTTTTTATCTTTATTCATCATATATGAATGACTTGATATTAGGGAACTGGTGGTCAACATATTGATGCGGTACATCAACTCTTCAAGATCTTTGTTTTGACGGCAAGCTCTTCGGGATGTGAAAGAAAGTGGAGTTGCTTTGAAGAAGTTAGTTTATTATTTCTCTTTCTCCCTGAAATCTGACCTTGTTTCTGAAATTTACTTCTTTTTAATTGCAAATTCACACACAAAAAAAGAGAAATATGCTAGATGTCAATCGCTTAAATAGCTTAGTGTATAAGAAATTCATAAAAAAACATGTCTAAGAAGCAGAAAAAGATCATAAAGCAAAATGCAGATGTGATATTCAATGATGGTAATGAGGATACAGTGGAAGATGGGTTTGGGGTCCGTGTAGATGACATGGACAATGATTTTAATTTGCTACTTGTAACCCAGACTTCAAGAATAAGAGATTTATACAATGATGACTTTGAGTCTGAAGAAAAAGATGAATATGTTGTGGACATGGAGTGTGAACCGGATGTATATCAAGATATTTCCTTCCGTGATTCACAACTTACTTAGTATGATTAGTAAGTTTTATCTACCTAGTAAAAACAGTATGTTATGTTTTGTGTCTCAGTTCTCTTTGTTTATAAAATGTTATCTTTTTTTCTTTAAGTTTTAGTTGTTGTATATCTTTTTATTTGTTATTTTCTAATGTCAGGTTTGATGCAAATTGGTACATGTGTATGTTACAAAGTTTAACTCCTAACACATCTTTTCAATTCATGGTGATTACTTCATCATGTTGTTTAAAATTAAGTAAACATATTATAAATATATTAAATTGTATTTAAAAATAGATTTTGATTAATCTATGATTACTCTTCGATTTTTTGATAACTCGCTAGATTCAGGATAGCCGTCCGACCAGCGTCTAGCGTAATTCCGAATAGAGAATAAAACATGTTAAAATAGATTATCTCTAAAATTCAAATATAGCTTCAAAAAGCTTTCACTTTATTTCATCTTCGATCATTGATTAGTTTAGAAAAAAACTACATTTTTAAGCTTCATTTTGTTTGGTTCATGGATTTTATCGATAGTGTCTATTCATTATGGACTTCGATCATTGATTAGTTTAGAAAAAAACTACATCTTTAATCTTCATTTTGTTTGGTTAATGGATTTTATCGATAGTTTTTATTCATCATGGACTCGTTTTTTATTGTAAGAACCACATAGGTTAATAATTGATCTTTGTGAATTATTTTTGTGTAGCCAAAAATTAGAGTTTTCGACTCACCAAAGATTTTTGTTTTGAAAGAAAGATGTTACAAAAGGGCAGATAAGATTTTGTGAAACTCTATTTTTCTCAAATGTTTTTCACTTGAAAATGATAATAAAAATCCATCAACTATTGACTTCCAAAAATATAAATATTCTTTTTAGGTTTTATAAAATATATTGAATAGTACTAAGGATTCACCCAAACCAATAAACTAGGATTCACCCAAACCAATAAAGTGGTTAGATATATTTTTTTTATTCAAATTTTGTATGTTTAACATGAACCCATTTAACATGAAGCCTTTAAACACTAATCCTTTTAGTAGGTTTTCCCATATAAATCAGTGTAAGCGTAAAATATTAAGATTTATATACCAAAAACTCTCACATATAATTTTGTTTTGAATGTGGCAAT
This sequence comes from Eruca vesicaria subsp. sativa, assembly GCA_932364175.1. NCBI lineage: Eukaryota > Viridiplantae > Streptophyta > Magnoliopsida > Brassicales > Brassicaceae > Eruca > Eruca vesicaria. Next base: position 27,383 of record CAKOAT010241265.1, on the reverse strand, counting down.
CTCATTCAAATATCAATACTTTGGGTGTAGGGTAGATTCTTCATCTTTTTTTCTTTACATATATGTTACAATTATATATTTTTTATCCTTTTCCGACTATTCTAACTTTGCTTATTGTATATTGAGTAGGGAGGACAACAGTTAGATGTCGTTTTGACAGAGCTGTTGATAATGAGGACTGGCATGAAACGTTTTCTCACTCTAAGGTGAAGTATATGAGGCTCTGAGGATCTGACCATCTTCCAATGTTAGCTGAAATTCCCAAAAAGTTACCGAGGAGATAAAAAAAACTTTAAATTTGATAAGAGATGTCTGGACAATGAGGAACTCAGACAAGTCATACTAGAAGGGTAAAAAGCACCGGATCTTCCACCAGGTGCAAGTATTATGGAGCATATTGTAAGTTGTCGGCGAGCCTTATGCGACTGGAAGAGAGAGCATAACCTGAATTCTGAGAGAACTGTGGAGGAGTTAAAAGAAAAGGACGATCAATTATCTTCAAATGACGATGCCACTACTGAGGAGATTGCGGCTGCTTTAAAGGAACTGTCTGACACTCTTAAGGCGGAAGAGATGTTTTGGAAGCAAAAGTGTACGGTCTTTTGGTTACGTGATGGAGATAGGAACATAAAAAAATTGCATGCCCTCACGAAGCAGGGAATAAGATTACACAACTTCTGGATGAAGATGGAAATGTAGTCTAGGATGAGGAAGGACTTGTAGCCATTGCTACAAGTTATTTTAGACATATCTTCCAATCATCAAACCCCGAAGATATAGAGGAAGCACTATCTGAGGTATCTACAGCCATTACATCAGCAGACAATGCTAATCTCACAGCACCGGTCACTGAATGGGAGGTCAAATTGACCGTTTTTTGTAATGCATCCAGAGAAAGCCCCATGACCAGATGGATTGACTGCGCTATTCTATCATATTTTGGGATATCGTAAAGGATTATCTAACTCTTATGGTTAATCAATTCTTGTTTGAAGGCATGGTGCCATCTGGCCTAAATGATACTAACATATGTCTCATTCCGAAAGTAGATCAGCCGAACCAGATGGGAGAGCTACGTCCCATTAACTTATGTAATGTTAGTTACAAGATAATCTTTAAGGTATTATGCCAGAGACTAAAAAAAGGTTCTACCAGATAGAATCTCAGAAACCTAGTCAGCCTTTGTTGCTGGGAGACAGATCTCTGACAGTATTATGATTCCTCATGAGATGTTTCATGCTTTAAGAACCAAACCAAGTGTACGCAGCAAGATAATGGCCATTAAAACAGACATGAGTAAGGAGTATGATAGAATGTAATGGTCCTTTCTCGAGGCTACCATGAGAAAGATGGGCTTTTCAGAAATCTGGATAGCCTGGATAATGTGTTGTATAACATCAGTCAAGTACAAGGTTCTTATGAACGGACAACCAAGGGGGAATATTGTCCCGAAAAGAGGTCTGCGACAGGGGGATCCTCTGTCCCCTTTCATTTTTATTTTATGCACAGAAGCGCTTGTTAGTCTTCTAAATCACGCAGACAATCAAGGGAAGATAACATGGATGCGCATCACGCGCGCGTGTCCTTCAGTATCTCACATTCTCTTTGCTGATGATAGCCTGCTAAGACGGAGCCCCATGAATGTGAAGAAGTAATGAAAGTTATCAGGAAATATGGACAAGCCTCAGGACAGTGCATTAACTTTGATAAATCCTCCTTACTCTTTGGTAAGAGAATCGGCCAGGATGTTAGGCAAGAGATTAAAGACACTTGAAATTCAGAATGAAAGAGGGATGGGAACATACTTAGGAATCCCAGAGAATATCAGTGGCTCCAAATGCAAGCTCTTTGCTTTTCTAAAAGATAGGCTAAGGAATAAAGTAAATGGATGGACATACAGGTGGTTGTCGAAAGGTGGCAAGGAAGTGATGATTAAGTCGATTCTACTAGCCCTTTCAACCTATGTAATGTCATGTTTTCTACTTCCGTTGGAGATTTGGGATAATCTAGCTATTGCCATCGCACAGTTCTGGTGGAGCTCGAACCCCCCAAAAAGAGATATACATTGGACAACGTGGGACAAATTATGCTTATTTAGAGAGGAATGAGGGATGGGCTTCAGAATGATTCATGATTTTAACCTGGCATCGCTTGCAAAGCAGCTATGGCGATTGGTTCAATACCCAGATTCTCTGGTAGCTCGTGTCCTGAAAGGCCGATAATATCGATTGAGCTCGCCTTTGCGACAGCTTACTGTCAGTAGTCCATCATATGTGTGGACAAGCATATCGGTAGGAAGATAATTATTATTGCTGGGAGTTAGGCAAAAGGTACATTCGGGTTATGAGGTGAAAGTATGGGAGGATCCTTAGATCCCTACCATACCAGCGAAACCAACATCCCCATCTGCACCAGTCTTGCATCCGAATATGAGAGTAAGTGACGTAATTGATCAAGAAACAAAGACCTGAGATGTGGGACGGCTGGAGAACTATATAGCTGCTGATGATATACCATTAATAAGGAGCATGGCCATTAGTTCAACACATCGCCGGGACACGTACTGCTGGAGTTATACAAGAAATGGCAATACACAGTCAAGTCTGGATATTGGATTGCACGAAATATATTGATGAAAGAGGAGGAAGATGTAGTTTGTGAACCTAATATCACAAAACTCCAAACACATGCTTGGAAAGTCAAGGCACCCCAAAATATGTGCCATCTTATGTGGCAATTAATAACAGGTCATGTGGCTGTTACAAGTACTTTGAACTATAGACATATGAGATGTGATAATCACTATCCACGATATAGGGAAGAATCAGTTACACATGCAATATTTCAATGTCCACCTGCAATGCAAGTTTGGGCCTTATCATCTACGCCTATTAGTCCTACCTTGTTTCCACTACAGAGCACATATGCGAATATGGACTATCTCTTCTGGAGGAAAAATACCATAATGGAACCGGAATTGGAAAAGGATCCATATCCATGGCTAATATGGTATATTTGGAAGGAATTGATAGAGACTCATTGGAGCTAGCCCGCTATGCAGAGAGTGAGTGTCAAACCTAGTTCCAAGCCAATGAACAAACTATATTACCATCTCAAGGGAACATAGATGTTGCAAGCCAGACCATAAGTCTGGGATATCTGTATGATAGACGGTTCTTGGACATCTACAACTCAATTTAGTGGATGTGGTTGAGTTTTGGAATGACAGTACGGAAAATAGCCAGTTAATGGGTATGCAGAATTTTAATAGAGTCGAGTCTGCTTTGCACTCTGAGTTGGAAGTACTGCGGTGGGCAATGGAGAATATGGTTCAACATTCGCCATGTCAGAGCTTTGGGACAGACTGCATGGAGATGATAGCGATGCTCAGAAATCCTCATGATTGGTCAAGCTTCTCAACGGAATTGGAAAAACTCACGACGCTTCAGATTTGCTTTCCAGATTTCAAGATCTTCTATGTTCTTAGGACACATAATGGTTTTTCTGATTCTTTAGCTAAAATTGCTCGATTTTTTATCATGAACTATTGTATGTTGGTTGTTCTATTCCGATCTAGCTATTCAGACCATCTCAAACTTGAGTAATAAATCAATCTTTTGATGTCAAAGGAAAAAAAAACTTTGCTTATTTATGAAGTTAACAAAAAAAAAACTTTGCTTATTTATTTTACAAGTTTATAATGTGAAATCAAATAATATATACGTGAAAATAACAGCATTTGAAAATATAATGTCACATACACGGTTTTTAGAAATAGATCATGTCTACTTTCAAGGGAAATAGTATAGTGTCTTTTTTGAACCACAAATAGTATAGTTTTATTTTTCTCATATAAAGGATTCTTCTTAGATTGAAGTTCATATCATACTCCAAAGCGAAGAAAACTCAAAACAAAATTAAACATCGACTTTCAATACGTACATGTAAAAAATGGAACTGTAATTTATAATCATTTGGTCAACTTATCTAAATTTGTATTCGAGTATTTTTCTCTAGCAATTTTTTTTTCTCTGTTTTTTTTTCTCTTAGAAACTAATGCAATGAATAAATTCCACAAATTAAATTCAGTTAATGGAAATAATTCAAATTAGACAAATAACCTAACACAAAAAGAACCTGCAACATTACAACCGTCTCAATTCCCCTCACATTCACACCAACTCCAACAACATCACTATCTATCATCTTTTGTATAAACTTAATCCACACACACACATCGTTACATATAATATCAATAAGACCCTTTTCGTGTAATCCCCTAAAAAATCAAAATACATACCTATTATAACTAAATTTCCTAAATAAAATTTAGAATGGCTAAGAGCTATTCTCATTCTGCTTCTATAGTAGTAGCCGAGAAGACCTCGTGGTACTGTGCAGTGTTTTCCGCCATGATGCTGCTGATGAACTGCTGCCAGTATGCAGAGGAGAGTCCCATGGAGATCATCGTGCAGTAGTAGAAGCAGCAGCTGTCGATGATGATCACTGGATATTCTGATTGACGGCCAGCATGCAATAAGATCTATGAGGGAAAGAAGGAGAGACACTGCATGCAATAAGTGAGAAATGTGGAGATCCATACATCGTTGAAGGAAATCCTCATATTCATGATCACGATGATGTTTTCCATGGTTACTCATCAGAATCACTCCTTTTATTTCTTAACATTAATCTTTTTTGTTTTTACTTGGTGATTGTGAAGTGTGAAATATTTAAAATCACGCTGGATCTGGATATTATCATATTACTATATTAGTACGAGTTTGGTCCTCGTAAGGAATACTTATATACAAAGTCCTCATTTCGTCAGTTGATACTCTCTTCATGCAATATGTAACAAATTTTATTGAAGGAAAAGATGTAATAATTTGGAGTCGAGCTTAGCTTCAGTATAGATCGATTGCATGAGGTCTCTCGACTATTGATTTGATTCTACCTTATAAGTTAACGGATTTATACATCGAGTGCCTCTAGTTGAGTTGTGGTTTATCTATATTCCAATATAAGTTGGGCTTCAAATTGAAAAAAAAAGTTAAAGTGCATTTGTACAATTTTATTTCTCACTTAAAAAAAACAGAAAGCAGACTTTTTAAAGGTTTTAATTGGTGAAAGTCAACTAGACTAATTTCAAAGATTACAACGCACAAAAAGTTAGAGAATAGTACTGGAGATCTAGAAGATCGACCTAAATCCAATGGTCAATAATATATTAGGATATATATATATATATATATATATATAACAATATATTCAAATATGAAACTTATCATTATATATGTATATATTATTCCATATTAGTTTAGGAAATTAGATTTGATTATTCATTATATAAATTATACATATAGTAACTTCTTTTTTACGAGAGTCAATAATACTCTTCCAATTTTTATATTCTCATCAATTTGTTATTGTATCAAAGCCTAAACAAAACTAAAATCTTCACAACTATTTTTAAAAGCTCATTATCCTAGCAAATCGCAGACCAACAATAATATTCCTCTGTTTCTTTGTTTCTCGATTGGAAGCAAGGAAAAGTCATTCAACAATTCAAGCTCAAAAAAAGAAATTCAGATCTCTAGACGGAAATCTACCTAAACACAGCAGCCGGTTCACCTTATCATGAAGATTGGATAGCAAATAATCATTTCATTATAGGATGGATAAATCAAACAATCAAACCAAAATCAGATCATTTTTGTGGTATAATACTTACTTCAACTTCTACTACGACTCACGCTTTGTATTTGGTGACTCCAAAACAAGCGATTTTTTTTTACCGCTACAACTACTGTCAAGAAGAGCTAGCTCGATGTTACAAATCCTAAGCCTTTGAGTTATTTCTACCCCTATATTTTGAAGATTGTCTAATCTCACAAATGTTACTACATGTGAGCTTGAGAGAGGGTATTGGAGATCTAGAAGATCGATCCAAAACCAGTGATCAATATTTTTTTGTCACAATGGTCAATATTAGGATATATATCAATATATTAATTTGAAATATATATTAGGATATATATATATATATATATATATATATATATATATCTTATACAATAAAGTTGAGTTTTCTCACTTCTCAAGCCTCCACATCAGCATTAGAGCATGGGGCAAAAAAGACATGTCAACATTTACTAATTGAAATCAAACCGGACAAAATTAATTCTCATCTCGGTTTGTCACATTCTTATTTTTTGAGTTTTTGAGAAAATGGGTTTGGGCTCTTTAAAATATAATGGCCAGTTATAGAATGATTTATGTATTACCCAACTTGCAGAATTTTTTTTTAAGATTTACACACATTTTCAGTCCGTTAAATCGTCTTCTTACCTTAGGTTTCAGAGATCAAACCGACGGTCATCTTTTTGTAAAGTTTTTTTTTACTTTTTTGTAAAGTTTGTTCTCATACATCCTTATATTTCATATAAAATAATTAACACTTGCACAACTTATAACTAACAAACAAGGTGCATAGTTTGTATTACATATATTGCAACATCTTCGACGTTTTAGTGTACACAATTTAAAGTAACAAATGATAATAATTAACACAAATTAATAGAATTATGAAGATACCATCATAGGAAATTATGAACACTTTCATAACTCATATAAGATTACACAAACTACAGAGCTAATGAACACTTGCACAACTTCTAAAAAATAAACAAAGAGCAGAGCTTATATCACTTTATTTAAACAAAGGTCGGAGCTTATATCACTTTGGTTTATGATTGCCACATATATAAGAAACTGTTCAAAAAAATGATTGCCACATATACAAGGTTTTAGATGAGAAATTTATAAGTAACAAACTGATAATAATTAATTAACACAAAATAATAAAATTAAGAAGTTACCATTACAGAAAATTATGAACACTTGCACATCTCATAAAAAATTAGACACATTTCAGAGCTTATATAACCTATATTGACACATCCTATACGCTTAGAAGACAAGTTCATAAATAACAAACTGCTAAAAATTAACAAAAAAAAAATTGGATTTAAGAAGCTATAACCTTACAAATTAAAGTTTATCGTTGCAGGGTGCCTACACGCCTCCCAACTGAATGATTAGCTCACACTGTAAATGCAGTGTAATTGCAAAAGCTAGTAGTTACGTATCTTCTACATTCTTTCACTACGCAGTTCTGATGCAGCCTCTTGATTCCTAATTACTAAACCATCACGATTTTCAGAAATAATGGTGAAGACGTCAGTTGAATTTAATGGCAAAGCAACCACGGGAGATCTCCCAAAAATTGTAGTGTTTCTGAACACTCCACCGCATCATCATCATATGTAACCAAAAGAAGTCATAAAAAGAAAAAAAAATTGGTCCAAAGGAGACATAAACTAATTCTTTATGACTTTGACAACTTACTCTTTTGTAAAAAAATTTATGTATTTATTCCTACTCTTTAATATTTGTACCTCCAGTATCTGAACCACGGCAGCCTTGGCTACAAGATAAATATCTACCACGCACACCAGGCCCCCCTCCCCCCCATATCGGACACCTATCAGCTGAAGCTCATTTTAATAGTGAGGGAATAAATCAGTACTTCTTCCACCACAAATCAATCAAAGCACTCAATCACCTCACATGTGCCGATCTGCTTATGGAAAATACGATAAGGGTATGTATCTTTGGGGTTTAGTAATGTTGTGCAGAGGAAACCTCAAAGAAGGAAAATATTTCTTTGATATCCTTGACTAGGAACACACACTATCAAAATCCGATCGCTGCTGGAATAAGATTAAGAGGTTCAAGTACTTTGGATATCCTATCAGATTTCTTTGATGCACTACTGTGGCAATGCTATCAAGAAACTTATGTTCGGGACAAGAAAATTCTCTGAAAACACCGCACCTGACGGTGGACCAATGGCAGAGGACATTGAGCATATGGAAGCTATGTTTGAAGCATTAGGGTTTAAGTTCGCCTTTTGTATCTCTGATTATCTATATATGCTCACGGAATTTGATTTTAACGATCACGAGAATGGTGGCGTTTAAGATATAAACGATCAGTCTAGGATTGTTACTATTTTGTGTATAAGATATAAACGATCAGTCTAGGATTGTTACTATTTTAAGAGGACGAAACTATATATTATCTTCCTTGAAACAACATAATCACAAAACAAACACAACTATTTACATTTTTCATTTACAAACATGAACTTTACTTTATGTTTAAGTATTTACTAAATTAACTTTGTAAAGTCTATCAAATTTTTACTCTACTCTTATTTGTTTCGATTAATAACAACCACTTATGCTACTCCACTAATAATCAGAAAAGATCATTGTCTTCAACATAGTTACAACATCAAATTTCTGAACATAATCTCTTTGCCAAGGCCACAAAATAAATCGCAACTTCTTTTATAATAACATATATGAATCCGGCGCGTAGCGCCAGTACACCACTAGTATATATATATATATATATTTCCATATTAGTTTAGGAAATTAGGTTAGATCATTCACTATATAAATTAGACATACTTCTTACAGTTATATATTCTCATCAATTTGTCAAGTAGCTTCTAAGATTATGATATTGGGGGTTTTTAAAGGTGGGGTTCTTAATGGTATTAAGAAATCGTCTCTTAACTTTTACCTAAAAAAAGTTAAGAACTGATTTTTGAATAAGAGTTTTAAGAACTGGTTCTTAATTTTTTTAGTTAAAAGTTAATAGATGGTTTTTAATCCTGCTAAGAACCCTACGTCCATAAGAAATCACTAATAATCAGACGATAAACAAACAAAAAATTCATTATTTCATTTATAGAGTAATGATTTTTTTTGTTTGATCATTACTATATTTCTCATTTCATTTTGTAATAAAATATAGAGTGGGTTGGAAAAGCTTCAAGTGACTTTGTCGTAAAAAAAAATACGAAAAGAAGAAATCAGAAAAGAGAACCCATCACTCACATTTTTTATTATGAAATAAAAGTAAGAAAATCCATAGATTAAAAGTATAGATCCAGTGGTTAGATCCTTATAATTGGGTACCCTATGAATATGCATGTAGATAGTCAAATTTATATTTGGAAAAACCTTAAAAGGCTTGTGCAAAAATATCAGATCATTTCCGGATTAAGAAACAAGCAACACTTTTGTCTATTGTTCTTTCAGAATTTTAGTTATGTGTTTGATTGTATATATGTGTTTTTTTGCAGATTCTTATGTAATTCTGGATTATATTAAAAGATCTGGATCATGTATTAAAAATGTTAAAAACGAGGTGGCCTCACAAATACAAAGAAAACTAATGGTGATCAACTGGTTATATATATAACGATGATTTTTCTTTTGTATTTGTTACATAGCCTTGATCAGCGGCAGAATGCTTCAACGTTTTTAAAAGCATGTCCAACGGATGATACTCAATGGATATGTTAGTGATAAAAGAACAGTAATTGCATTGCACATACAAGGAAAATCGGGTATTTAGCTATATACCATATCCTTGTCGTTTTGTGATAATCCTGGTTGATATCATTACCATTTTACCCCTATGTCAAAGCGTTAACAATGTTCGAACTTTGGTTGTATCGATCACCTCTTATAGCTCATTGTTTTCTTCGTTTATCTCATCACTTACGAAACCGAAACATCTGTCAGACAAGTAGAATCTCACCATTTACATAATTTTAAATTTAGAAAATCATATCTGTAACGTTTCGATCGAGATGTTGTAAAGACACACCCTTTCACTTCTTTATAAGTGTTTCTTCGCCGATAAAAAATCACTAACTTCTTATCGGAAATCTTTTCTCAAAGTCGTTTGTGCTCAATATTTCTCTAAATGGAGTCAACCGCCGGCGATCCTCCTCCACCATCCTTCCCCGAAAGAATGTTTGCGTTGGGGGAAGAACCAATGGGCATTAGGGTAACTCCCTATCACAAACCATCCTGTATTTCAAAGATTATCAACGCCTTAGTAGAAGAAGAAGTCAATTTCATAAGGGAATCTGCATTTGGGAAACTCCTAGAAATCGCCGAGAAACCTTCCTTCTCCGGACGTGTTAGCCGATTCTTGTTCTCACGCCTTTTGAAGATTCGTAAGAAGTATGAGGCGTGGTTTCTATTTGCCGGAAAACCAATTAGGTTCTCATTGAGAGAATTCGCACTAGTAACTGGCCTCAATTGTCGTCCATATCCACCGAATATGAAGAAGAGAAGCAAGAAGTTCTTATCGGAGACGCCTTACTGGGGAGAGCTTTTCGGAACCTTGACGGAAGTCCCGGTGACTTCTGTTGTTTCAATGCTGAAAAACAAGACGGTTACTGACAGAGGAATGAGGATAAAGTACGCACTACTCGCTCTGCTCTCTGCCGTAGGCCTTCCTACATCTCACAGACCCCGTATATTACATTCTGCGGCGGAGAAGATCAGAGATCTTGATCAGTTCCTTGCTTTTCCATGGGGCCGTGCATCTTTCGATATGCTGATGAGCACTATCAAAGAGAGAGATGAAGTTTCGCTATCACAGAATACGATTGCGTTTAAAGGTTTTGTGATGGTAATCCAGCTTGTCCTTATAGAAGCCGTTCCTTCTCTATTGGGGGTTGTAAGAGGAGGAGATTCGTCTGGTTCAGAAGCAGACTCGGAAGACGAGGAGGAGTCAGCATTTGTTGATAGGGAAGGCAAAAAAAGCATCAACACATGGCTTATACGTTCCATTTATTCTGCTGGAAAGGTATCTCTCTTCACGTTTCTTGTCTCTTTGTTTTTTAATAACTCCGGGAGCAAATATTGATTGTTCTTGTTTCTCATTCTGCATTACTTATTAGCGTTGATAAACATATTAGGAGCATATACACAAAAAATATTAGCACGCTTAACAATATCCAAATCATTAGGAGCATATACACAAAATATATTAGCAGGCCAAACAATTTTTTTGTGTGTGTTTTCTTGTGATTTCCCTGTATACCTGATGTTCACCAAATTTTTATAGGTAAGAGTCGTTTCCATTATATCTGATGGTGCTGAACTACGCAACTGGGAGCCAGATGCGGGTTGTGACGACGAGAAAGATGTTCTCGTTGATAATATTGTGAGAGCAGTTGGTGAAGGATATGAGTTCTCGAACTCAAATTTCAAAGGTGGTGCGACCAAATCTGATGTTTGTCGTATGCGTGACGAAGCTATCAAAGCTAACAAGAATCGTAAAGAAGAAACTGCTCGTCAGAAACAACCTGTCACGGAAGGGATAGATGCAGAGTATGTAGCTTCTATTGTGGCAAACAGGATATCTGCAGATATATCCAACATGGATGATAAAATAAAAGACATTTCTCTGTCTCTACGCAACTCGCAAGAGGAATTTCAGAAAAAGATGGAAGATCTTATCAGAAGATCCTTGAAGGAAATCACAGACTCTATTACCAATGCTTGCACCCGCCCTCACGTTCAACAGCCTGACCAAGCTGAACAAGACAACACTGGAAAAGAGTCTCGCCCTGGTGCACATACATCTTCTTTTGCTGCGGCCGACATCATTGAAGAAGCTCTCCGGTTTGCTAACAAGGAGACAACCCATACATGTGAAGTAAGTTTGTTTCTAATTGTTAGCTGTCTAACATTTTTATTGCCCATCAACGTCATTCTGTTATAGTTTTTCTTTGTTCACTGTTTCATGAGTCAAATGAAGAGTACATGACCGACGACTTGGCCCACGGCGCCGGTGAGTGTGGGGATGGTCACGAGACTGTATTAAACCGCGACATTGCAGAGGAAGACACTGTAAATAAGCCAAGTTTCATATTTTTTTAATCTTGCTAATCACCATGCGCGCATATACATTAGCATTCTGTAGCAAACCAACAACTATTCAATACATACATTATGTTTCAACCTCTTTTGTCTTACAATGTACAGGTTGAACCCGTTGTTCTTCCTACTATTAACTCGCCTGAAAGAAGTACTGAGCCCCCTCCTGACGTCGAGAAAGCAAATCAGGTTTTTTTTCCTTGTTTAATTTAGTGTGAAGCTATAAAACTTCAGTTTTATCTACTTGACAGTTGTGCATGCTTTCATATGTAGGAAACCTTTGGAAATGGCCTCTCTTTTCCGGACCCCTCTTTCTCTATTGGTCTCACTCAACTTAACAAAGAAAATGCTCAAACTGTGGACCATGTACCACACGAAGACAACGATGAGTCATTACAGGAAGGAGATGTCGATGACGAAGGTCCTATACTTAACCGTAAGAGCAAGAGAACTAAAGTTGTGCCAAGGAACCTTGTTGGTGATTATCAGTGTGACATCGCGATCCTCGCTCGGGCCTGGGAATCGTACATTAACGCGATATGCAGAACACCAAGCATTGACTACGCTGCCAAATTTTCGAATCTGCTTGAGTTACTTGGTGGATCCAAAGTGTAAGTGAAGTCATATTACATGCTAACTAAAAAGTTATCTCTGCTATTTTTTTCCAAATCCTGCTAATTTATATCTCCATCGCAAGTAATATATTTTATTAGCAGTGTTATAGATATTGGTGGCGCAATTCTCCAATCCAGCGATCTCTCTGCAATTGTTGATAGGTCTTCCCATTTAACTCCCAAGGTACATCTGGTGAACCTCACTTAATATGTTTTTATACCAGTGCCTCATATTTTTCTTTTCGATTTGGACAGATGTTGGATGTCCTCATTCACCACACACGTTCTGTGTTTCTAGCTAATTCAGATCACATGCATTCGAAGAATTCTGTTTTCCTGGACACCAAGTTCGTGCACTCCTTTCCAAGTCATTTAGCAAGTTCTCAAAGGCGGTTAAGAAAGAGAAATTCCGTTTCTCAGCAGCTTTGTGCTCTCTTTTGGCTGGTGACTGCCCAATCACGGACGTTAGTCGATTTTATTTCCCCTTCAACTTCGACAAACAACATTGGGTTGGAGTGTGTGTCGACGTCTCTCTATCTCAGGTTATTGTGCTTGACTGCAATTCATCTTTGAAGACGGACACAACGGTGGCATCAGACCTTCGACCCATTACACAAATGTTCCCCTATATTCTTAAGCAAGCCGGAAGACAGCTGACAGCCAAAGAAATGAAGCCTCTTACTCTTGATAGGCCACGAGCCGTCCCTCAGAACAAGAATCTATTCGAGTCCGGTGTCACCACCGTTGTGCTAATACAGGCTCATGCTTTTGGTGGTGTTGATGTATGCAAATGTATCACTCCGGAAGTTCTTGACACTGAGGTACAACAAATTGCGGTTATGATGTACGAAGAAAATGTAGCATCCCTGTGATGTAGTGTTCGTGTTTCCCTTTACTCCCTTGTTTTAATCATGCTTTTGTTCTCATGGTATTTTCCGTTTGTTTCAGCATGTTAACTCGGTTGAGTATATGGTTTCTTTTGGATTTTATGGATGTACTTATTTTGGTCTTGTTCTCAAATTCCTATTAGCAAAGTATGATCAAGTGGTTTTAGTAAGTGTGCTAACACACCATTTATCACTGTCTAATATAGTGATTCTATACAATTAAGTGAACAAGATATTCCTTTTGCAGGCATTAGTTGAATGACGATACCTAAATAACCAAAGAGATCATTGTGTTTTAAGAGACCTATATAACCAAAGAACTCATTGTTTATTAAGATTTGGTTATCTTGGTGAGTGAATGTATTTTGAGTGAATTTGCCCATAATCCTATAAGATTGAATTTGTAGGGCTCACAATACTATATATTGTTGCTGTGAACACAGCCGAAGATTTACATTGTTCTTCATATGCAGTAAATTAAGTTAGCCGAATAACGATTTTGCGTTGACGAATTGTACAGTCAATGAATTGGGCCCAATATTAAGTTTGTGGATCTCCGGCCCATTTAGACCCTATTTATTGTTGTTTTTATCCGCATTGGAGCTGTCTCACTTTACCCTAGTCGCCGCGCGAGCTAAAAGGGATGACAAACCTATCAAAGAGCAGCTCGTCGTCGCAAGGAGGTAATCAAAATTTCCCCTTAATCTGGTCTGATGCCTTCCATCTCTGATAATGTATTTTTCATTGTCTAGCTAACAGTAGCTGCCGTAATCGCGGAGCAGAAAGAAGTAGGGAGATTCCGACACATTGTAGATGCGGTGAGGTAGTCGTTATCAGGACTTCCGGCACCGTCAAAAATCCTGGGAGGCTGTTCTACTGTTGTCCCCTTGGATCTGAAGGGATAACATTTATTTAATTTTGTTTTTTTATTTCACCTATTCTACTGTTTTTTTTTCAAATATTATATTATGTTCTAGGACAAATATCATCTTTTTACATGGACCGACGAACGTATTGTCGAAGAAGTGGAGGATCTGAAGCTGTTGTTGTGTGATTTGAAAGAGGAGGTATCGGAAACGAGAATGGAGGTGGGTGGTTTGGCGAAGCAACTGGTTCAGAGTCAGCACATTATCGACATGTACGCTAAGGGTAGCTGTAGTGGATGTTGTAGTATATTATAAGTCATTCGTATTTAGCTGATGACCACCCAGGCCCGTCCCATGCGTGTTCTCAAATGTTTGTTTCTGTTGTTGTCAATACACATCCAACTCTAATGTTATAATGTCGGTTAATTTTTATTTTGCTTCAATGTTTTTGTATGTTTTTGTTCTAATGTCGGTTAACACTGTCAATTATCGGCTCCCAAATATCTATTATGATATCACCATATTTCATAATGCTAACCAGTATTAAATAGGTTTTAAACATGCCAAAAAAAATTGTAAAACAGCTATATCATAAATTAGCTATATCATAAATTAGCAGCCTAAACTGTCATGTCTCCATGAATTTGTTATTGTTAATCTTCACCCATCTACGTTTTAAAGTAATGTGTTTATCAGGCTAATATTTTTAAATACCATTATTTGATGAAACCTACGTATATCTAAAAATTTATCACCATATTTCATAATGCTAACCAGTATCACATATGTTTAAACATGCTAAAAAATTGAAAAACATCTCTATCATATGTTAGCAGTCTTAATTGAACTCAATCAATCCCTAATATAGTTTTGCAACCGTTCTATTGGGCCATGTAATAACCTGCATTCTTTTGTGTTATAAATACATGCTAAACATTCATATAGCATGTACAAGAAATATATTAGCATGTACAAGAAATATATTAGCATGTTACGCAATGATAAGTTCAGAATTATGTTTTTATTTATTATGTCTCTCCTATGAATTTCATTTAACAATTCTGTTTGGTCTACTTGATCTATGGTTACTATTTCGGAATGTTAACCTTATTCAATTAGAAACACATACTTTTTCATTGTTAGCCGTATAATATTTTAAACAGACACGTTAGTTAAGAAATTATGCCGCCCAAAATAAATAGAGGATGTTTTTATTTATGATTACAATGCGATACATCATAGCTACTACACCTCTTTCATGATGATTGGGATTTTATTTCTGTTGCTCATAAACTTTAGATAATCCATGAGCCCAGACCCAAAATCATTCCACCTCTTTCCGGACAACCATCCCTTCGCATCAAACTCCCTCCGACATATTCTTCCAACTTTTTATATTACTTCCTTGCATGTAGCTTTGATGTGTCCCAACCCCCTACAACGGCTACACAAAGTCCTCCTTCGAATTCGCTTCATCTGCAAACCGATAAACCGTAAACCGTTAAAGAGAAATTGTCATATATGTCGTAAACCGTTAAAATGTAACTCTATTAACATGGCTTAAGTAACTCACGATTTTTTCACCCCTCGAGAGGAACCTTTGTTTCTTTGGCCTACCAGGTGGCCTTCTCGTAGTTGGAGGGTATAACTTCATGCCATCCAAACCATCAACCAAGTCAGTCACCTCACTATTGTCTGGCACCGGTAGCACAGTTCCTGAATATGCGGCCCTTAGCTGTTCCACAGTGCATGCAGGCAAAAAAAAAGACTCGACGCTAATTTTCCCCTTTGTTGCCGCAGCAACGGCATGGGAGCATGGTATAGCAAGCATCTGAAATTCGTAGCAGCTACAAACCTTCTTAGCAAGGTTCACATGAAAACTACGACCGTTCTTGTTACGCACCTCATACTCATCTTCCGCTATCAGAGTAACCAAGTAGCCCCCACCTAGTTCAAAATTTCTTGTTAGCATACCTGCAACCTTCGGCGTCATCGCTCCTCTATTCTTGTTTGCCGCGTCCCGACGAGTAGCAAACCACTCAGTTAATTTGGTACGGATGAAGTCGATCAACGGTATTACAGGTAATTCTCGCGCTTCACGCAAAACGGCATTCCAAGACTCTGCCAAGTTGCTCGTCATGATTTTGTATCGGTTGCCTGGAAAATGGGCTCTTGCCCAATGCTCCAGTCCAATGTCCAGGAGATACGCTGCGCAATCCGCATCCATGCTCTTAATCTCGTTGAAAATGCTATAGAAGTCCTGCATCCAGAAAGTGCGCGCTGCCTTTGCTACGAGATACTCCAAGTGTTTTGCTCTAAAATTTGAACGTATGTTCCTCTTTAAATGCACAACGCAAATACAATGTCCTGCTGTTGGAAACACCTGCATGAGACAGTAATCTAAAAATGTTAGCGTGCAAACAAATTCATTAGCAGCGTAATGTCCTTGTTAGCATGCTAATATATTGTGGTATCAACCTAAAAGATTAGTGTACCTTGTTAATGCCTTTTGTTATCGATGCGTGTCTGTCAGAGACAAATACCACACCCTCCCCACCATTAACAAATGATGTCATCTGCTGGAAAAACCACTCCCAGGACGCGTCGTTCTCACTATCAACGATTGCAAAAGCTATTGGGAAAATTTGGTAGTTTCCATCTTGTGCAGGCCGTAAGCGAGCAACCGGCATATTTTCCCTTCAAATGCGTTCTGTCAACCACGATTACCTTCCTCATATTCTCATAACCTTGAATAGATGCCCCAAATGCTACAAACATGTACTTGAAACGTTCTGCGGCGCCGTCAATTGTTTCTGTAAAAAGCCTTGTGATTGTCCCTGGATTCGCAACAACTAGCCGCTTCAAATAGTCTGGTAGTTGATTATAAGAAGATGTTGCGGTGCCCTTCACCTTGTCAATGGCCACGTCCCTTGAACGCCACGCCTTCTAGTACGATATATTGACATCATGATCTCCACGCATCATCTGTATTATTTCCCGTGGTCTTGGTCCGTTGCAAGCTCCACCGAACTTGCTTCTCATGAGCTCGCCAATAACTGAGGCTGTTGCTTGTGTTTGATAGCCTCCTCGCTCGTCCACAAAACCAGTGTGGTCTGAGATGACTTTCCTTACCTCGAATACTTTTGCATCTTTCAGCTTGACTGCATATACTCTCCAAGGACAACCCTCCCCACAGCACTCAAGAACCATTAATCCTGGTTCTGATTTCCTACTTCTAAAACAAAACTTCTTCATTATCGCGTGTACTGCCATGTACTGTTTAAACTCGTCCCTACTTCTGAATATCATTCCTACTTCAACCTCACCATCGTACTCACCAATTTCACCTGCAAAATATATGTTTAGACAGTTTTTATTTGTGAGTTCAATAGTCATGTTTTATGTGTTGTTGAAATAAAATGCTAAATAAGTTCATGGTAAGTTTTCCAACAGATTAACAGCAAACAATGCTATATCATGTGTACGCATTTTATTAGCATGTTATATATTATCCATCACTAAAAATCAAAATTCCGCTCTAATATGTCCCTCATGTGTCATACTAGAACTCTTGGAATAACACTATATTTAGTAACAATGCTATATAAGTCTTATAACAATGTTATCATCAACAGATTACTATAGTTAATATGCTCATTAATAATTATTTGCCTTACAAATGTAAGAAAAACATAGCACAAATAGGATATCACACTGAAATACATTATAGTTGACATAAACTGACATAGATGAGTTTTGTTACATTACATAAACTTCCAATTAGCCGCCTAGTATTTTTGAAAATCTAGGAATACCTGATTGTTAACACGCTACACCAAGTTGCTAAACAACGCTATAGCAGATAATTAGAAATTAGCATACCAACAGAAATGCAAATAAACAAACTAAAGCCATTACAAAGCATGAGGTTTGTCCGAAGTAGCGTGACCGTATTCAACACCCACCTTCAGTGCTACTTCCTTCAGAGGAAGTCTCTGCGTTTCTCTCTTTTGGTTTTGTTGAACCTTCTCCCTTTGTTGCACAAACCATGGGTTCAAGAGTTTGGTTTACGTTTGGTTGAGTCTCCAATGGTTGCGTAGTTGCCAACACCAAACCGAGTGCCGCATCCATCTCTATGAAAAATGTATGTTCTGTTAACGTTTTAAAAACTCAATTTTATGTACCAAATTCACTTACCGTTGTTTGTGGGCTGAGTTAGTGGACCAATTTCTGCTTCCGATGAACCTGTGAAAGAGACGTCACTGCCATCAATGCCATCAGGGGATGGGCATAACCCCAACGAATGCCAAAACCGCATTTCACTAGTAATGCGCTCCGTAGGTGTCGGCTGCGCCGTTTGCTGGCCAACGACTTGGTTTCCTGGGACCGTTTCACCTTTTAAAATTTAAAATACCAGTTGTCAGTAAGTTTCATTATCTTGCTAAACAAAACACAGTTCAGTATAACACTATTTATTAACCGGCTAACCGTTTGTAGTTTGTTGGGTTCCTTCATCCATTTCAGCTTGTTGTTGCGGCGGTGTGTGCTCTGTCATTGTCCCCATGCCTAGTGGTGGCGTATCCCCTACAACAACGACTCCGGCCACAGTTGCAGTGTACCCGTTCTGTACTGTGTGGTGGGAAACAAAAATTTGCCAATCACCCGGTTAACCAGCTAACCGATCAGACTAAATGTATGATTAAGAAATTAGAAGGTTAAACAATTAAAATTAGTTCACCCACTCACCCGTTATAGTTGTTGGTTGATCACTCGTTTGCTGAACCGGCATGGCTGACATGTCCATTCCCACATCCCACAGAACCGGGTGCACAACCCCCTGATGAAGAGGTCCAACCACGGTGGTATCAACACCGGAGCGACCTTCAATCAAAACAATGTCAACATTACATCAATTTATGTTAGCCGGCTAAACGTAATTTCTTACATAATATGAAAATAACTTAAAACATAGCAAAACCAACTTATTATACCACATACCATTTTCCCCACGTCCATGAGCACCTTCAACGGGTTCAACGACGGTGGTATCAACACCTGAGACATCTTTAAACAAAACAATACATCAGTTTCTGTTATCCGGCTAAACAAAGTAACTGACAACTTATCAAAATTAAATCGGTTTATGTTAGACGGCTAAACAAAAATTTCTACATTTCATGAAAATAGCTTACAACATAACAACCCAACACAAATCCACCACATACCATTTGGCGCACGTCCAAGTGCACTTTCAACAGGTCCAACCACGGTGGTATCAACACCAGAGACACCTTTAATCAAAACATTAAGTCATTTTTTGTTAGCCGGCTAAACAAAGTAACATACTACATAACAAAATTACACCAAACTAACACATACCATTTGGTTCACGTCCTTGTGCACCTTCAACCATTTCTGTGTCATCGTCGTCTAGCTTGATTATCTCTCTCAACTGTTCCACTTCGCAACGTTATTCGCCATATATTTGTCTGCGAAAGCCATTTCCAACGAAACTCGGTGGAAGAGACGCAATCTGTCCTCTGGAAATAAAGCATGCATGACTCTTTGTGTCTGTGCTTGACGGTTACCAAAAGACTAAACCTGTTGCAGTAAAAAACAAAAATTATACATCCACCAGAAAGTTAACATGTAAACTTATTGTATTAATTAGAGAGCAATCGTTCTTACTTTCGTAAGCGGCTCGGGAGCTATCATTTACTGTGTGATCAAAGACATACATTATATTCTCTATTGCAAAATTAGTACGAGTGTTAAACTCGTATTCAGCAACATCTATGGGACCCATCGTTATCATCAGAGGAAGCTCAATCCCACAAGTTCCGCCATGGAGAAACCAAGACAAGACAGCTGTGCACGAGATCGTCGTCGGTGGTGTCCGGTTACCACTTGGGCCGAGCAACCCAATAGGAAGTCGGTGAGTAATGACAAGTGGGGTATAAGGACTTAGACCGTATCGCTGTCTTACTAGATGGCCAAGGTCATTGTAGCTGACAGTCTCATAGACCACCACCCTATATCCAATTTCGTCTGGATGTCTCGTGAACTCCCACTCTTCTTCACTGCTTTTCTTCCATTGGCCTCGCTAGAAACGCACACATCGAACCATCTGATTAAACAATAGACAAACAATTTAGAAGCAATAAATCTGATGCGCAGCTATTTTTAAGTCATTACATGTTATCAATCATTAAAGATCTAATGGCATGCATCATCTTCATCGTCTAAATTTTTGTTATCATCTGAACAATCATGTACGGAAGAAACAAGAGAGAGACAACCAAGAATCCAATTAAATGAAGATTATACACAGGCGATTAATGCATGTACGGATAAAACAAGAGAGAGACAACAAAAAATCCAAATAAATGAAGATTCGAAGGAGATGGTGATGATTACTCATAAATATACAAGATCGTTTTAAATCTTAATGAAACAAAACAAATGAATCGAAATAAATGCAGCTGTAATAGACTTCTTTTAAATCGTACAAGACAACAAATTAATTACAGACACATTAAAGACAAGAGATCCAAAAACAGAATGAATCAAATTTAATGCAGCCCGTAAGAACATTCCAACGACAGAGAAAAGAACTTTTATTTTCTGTCAGGAATAATCACCTTGATGTTTCTTGTTGAAGTGTGAGTGAAAACTCATCGTTAAGCTTCCTTTTATATCCGAACCTCGAGTACATCTTTTCGAAACCCCCCTCAGAAATCTTACTTTTCGCATGCAACCCAATAACTTTTCTTTTCATCTTCCCAGACATGCAGCTTCTATGTCAGATTTTGCTGTGTTTCTAGTGGTTCTTGATGCACGAACAGACACATGTAGTAAAGGCTGGAAAATTTCAATCATTACTAACCCCCCAATTAAAAATAAAACTTGTTTAGGTTACTATCGCCTACTGCTTTTTCGTCCCTACTCTTTTTTTTCGACAATAAAAGGTGATGAGGATAGTTTGGTAATTGTGTACATAATCCAATCCCCAAAAAAACTTGAATTGTGCATTTACCTAATTATACACTTCTTATAGGATTTTGGGCAAATTCACTCATAAAAGAAATGAAAAAATAGAACAAAAGTAGGGAAATAGTTTTTTAGGCAAAAAAATGGTAACATTGTCCATTTAGTCTAATCCATATTACTGTATATTCCATTAGGCTAAATATTTTTTAAATGTCAGTAATGCCCTTAAATTCAATTAAAAAAATAAAAATCCTCAAATCGAAAATAAAAAAACGAGAAGAAGAAACTGCTCTATCCGACGGGATCGATCGATCCGTCCAACGTGAGTTCCCAAATCAATTTTTTTTTTTTACTTTTCTAAAAAAAATTGATTTTTTTTTCTAATTTTTAATCAAAAAATCGATTTTTTATGAAAATTGAATATTTTTAAATATTTCTTCATATATTTGCGGAATAAAATATTCTTATCCGTAAAATGTGTATTCTACTATATGTAGATTACAATAATAATGTTTGAAATCAGGTTCTACAGGTTTTAGATTTATAATACTGTAATGTGTAAATTCTGATTTCTACTTATTTTAGATTTTATAGCAATGTGTAGAATCCGTTTTCTTCTGATTTTTGAAGGATAGTTTAAGCGCGGAATCTGTATTTTAAACATATTAGATTCAATGAAAAAAGTGGATTTCATTTTCTACTTTGTAGAATGCCACTTCTACTTTATGTAGAATGCCACTTCTACTTTATGTAGAATGCCACTTCTACTTTATGTAGAATATAATTTGAAAAAAGAAAATTTATACATTTTTAGAACTTCAAAAATACCACTAGATTGATATTGGTGTTTCATAACTAGTTATTATTTTTTGATTTTTTTTTGTTTCTAAAACTATTTATTTAATTTATTTTTTAAATTAATAAAGGGCATTATAGGAAAAAGTGGTACAAAAAGAAATTAGCTTAAAGGGATAACGTTACTATTTTTTTTTGCCTAAAAAATAATTTTCCCAGAAAATTAAGAAAGAGAATAAATTTCTTTTACCCAAACACTTCTTTAATACCCGTTCAAACTTCTTTTGCCACATGTTTAACTGTAAATGGTTTCATTTCTTAAATATTAGCAAAAGATAATTTCAATAATTCATTTGCATTAAAATATAAGTATTAATTGTATGTAAATTTCATGTGAGATATTATGCGGATGAGATTGCTCTAAGAATATCTCCAACACCACTCCATAATATACTGCAAAACGGAATGAGGTTGGAGATGCTCATCACATACTGTACCATAAAACGAACTCTTAATACTTACAATCTTTCGTTGTGGACCAACTTAATTTTCTTATAAAACTAACGACAAATTGTGTGAGGTGAAAACTAGCGGTGGGTTTCCGGTTGGCACTTGCCAGTTTGTAACCAACTTTGAGAAATAATCTTGTAGATAATAGCGACATATTTTTACATCACGACTTCTTAAAATCATCGCAATCCATCTCTAATCAATAACGTACGTGGAAACGAAAAAATACATTGAAAAATGTATCCAGTCACCTAAAATGAATTGTTTGTTATCAATTCGAGAACATTTGAAACGATAGATTCCGTCTCATTTGCAAAATACCATTGGATCAGTTCATTTCAAAAAAGTAGCCATTTCCTTCCTTCATACAGTTATGGGCAAACGGACGAGTTCTAGACATGTACATGTGAACTTACTGGGAAAGATATTATCATTTATATAGAAACAAGTACCCTACTGTTTGTATGGTGTTTCACGTTCTACTACACTTATGATCCATGATTGTTTTTTGTAGGTTCTCGAGCTCCAAAGTTCAAACACTCGTTGTTGTATTCACTATTTTTTTGAACAAAAATGATTTTGTATACTACACCAATATTGAGCAATCCGGAAAATAAAAGAAGAAAGAAAGCATTTAAAATGGTCCAAAACGTTTGAAAGTTGAATCTTGAAGGATGATGGTTCGAACCAATCTTTGCCATCATTGTGAATCTTTAGAGGTCGATGGCCTTCTACTACATACATAACCCCCTCATTCCTACACAATGACGAAATTAGCCTTCCCTGACCACACCATCCTTAAAACAGTAAGGATAATTCTTAAATATTTTAGAGATGCTCTTATTAGAGACAATGAAGAAATTAGTCTCTTGGAACTAGTTCCCTTTTAACCGAATATTCTGTTTGGAGGATGGATACGATGAAGAGCCCAGAATAGGTTTGGGGAAAGATTTATTGCGAAAATATCCCTAGAGATCAATTTCGAAAGAAGAGGAAGACCCTCTCTCTTCTCTAATAATCATTCACATGACGCAATATGCACACGTTTCTCTCTCCTCGTGGCCGCCATCTATGCATAAGCACAACACAATGCATGATTGTTGTGTCAGGAGAGAGATAAAGAACCTTCTCTCTAGCTTTTGGGGATCTATATAACAGATAGTGTCTCACTTTGTTCTTTGTGTCCCTCTACCTTCCACACACACTCTCTCTTCGTTTACTCTGCATCTCAACACTGCTTCCCAAAAGGTATAACCTTTTCTCTATCTCACTTTTAGCTTCTTCTAGAATTTTTACCAAAAATGATGTTTCCACAGGATGTTCTTCACTATATGCTCTGTCTCTACTCTGTTCTGTTGTTTTGCTTTGTTTCTAGTCTGCCTCTGCTTTGTTGTTCTGTTTTTCTTTCTATTCATTTAGGGAACATATATGTTAACTAATTATGTAGTAACGTCTCATACCTAGAAGCAAGTAACGTGAAGACAATCAGTTATCTGCCTTCACTTTATCCTTTTCCTTGAAACATAGGTAACCGAGAGAACAAAAAAAATGTTAGATTTCTTTATTATTTTTAACAAATTTGTTTTCTTTTTGTTTCTGATACTTCAAAACTGATTTTACTTTTTGTTGTACAAATTGTATTTATATGTTCATGATATTTTTTACGATTAGTAAACAAAGGAGTAACTCATACTAGTAAATTAACGAGAATACGTGAGAGTAAATTTAGTGGAGTAATTAAGAGGGAAATGTACAATAAATAAAATAGCAAAAACAAAAAAAATTAAAATCAGCGTAACCTGTTTTTCTCTTCCAACACATAATAAAGTGGTCTATATACCTTTAGTTAAACAATAAAAGAATGAAAAATAATTAAGAGTGTGAATGGTGAGGCAGATCATTGACAGATGTCCTGCACACTCGTATTTTGTGAACTGCATTTACCAATCACAAGTTTTATGTCTATAGGAAAAAAATGCAGGAGATCTACCCAAAGCTAATTTTTTTATTGTCTTTTTCTGGGTAAAAGCAGGTGTCCTGCATGTGGTTCTATCACCTCTACTTTTGATGCAGCTTAACGATACCACCATCTTTTTAGCCAATAGGAATTTTTTAGGTTCCGAATTGTAAAAACAGTTCAAGCAGGACAGATCAAGCAGATCATGCTGATCAAGTAGGACAAGTGCAGATCAAGCGGATCATGCAGGAGAGATGCAGATCAAGCAGGAGAGATCTATACAGGTCAAGTAGAACAAGTTATTTTAGAAGTTATGAATGGTAAAAACAGTTCAAAAATGCAGATCATGTATTTAAATAATAAAAATTACACCAAAATATCAAAATACATAATGAAAAAATACATAAACAAAGGTAAAATAATTTAATGATTTGCCCATAACATATCTGTGATGTTGTCTCTAATGTTCATCATATGATTTCCATCAGCCATATTTGTTGTCTCCAAATCACGAGGATCACTTTCAGAATCTTCGTTGCTGAAATTTGTGTCTCTCATTATTTCAACAAAATCCTCATCGAAATAATTTGAAATTTTGATGAAATTGTGTAGTCCCATTGTAGCAGTTACCACTCTTTTTTGAACAGCAATATCATATCTGGGAAAATCACTCAGAATCCTCCATTTATTCTTCCAAACTCCAAATGTTCTTTCAATAACAAAACGTAGAAATGCATGACATCGATTAAACAACTCTTGTTTATTCTTAGGAGGAGGACCGTTGTTGAAATGAGACATGTGATACCTAATAACCCCATTCAGAGAAGATCTATAGGGAGCCAAAAAACCTCGTTTGTTTGGATATCCAGAATCTACTACATAATACTTGTCTGGTGGAAGCAAAGGAAAATCAGAATCACTGTCTTGTGCCATCGTGAGAACTGCTGTATCATGACAAGATCCGGGTGCTCCATTCCAAACATAAGTAAACAACATATTTAGATCACATATTGCCATGATATTAAACGATGTCCTATCATGTCGATCCCAGTACATTCCTTGTAGTTCAGGCTTCACTTTAACACATACATGAACTCCATCCATAGCTTCAACAAATCCACTAAAATATGGCCAGTATCTTCTGTCTGTTTGCAGTCTTTCAGGAATTCGAAGTAGTTCTTGTCTTGTTGGAGTCTTGACATAATCACAAGCTAGTAACTCCGTCGCTCTAAGAACTTCAAAAAACTTTCTATTCACTGTCTCTTGTGTCCGTCCAAACCATAACCCAACATCTCTTTGAACTTCATTATGCCCACAAATTTGCAAAAACATTGCTACACTCTCTTCGATACTAACATTCAGCGTAGGATGCAAACCATATTTTGATTGCAATATGTCACAAAGAGATCTAAAAGCATCCAGNCCAAACCATAACCCAACATCTCTTTGAACTTCATTATGCCCACAAATTTGCAAAAACATTGCTACACTCTCTTCGATACTAACATTCAGCGTAGGATGCAAACCATATTTTGATTGCAATATGTCACAAAGAGATCTAAAAGCATCCAGAGACATTCGTAGTAACTGAAGACATGCAGCAGCATCTACTTGTAATCGACCCTAAATATTTCTCCACCCTAAACCGCCACCGATTTGAACTGGTCCTCTTTCAAAATAACGATTGTAATAACTCAGTGATGGTTGAATTATTAACTCTTCAAATTGCTCATTTTCCAGATTCCATAAATCAATTCTCTCATCATGAGTTAGACTTTGGGGATTTTGTGATCGCAACTGACATATACGAAAAGTCTTAAAATTTTTTTTATCACAAAATAAAGACTTAATCAATGAAAAGTACCATTAATCAAAATATAATACAATAACATAAATTTAAAAATATAATTTGAAACAAAACATAACCATTACTAACAAACACACAAATCTTATTAAACTAGTTATCTGATGTGGAATCACTTTCATGTGTTCCATTTAGATTTAGTTCTCGTTCAGATCCCCATATGTTGAATAACCCTCCTCTTCTTGGACGTGATGTTTTACTTGTAGAAGCATAGTTTCTGAAACCATATTCTGGTGATACTCCTCTTGCAACATTCTCAGAAACATGATCTTCCTTTTCATTTGTTGTAGTTCATACTCCTGTTTCTAGGGAAAATCCACGTTGAACATTGCTCGGAGGAATATATTGTGGAGCATCTTGTGATGAACCCCATTGATGAGTGGTCGGTGATGAACCCCATTGTGGAACAACATATGTAGGACCCCATTGTTGACTATTTGGTGATGAACCCCATTGTTGAGAATTTTGAGGTGCATTCCATTGTGGAACATGTTGTGTACCCCACTGCGGAGCATTTGGAGATGAACTCCATTGCGGAGCATTTGGCGGTGCACCCCATTGTGGAACATTTGGTGGTGTAACCCATTGCTGAGCATTTGAAGATGAACCCCATTGTGGGGCATTTGGTGGTGTTCCCCACTGTGGTGCAGCTGGAGGTGTATCCCATTGTGGTTGATTTGGAGGTGTTCCCCATTGTTGAAAACCAGAACTCCATTGCCCACAAGTTGGACTACCAAACTTTTGCCCAGATTCTAACCGTTTTCCCACGTATTCGCTGTCCCGCGTATATCAAGTAAGAGCTTGTAAAAACTTCAATTTTTCTTCTGTGTTTCTTTCTGCTCTGTCAATAAAGTACTTGCGCCAAAATCTTTCTTCTTTGAATGTGTTGGGGTCAAAATCGGTACGACGGAATCAATAGCCAAAATTCCCCGCAGCAGTTTTATAAAACTCGAGGACCATTTTATAAAACTGTTGAAAACATTTTCGAAGATCGTTTTATAAAAACTCGAAGATCGTTTTATAAAACTAGAAGATCGTTTTATAAAACTCGAAGATCGTTTTATAAAAACTCGAAGATCGT
>CAKOAT010241154.1:50409-70831 GCA_932364175.1 Eruca vesicaria subsp. sativa | reverse complement strand
TTCGGTTTTGGGGTGAAGAAAATGAATGGGAGGGGTCTGGTATTTATAGGAAAAGAGGGCTGAGGATGGCTGGACAAGTGGACTTATGTGCATGTAAAAATATGGGCATGTGTCCCACTTCACATTTCTTTATCATTTTCCTTTGCTTAGTCATCAAGCCCTTTCTTCTCCAGCTGACACCTATCCTACCCATGCCAACCCCTGACCCTTCTAGAAGAAAAACCACCTTGGACACCAAGTTTCCCTTCTGACCAATCAAAACTCGCCATGGAACCTCCATGTCATCCTCTTGGGCCCAATGGGACTTTGCCACCTCAGCTCGGTTCCCACTTTCTTGGAGCTTCTTAAAAATCCTTAAAAATCCCAATTTGATGGTAGGTGAAGAAAGAAATGCATTCCAAGTTCATAACAATTACGAAGAACAAAGAATGAATAAAGAATTTGCGTAAGAGCCTTTTATTTGAATAAGAGATTGACAACTGTTCCAAAGAGAATCGCGGAGCTTAGACGTCGAAACGTTCTAAGGATTCGGCTTGGTAGTCTACATGCCTAAGTCCTAATTTCCTAAGCTAACAGCCGCCTCTCTAGGTCTGATTTTTGTCCTTTGCTTCTGACCTATGTCTCTTGTTTATATACTCCCTTCCTTGGCGGTTTGGTCCTTCCATTTCGCCCAGATTCGAGTTTATCGAGAATCTTCCTTTTATGTCTATCTTTCCTTTTTTCCCGCGGAAATCTTCTATTTATCTCCAAACTTGACATTTATCTTTAAACTTGACATTTATCTTCCTTCTGCGGGTAAATCGTTAAAACATTATCGTATCTTCGGATTAGATTTCATTAAGATCGCGGGATGGGCTTTTATCTTGTTTTAGGACCTTCCGAGTCGTTTTACGATAAATCCGTTTAGCGACTTTATACGAGATCGTTTCCTGACCCGATGCCGTTTTTAGTAAATTCCTCGAGTTAATCGTAAAGTTTAGCTACGTTCGTTCTTCGGTTAATCGTTGGGTTTTTATCGTAAAACTCGAATGATAGGACGGATCGAGACGAAACGGGAGACATTTCGACCGAGTTGTTTGGAACATGATCGTGTCGAAGGATGTATGCCTTGAATCGAAGACGTGGGAGATCGAGGCTCGGGATGGTCAGCTTGACGTACGACGAACCGAACCGGACCGGTTCAGCTCGCCGTACGGCGAGCTACCCGGGAAGCTTCTAGCTCGCCGTACGGCGAGCTACTTGGGACGAGGCTAGCTCGCGATTTACGGCGGATGCGTTTTTTCGCGGTTTTGTGCTTAACTCGGATGATCGTGTAATCGACGTTCGTTTCGTTCTTCTGAGATAGCGATTTTCAAATCTTTCCGCGGATTTCCTTTGTTCGGAAACTTCTTTTATAAAATGATTTCTCGAGTTTTATAAAACGATGTCTCGAGTTTTATAAAATGATTTCTCGAGTTTTATAGAACGATTTTTGTATTCTGTAGAAAGATTTGACTTTATCTTTACAGAAGTTATCGTAGACGTTGATTTCGAAACTACGGTTTTTGACACCAACAGTTAGCCCCCCAGCTCGCAAGTTTCGGAGAAAGTTTTTGCGGGCGGCTGGAGTTGTTTTAATCGGAATACACGGCTGCGATCGTCTGATTACGAGAGATTAGCTCTTCTCTTCTATAAGTATTGGATCATTACTCCTCATATCTTCCATCTCTCAAATTTCTCTCCAACTTCTCTCTAGAAAGTTATTAAGATGTCTTCCTCCCAAGGTGATCAACAAAACCATGAGGTCCCGCTAGCCACAACCCTATAGCACATTCGTAGGATGCTTGTATTTCTGAGTTCCTCTTGTTTCAAGAGATGGA
Organism: Eruca vesicaria subsp. sativa; assembly: GCA_932364175.1. NCBI lineage: Eukaryota > Viridiplantae > Streptophyta > Magnoliopsida > Brassicales > Brassicaceae > Eruca > Eruca vesicaria. The sequence goes on along the minus strand of CAKOAT010241154.1, from coordinate 68,972 downwards.
TCGCAGCGACGCTGAGGAGAACACGGTGCCGAGTTGCGTACCCCCGGTGGACCCGTCCATTCTTTCGAAAGAGGTCAAGGCTATTTTGGACAAAACGGCGGATACAGTAGTGAAATCCTCGACGGGCGTCGTGATTGAACCGTCAGGTTCGTCTTCTGTTCCGCCCCTTGCTGTAGTCGAAAACGTAGCGGTTCCTGCCGAGGTCGGAACGGTTGCGGCTCCCACCGTGGTCAAACGGATTGCGGCTCCCACCGTAGTCGAACCGGTTATGACTTTGAGGCCTCCTCCTCCGGCCAAGAGGGTGATTGTTCTGGGACTTCTGGCGCTTAGCGCAACGCTGTCTGCTCCAGCCAAAGGTCGTAAGAGACCCTCCCCGAACCCCGATGCTCCCAAGAGAAAGAGAGGCGCAAGGGGTCCGGAGACTGGAGCTTCGTCAAGCAAGGCGCCAAGCTTGGTTTCAATGTCGCAACACCGTGCGAAAGTACAGATTCGCGAGCATACGTTTAAAAAGACTATAATTTTTAATTCGTATCTGACCGTCTATCTTGGCTTTTCTAGTTTGTTTTGTTGATCGATGGGATGATCAAAGCGTCTGGGTCTGAAGTTGAGCATTTAGCCAAGGAGTTGGCTGAGTCGCAGGAGAGGTCCGCTCAGCTTGAGGGGAAATTGAAGGTGATAGAGGACGTGCATTCCGCGGAGGTATCTCGGTTCGAGGCTAGGATCAGCGACTTGGAGTGTGATCTCGGAAAGACCGCGATTTCTTTGCTCAAGGCGAAGGATGCAAAGAAGTGAAAGGCTTTGGAGTTGCGTAGACTCCAGCGCAAGATGAAGAGTTTTGAGGGATCAGCGGTTCGTGCGGGAAATGTTCATGTCGAGGGAAGTGACTCCTATCCGACTCTTGCTGCCGAAAGCGCCCCTCAGCCAGATGCAGAAGAGAGTAAGATCCGGAGATTGCTGACGAAGGTGAAGGTGTTGTTGCGCGAATTGGTGATGCGATGGATGAGGATGAGACTCCGTGTGCGGAGGGTATCTGAAGTTGTTGTCTCGTCGGAGACTTGAGAATTAGGTTTTTATGTGTTGGCCGAGAATGGCTTTTGTAGTTGTTCGGGACTGGCCTTTTACGACTTTGAATCCCTTGTTGCTTCGGCAACTTTCTATAATGAACAACCAGTTTTTCGTTTAAACCTTTTGTTTTGAGTTGATATTGAGGGAGGTCTGCGAGTTGTCGTCTCACATTCCTTTTCCTTTGTGGATCGCCTTATTCGTTTGCTCGTTTTAGGATGTTTAGTAAATCGGGTGAGCGTTTAGATGTAGACGAAGAGATATGCCATTAGGATCTCGATTCATGCCTTGAGACGTTAGAGACTAGTGTGCTGGGTTTAGGGCAAGACCTAGGTTTACTTTCGGATTGAGACTATGCGATGACTAGTCGGCTTTCGTTTTGCCTGTTGCGATTTTAACCTGATTCCATACCGATTTAAAATCCGCGATATGTTCTCGGCTTATACGATTCGTCTGGTTGGAACCAAGCATCTCACCAGGAACAATTTCTAAGTTGCCTGGAAGTGCTGACCAAAAGTTTGGATTTCTTTTATAGCGCTATTACCCTTGTGTCGGGTGTTCGAGAGCTATCTCTGCGAGATAACTTAAGTTTGTTTAGGACTGTTGCGAGTTTGTTGTGATCAGCAACAAACTATTTTTAAGTGATAGATGTTTGCGTAGTTTAGGCCTTCGCGAAGGGATTATATCTTAAGAAGCTGTGTGTGTGTTTATAGTCGCGGATGGACTGTTTGTTTTTTTTGAAGAGGAACGGTTTTCCGAACATTGGCGACGTCTCGTTATATTCAGAATTTCATTTTTTCTTTCGATACATTTGTTGAAAAAGTTTGAGAAATTTCGGGAGTATAGGAGTATACATATACTCACCTACTCCGCCCCCCTTTTTAACGTGGGGGGGACGGCTGGTCTTATCTTGCAATAAGATGCCTACGTACCCTTTAAGGAAATCAAGCCGTCTCGTAGTTCAGTGTTTTGCTGGTGCGTTGCCTAGTGATAGTATTTTTTAAGATGCATCGCGTTCCAGGATCTGGGAATTTTGGTGCTCTACATGTTTGCGATTTCGTATGCTCCAGGCCGGACCACCTTTATGACCCTGTATGGTCCTTCCCAGTTGGCTCCCAATTTCCCCGCGTTTCGTTCTGCGGTATTTTGGAAGACTTTGCGTAAGACTAGTTCGCTTTCATGAAATCTGCGACCGCGTACGTTCGCGTTATAGTACTTTGCGGCCGCTTGCTGATAGTTTTGAATGCGGACGAGTGCTTGATCATGTCGTTCGTTAATCAGATCGAGTTCGTCGAGAAGCATTAGGTTGTTTGATTCTTCCCTTTCTGGGAGCAACCTTCTGCGTACTCCTCGAAATTAGACTTCTGCGGGGATCATGCATTCGGTTCCGTATACGAGGGAAAAAGGAGTTTCGCCCGTTGCTCGGCTCGGGGTCATGCGGTGCGACCATAAAACTCCCTCGAGCTCCTCAGCCCACTTGCCCTTTTTGGTGTCGAGGCGTTTTTGAGGCCGTCGAGGATAGTTTTATTAATGGTTTCGGCTAGTCCGTTGACTTGAGGATATATTGGAGTCGATTTGGTCAATCGTATTTTCCATTTTTCGCAAAAGGCTTCGAATCTGGTCAAAATAAATTGAGACCCGTTGTCCGTCACGATTTCGTATGGGACTCCATGTCTGCATACTATGTTCTTCCATACGAAACTCTCAACTTGGGCGTGTTTGATGCTTGCGTAAGAGTCGGCTTCGACCCATTTAGAGAAGAAGTCGGTCAGAACCAAAAGGAAGCGTTTTTGTTTTGACGCGTGCATTGGCCCGACTATATCCATCGACCATTGCATGGACGGATATGGTGCCGAGATTGATGAGAGAACTTCGGCAGGTTGGTGAATAGTCGGAGCGTGCCGCTGGCACTTCTCGCATTTTCGCGAGAAATCCTCGCAATCTTTTACCATCGTTGGCCAGAAATATTTGTGGCGCTTGATCTTTATTGCGAGAGATCTTCCGCCTGAATGGTTTCCGCAAGATCCGGAGTGCACTTCCTGCATTATCCGCTGTGCTTTCTCCCCTTGCACGCAGGTCATTAGTTGTCCGGAGAATCTCCATTTGTAAAGTTCTCCGTCAACTAAAACGTACCATGCGGCCTGAGTTTTTATTTTCCGGGCCGCCCATTTTTCTGGTGGAAGCTCGCCGTTGGTTATGTACGCGAGAATTGTTTCCATCCAGGGACGACTAAATCCGTAATCGGACTGAACTTCGGCTGGATGGTTTTTGTTGACGTCATCATCCAGTTCGTTGATCAGGTTTATGACTACGGGCGGTCCGATGCTAGGGTGTTCGATGAATTCAAAAGGAATTACCCTGCTCATACCAGGATCCGAGCTGAATGCCAAGGCGGCCAGGGCGTCTGCCTGGGTGTTTTCCGCTCTAGGGATTCTAGAAGGGCGAATTGATCGAACTTTTGGGTTAGATCTTTTACTAAGATCAGATATGCTTCCATTCTCTCGTCCCTTGCTTCGTATTCTCCGCTGAACTGGCTAGCCACTAGCTGGGAGTCGCAGTAAGCGTGAAGGTTACGAATCTTCAAACCGTGAGCTAATCGTAGTCCTGCGATCAAGGCCTCATACTCGGCTTCGTTGTTCAAAGCGTGGAAAATTAATCGGAATGATTGTTCCAACACTTCTCCCGTTGGGGATGCGAGTCGGATGCCGATCCCGAAGCCTTATTTGGATGAGGATCCGTGAACGTATAGGATCCAGGTTGAGTTCGGCTCTTGGTTGGACGTGCTTCCCGTTGGGAGTTCCACTATGAAGTCCGCGAGTACTTGCGATTTTGCACAAGTCTTTGTGCGATATTCAATATCGTACTCGCTCAGCTCAATCGCCCATTTTGCTAATCTTCCCGATTGGATAGAACTATGCAAAATGGTGCGGAGAGGGAACGAAGTGGGCACGACAATGGTGTGAGATTGAAAATACGGTCTCAGTTTTCTTGCTGACATGACCACTGCCAAAGCCAATTTCTCCATCATCGGATATCGCGTCTCCGCATCCAGTAATGTCTTACTTACGTAGAAGATCGGCTTTTGTTCGCCGCGTTCTTCTCGGATGAGGACGCCACTCACGGCGTTCGTTGATACTGCGATGTAGATGAATAATGGTTCTCTTTCTACGGGTTTCGCGAGTACTGGTGGGGTAGCTAGGTAATGTTTCAGCTGTTGGAAAGCTTTCTCACATTCTTCGGACCATTCGAAATTTTTGTTTCCCTTTAACGTTTCGTAGAAAGGTAGACATTTGTCCGTTGATCGCGAGATAAAGTGGTTAAGTGCCGCGACCCTGCCGGTCAGTCTTTGTACCTCGCGTTTCGTTCTAGGAGAAACCATCTCTATCAGCGCCGTGATTTGTTTCGGGTTGGCCTCAATCCCGCGGTAAGTGACAAGGTACCCTAAAATTTCTCCGGATGCGACGACGAACCGACACTTCGCAGGGTTCAACTTCAGATTATGAAGGTTGAGCCTCTCGAAACATTCTTGGAGGTGCACGACATGATCTCGCTCTTCAAGTGATTTCACAAGAATATCGTCGATGTACACTTCCATTATTTTTTCCGAGCTGTTCGGAGAACATGCGATCTACGAGTCGTCGATAAGTCGCACCAGCATTCTTAAGGCCGAAAGGCATCACTTTATAGCAGTAAGTTCTGCGATCAGCTATGAATGCAATTTTCTCCCGATCGTCAGGGTTCATCATGATCTGATTGTATCACGAAAAGGCGTCCATCAAAGATAAGAGTTTGTTGCCTCGACTAAGCGGTTGATGTGTGGCAGCGGATAACTATCTTTAGGACGCAAACTCGCCACTTTCCGTTCTTTTTCTTTACGACGACAGGATTGGCAAGCCAGTCAGGATACCGAACTTCCGTGATCGATCCTACTTTGAGGAGTCTGTCGACTTCGCTGTTGACCGCTTCGGCGCGTTCTGGCCCCAGTTTTCGTCTTTTTTGTTTAACGGGTTTGGATGTTGGGTCAACCTTAAGTTCATGACATGTGATGTTAATGTCGATTCCTGGCATATCTTCCGCAGTCCAAGAAAACGTGTTCGAGTTTCATTTCAGACATGTCAGGAGTTCGGCTTTTAAGGTCTCGCTCAAGTTTGCACCGATTTCGACACAGCGCTCTGGAAAAGCCTTGTCGATGCACACTGAGACGACAGGTTCGCAGGTCGGCTCGCGTTTACCTTCCAATGCCTCTGTGCTCGCAAGTGCCAGAAGAGTTCTGTTTTATCTTGCTCTAGGACGTTGTCGAGGGCCGTCGACCGGCAGATTTTTTTGTTTTAAATCTGCGGTGTAGCAAACTTGCGAGGTCCTCCGATCTCCCCATATGATCTCGATTCCGCACGGAGTCGGAAACTTAAGACACATTTGGTATGTCGACAGAATCGCTTGCATCGAATTTAACCACGGTGTCCCTACGATCGCGTTGTAAGACATGGGTCGATCGACGAATTGGAATTCGACGTTTTTCACTATGTTCCCGGCGCGAACCATAAGGTTGATCGTTCCGAGTGTCATGGTGACTTCTCCCGAGCCCTACTAGCGGGCTTGCGTTTTCCGCAATTTCAGACAGATCGATTTCCATTCTATCGAGAGTGTTTTTGAAGATAATATCAGCAAAGCTTCCGGTATCGACTAATATCCTTGCGACATCCATATTCTGGATCGTCAGCTCGATAACGAGAAGATCGTTGAGAGGTTTGATCGAATCGATCGTTTGCTCTTTTCTCGAACGAGATGATGTCGCTGTTTAAGTCAGCCATGTATTTTCTCGTTCGTTCTAGCGATTATTGTGTAAAAGAATCTGACCCCCCTCCTTCTAGCGCCAAACTGTGGGAACCGAAATTCACACCGTCGATTTTCGTCAAATATGGAAACTTAGGCTAGCTGCCTACGTATTCTTCTCGGAAATCAAGCCATCTTGTAGTTCTGATTGTTGGTGTGAGTGTTTTGACTCTGCTGTCACAGAATTCTCGATCACTTTAGTCGCTGGATCGGCGTCTTGGTCTGGGTTTGTCTCCTCCGGTTGGGTAGAAGGGGTGGGTCCGGAAGCTTGTTGCTTCTCGACCGTTGCTGGTTTTGGGTCGTTTTCCGTGGGTGGCGGCATGAACTTCGCCCGTTTCGGTTTCACGATTGCGACCGCCAATTTGTGGGAACCGAAATTCACACCGTCGATTTTCCGTCAAATATGAAAAGTTAGGGAAAACCCTAATTTTTCCGAGGTCCTGGATCTCTGCGAAAATCACTAAAATGAACAGAGTTAACAGAATATGGATGAATAACAATTACGAAGAACAGAGAATGAATAAAGAATTTGCGTAAGAGCTTTTTATTTGAATAAGAGATTGACAATTGTTACAAAGAGAATCGCAGAGCTTAGAAGTTGAAACGTTCTAAGGATCCGGCTTGCTAGTCTAAACGCCTAAGTCCTAATTTCCTAAGCTAACAGCCGCCTCTCTAGGTCTGATTTTTGTCCTCTGATTCTGCCCTATGTCTCTTGTTTATATACTCCTTTCCTTGGCGGTTTGGTCCTTCCATTTCGCCCAGATTCGAGTTTATCGAGAATCTTCCTTTTATGTATATCTTTCCTTTTTTCCCACGGAAATCTTCTATTTATCTTCAAACTTGACATTTATCTTCCTTCTGCGGGTAAATCGTTAAAATGTTATCGTATCTTCGGATTAGATTTCGTTAAGATCGCGAGATGGGCTTTTATCTCGTTTTAGGACCTTCCGAGCCGTTTTGCGTAAATCCGTTTTGCGACCTTATACGAGATCGTTTCCTGACCCGATGCCGTTTTTAGTAAATTCCTTGAGTTAATCGTAAAGTTTAGCTACGTTCGTTCTTCGGTTAATCGTTGTCGTTTTTAAGATTCAATGGACGATTTTTATTAAAAACGCGTTTTTACGATTTTTACAAAAAATCTCGAATAATTCGTATAGTTTAGGCAATGTTCGGTGTTTCGTTTAACCATTGCCGTTTTATACGATTTCCTCGAGTTTTTTTCGAGAAAACAAAGTTTTACGGTTTTTATCGTAAAACTTGAATGATAGGACGGATCGAGACGAAACATGAGACATTTTGACTGTTGGTCGGAACATGATCGTGTCGAAGGACGTATGCCTTGAATCGAGGACGTGGGAGATCAAGGCTCGGGATGGTCGGCTTGACGTACGACGAACCGAATCGGACCGGTTTAGCTCGCCGTACGGCGAGCTACCCGGGAAGCTTCTAGCTCGCCGTACGGCGAGCTAGTTCGCCGGAACCAGCTCGCAATTTACGGCGGATGCGGTTTTTCGCGGTTTTGTGCTTAACTCGGATGATCGTGTAATCGACGTTCGTTTCGTTCTTCCAAGATAGCGATTTTCAAATCTTTCTGCGGATTTCCTTTGTTCGGAAACTTCTTTTATAAAACGATTTCTTGAGTTTTATAAAACGGTTTCTCGAGTTTTATAAAACAATTTCTCGAGTTTTATAGAACGATTTTTGTATACCGTAGTAAGATTTGACTTTATCTTTACAGAAGTTATCGTAGACGTTGATTTCAAGACTACGGTTTTTGACACCAACAACGTCTTGCTTCCCTCTTGATAGCGATAGCATTATTGGCGATATCACTTTCTAGACTTCTAATTTGTTCATACAAAGCGTCAAGTTTCTTTGACACTTCGCAGTAAGCAATATTCAGCTTGATGTCTAGGTCATTCTTTAAACTCCAATTTCCTGTGAAAGCATGGTTTAATCTAGCTTGGGCCCTTCCTTGGTGTGATCCAATAAGGGTGTCGTAGTTTTGGGTAAAACTATCTATGTTAAGAGTGTGTTCCTGAGAGCTTCCATGTCTAAAGAATGCTTGCTCAATGGACAGGACATTCTTATCGCTTTGGATTATATCAGGTTTCTTTTCCTTTATTAAAGAATGAAGTAGATCCAAAGATTGCTTAATTTCATCTATTTGAAAATCGTTTCTAGATCTAGATTCTCTTTCTTTATCTTTATTTGCATAAGATTTACCCATTTCTATGTTTTCAATCAGACGATTTGTTTCTTCAGGGTTCCTGGAGCTAAAATTTTTGTTACTCGCATTATCTACCGTGATCTGGCAATCCAGCTCGAGGCCTCCGTAAAAGAATTTAAGGAGTTCTGGTTCCGAATAACCATGGTGGGTACAATCTTGCTGGTGATTCTTAAATCTAATCCAAACGTTTCTGAAAGATTCTCGTGGGCCTTGAAGGAATGTGGAGAGTCTATCTCTCGCGTCCCTATATTGAGTTTCATCGAAGAATTGGTTTATGAATGCATTGCGGATATATTTCCAGCAAGTTAGAGATCCTGCTGGTATCTGATTTAACTAATTTCTGGCCTCCCTCCCTAAGGAGAAAGGGAAAAGTCTACAACAATTATTATCATCGAGTGCTAGATCTTCCAGATAATCGATGTGCTCGTGGGGGTGTTCTGAGGCAGATCCATGGAAGGGTTTTTTTTTGTACCAGATGGATGTAGTCAAGATGAAGCGTAGACTTATTTGCATCATCCTCTGGTAGCTTAATGGCTGCCCTATTGGAATAGGCCTTAAGTAGTCTTGCAACTTTCCTGCATCTTCAGTTGAAGATGGATAGCATTCAACAGGGATTGGAGTTCTCTGTTTAATTGTTAAATTATTGGTTTCATTGCATAACTGACCTAACGGTTTGTTTTGGACTACTTCCTCATAACTAGGTTGGTAAGTAAAAACTTACCTGCTTTCGGCTGGGTTGCGTCGATCGATGCGGGTTGGACTATGTCGATCGATTCCTTGCTCGACATATCGCTCGATGTTTGTGTTACGCCGTCGGTCGATGCTAGGCCGAAATCTGTCTTTTCCATCATGAGTTCCCTGTGATAGCAGAGAAAGAAGAAAAGGAATTAAGTACACAAAAATAAAATCTAGACCATATTCTAAACTAAATCTGATGGTAATAAGAAAGAGTCCCTTGCAACGGCGCCAAATTTGATATTACTCAAATTACCCTAAGGAGTGAATTACTGTCATCAAAAGAGGTCCAATTGTAGTACTTAGGGATCAAATCTAATATCACTCAAATTACCCTAAGGAGTGATTTTACTTTCATCAAAAGAGGTCAAATTGTAGTACTTAGGGATCGAATCCACAGATAGCAGGGGCACACAATAGACTATAGAAATCAAAGTTAAGCCAGGTAAACATTTTATAAAACATTAAATAAAAGCAATGTGAACAAGGTAGTTGTTCGATTGGTTGAGTTTGTAAGCAATAAGGAGAAATAGCTAGACGTAGGGACTTATCAATCAAGAGATTCAAAACTACAATTCAAGATGCTAATAGCTTATAAATTCATTATAGAACTCGATTTTAATAAGTAAATAATCCATTTATCAATGCAATTACTAGCAAGATCTCTAAGTCCTTGTTCCAGCTTTCGCATGTGAACAAGACATGAGTATCGATCGATGCTATGGCCTGAGCGTCGATCGATATTACCTCAGACAAGCATTAACGACCTAATCGATTATGTTCAACTAGATTCCTAGACCAATTCTCATATGTTCCTAAGTATCTAATCCAGCAGGATTCGGGTTCCGTTAATTGACTGCACTCTAGTGCATCTCAATTGTCCTATGATTCTAGGTTCAAGAAATCAGTCACACTTTCATGATATCCTACTTTAGATCCTAGTATTACAAATCAACCTGGTGTAGAGATCTATAGATATTCTAGCAATCTTAATTGATATTCAGTTTAACATTAAGCTCATGAAATCCCTAAACCTAACAAGATGAACTACTCAGACATGATAGAAGAAACACAAATCATAGTCTGAATAATAATAGACTAAGAAATTAGAGATAATTCCAATGGAGTTACAATCAATCATTGAAGGAGATTTGATCTTCTCTCCAACTCTCTAACTAAGAACAATGAAAACAAAAGATGAGAAAGAAAGCATAGCCGTCAACAATGGCTTGCAAATAACATAAATAGGGTTTCTGGTCGTCAAGGGTATTTTGGTAACTTTGTGGTATCTTCTGGGCTTCATTTGGTCATGAAATATTCTCGGCCCGCATTCTGGCATCCATATCGATCGGTATGAAGGCTTTCCCATCGATCGATTTACATTCCTCTTCTCGACAGCCTTCTCTCGCGAGGCAGACTGACTACTCTTCAGTAAAACGAGCATAACTTCTGATCTAACCGTTGGAATGACCCCAAACCGGTGGCGTTGGAAAGCTAATTTAAAGCTCTATCTTATATATTAAAAGAGAAGTCATTACTTCACTTCATGTGTGATATTTTAAAATGAACCATCTAATAAAATTTATGACATTACATTATTCAATCATTAATAACATTCATTAGATTCACTAATAACATTTATTGGGCTTACTTGAAATTTTTATTGGGCTGATAAAAATTAGATGACCAATTGAATTTATAGATGTTATAATAAAATACATGTTTAATTAAACTTATATAATTTAATATTGTAATAGTATAAGTTAATTATTTATATATTTTTGATGTTAACTTTAAAAATTATATAGTATATTTTTAAAAATAACAAAATCATCATTCTCTAACAATAATTAATCTATACTATATAATAATTAATCATCATTTTTGATAAACACACCTTATATAATATATATCAATTTAAAAATAAAAAAATATTTATATAAAAATAAATGAAAACAAATACCCGCGCGGTTGCGCGGGTTGAGATCTAGTATTGTGTTAAAATAGCAGCTCAATCGCACTATGGGAAGGTCTCCATACAGATCTAAACATCTGACGCATCTGCGCAATTCTGCACTTAAATGCTCCAAAAGACACCAAGATCGCCATATTTCTCCAGAACGTACCTGAACCTGTAAATACTCTAAATAGACTCTATATTGTAGTAAATATACATAAAAATACCTATAGACCATGGCTAAAAATGGATAAAATCCATGGTCGATCAACTCCCCCCGACTTACCATTTTGCTTGTGCTCAAGCAAAACATACAGGCAGTCTCTCTGAAAGAGGTTTGAAAACAGCAGGGACTCAAAATATTTTAAAAACTCAGTCACCATCTCTCTAATAGTGCAAACCAAATCTTAAACGTCCTAACTTTTAGCACATTATACAATATCCTAGTATAGCAACCAAATTCACCTAATCAACAACTCAACAGATCATGTCCTACAATCCCCTCTACTAACCTCATTTCTTGCATAAATTAAAAGTGCAGGCTTTACCCTGGGAATATCGATCAAAGGACATGTGGATTCAACTCAAGCAAGTTTCTGAGTAAATAGGCAGTCTTATTCTTGTTTCTTTTCTCTCTACATCTCCCGTCTCTGAATCCCAAATTTTTCTTTTTCTTTTATATCGATTCCAATGAATAACAAATGTTCATCTTATTGATCTTTCTACTTTTTGTAGCTTTTTCTGGCAAAGTGTAGGCGAATAGTGGGGTCATGGGTAATGTACCTATCCCTCTCTTCCACAATGTGTGATCATTCCTTTGAATTAGAATAGTGGGTTCATGGGTAATGTACCTCTCTGTGGGAACCGAAATCCACACTGTCGATTTTCCGTCAATTATGGAAACTTAGGATGAAACCCTAATTTTCCCGAGGTCCTGGATCTCTGCGAAAATCACTAAAACAAACGAATTTAAAAGAATATGGATGAACAATGAAGAACAGAGATTAAGAACTTGTGCGAAAGCTTTTATTGAATTACTGTTACAAGAAGAATTGAAGAACTTAGACGTCGTAACGTTCTAAGGATTTGAATTGCTAGTCTAAACGCTAAGTCCTAAACTCCTAAGCTAACAGCCGTCTTTTTAGGTCTAATTTTTCGTCCTCCTCTTCTGCCCTACGCCTCTGGTTTATATACTCCTTGCCTTGACGGTTCGATCTTTCCATTTTGCCGGATTTGAGTATTTCGGGAATCTTCCATTTTTCTCGATCCTTCCTTTCTTCCGCGGAAATCTTCTATTTATCTTCAAACTTTCCTTTATTTTCCTTCTGCGAATAAACCGTCAAAATGTTATCAAAGCTGCGGGTTAGATTCCATTGAAATCGCGAGATGGGTTTTTATCAAGTTTTAGGTCCTTTCGGGCCGTTTTGCGATAAAAACCGTTTTCCGACTTTTTACGGGATCGTTTCCTGATCTGACGTCGTTTTTAATAAATTACTTGAGTTAATCGCAAGGTTTCACGATTTACTCGACTTTTTATTAAAAACACGTTTTTTACGACTTACTCGGCGTTTTTTTAATTAAAAACACGTTTTTTACGATTTTACTCGGCGCTTTTTATTAAAAAGCGCGTTTTATGATTTTAACGAGAAATCTCGAATAAATCGTATAGTTTAGGCAATGTTCGGTGTTTCGTTTAACCGTTGCCGTTTTATACGATTTCCTCGAGTTCTTTTCGAGAAAGCAAAGTTTTACGGTTTTTATCGTAAAACTTGAACGATAAGTCGGATCGAGATGGAACGGGAGACGCTTTAGCCGTAGTTTAGAATGCGATCGTGTCGAAAGACGTAAGTTTTGAATCGGGAATGCGGGAGATCGAGGCGCGGGATATCCGAGAAGTCTTTAGTTCGCCGATGGGCGAACTAGTGGAGTGATTCTTAGTTCGCCCGTCGGTGAACTAAGCCGGGCCGGCTTAGTTCGCCGATGGGCGAACTAGAGGAGTGTCCTTAGTTCGCCGATGGGCGAACTAGTGGAGTGTCCCTAGTTCTCCCATCGGCGAACTAAGCCGGGCCGGCGTAGTTCGCCGATGGGCGAACTAGTGGAGTGTCCTTAGTTCGCCCATCGGCGAACTAAGCCGGGCCGGCTTAGTTCGCCGATGGGCGAACTAGTGGGGTGTCTCTTAGTTCGCCCATCGGCGAACTAAGCCGGGCCGGCTTAATTCGCCGATGGGCGAACTAGTCGTGACTAGTTCGCGTTTTACGGCTGTTTCGGTTTTTTGCGGTTTCGTAAAACGATTCTCGAATTTTATAAAACGATTCTTCGAGTTTTATAAAATGATTCTCCAGTTTTTTAAAAAGATTCTCGAGTTTTATAAAACGATTCTCGAGTTTTATAAGACGATTCTCGAGTTTTATAAGACGATTCTCGAGTTTTATAAGACGATTCTCGAGTTTTATAAGACGATCCTCGAGTTTTATAAAACGATTCTCGAGTTTTATAAAACGATTCTCGAGTTTTATAAAACGATTCTCGAGTTTTATAAAACGATTCTCGAGTTTTATAAAACGATTCTCGAGTTTTATAAAACGATTCTCGAGTTTTATAAAACGATTCTCGAGTTTTATAAAACGATTCTCGAGTTTTATAAAACGATTCTTCNTCATATCTTCCATCTTTCAAGTTTCTCTCCAACTTCTCTCTAGAAAAATTCTTAAGATGTCTTCTTCCCAAGGTGATCAGCAAAACCGTGAGGTCCCATCCAGTGACAATCCTCCGGCATATCCGCAGGATGCTCGGCTTTCCGAGTTTCTCTTGTTTCAAGACGAGATGGATCGTAGCGACGCTGAGGAAGATGCCGTCTTGAGCGACGTACCCCCAGTGGATTCGTCCGTCCTTGCAAGAGAAGTCAAGGCTATTTTGGACGAAACGGTGGATGCGGTAGTGGGTTCCTCGGCTGGTATTGCCACTGAACCGTCGAGTGCGCCTCTCCTTGTAGCCAAAAACGTCACTGTTTCCGCTGAGGTCGGACTAGCTATAGCCCCCACCATGATAGAGTTAGTCGTGCCTCCAGCCGTGATCAAACCGGTCGTGGCTCCTACCGCCGTTGAATCAGTTACGACTCCTACCGCAGTTGAAACGGTTGCAGCTCCCACTGCGGTTGATCCAGTTACGATTTTGGGACCTCCTGCTCCGGTTAAGAGGGTGATTGTCTTGGGACTTCCAGCGCTTAACGCGACGCTGCCTGCTTCAGCGAAAGGCCGCAAGAGGACTCGTCCGAATCCAGATGCTCCTGCGAGAAAGAGAGCCGCGAAGGGTTCCGAGACCGGGGCTTCGTCTAGCAAGACACCGAGCATGATGTCGATGTCGCAGCAACGCACCAAGGTACGGGTTCGCAATCATACGTTTTTAAAGATTATGTTCGCAGCTGACCGTCTTTCTTGGTTTTTTTTTTTTTTTTAGTTTGTTTCGTTGATCGATGGGATGATCAAAGAGTGCGGGTCCGAAGTTGAGCGTTTAGCCAAAGAGTTAGCCGAGTCGCAGGCGAGGTTGGCTCAGCTCGAAGGGAAACTGAAATCGATAGAAGAAGTGCATTCCGCGGAAGTGTCTCGACTCGAAGCTCGGATTAGCAACCTGGATCGTGACCTTGGAAGGACCGCGGTTTCCCTGATCAAAGCGAAGGATGAGAAGAAGTCCAAGGCCTCGGAGCTGCGCAGACTTCAGCACAAGATGAAGAGTTTTGAGGAATCAACTGCCCGTGTGACGGAAAGGTCTATTCCTGTTGAGGGGAGTGATTCCAATCCGATTCTCGCTGCTGAAGACGTACCTCAGCTTGACGCGGATAAGGGTGACGACCCAGAGGCTGCTATCGAGGATGAAGGTAATGCGATGGATGAAGATGAGGCTCCGTATGTGGAGAATGTTTGAAGTTGTAGTCTCTTACGAGACTTTTTTAAAATTAGATTTTTATGTATTTGGCCGAGTGCGGCTTTTGTACGCGTTTGGGTCTGGCCTTCTATGGCTTCGAATCCCCTGTTGCTTCGGCAACTTTTTATTTTCGTAATGGATGATCGGTTTTATTTGAACCTTCTGATTTGAGTTGATATTGTGGGAGGTCCGCGAGTTGTCGTCTCGCCTTCCGTTCCCTAAGTAGATCGCCTTATTCGTTTGCTCGTTTTAGGATTTCTAGTAAATCGAGTGTGCGTTTAGATATAGACGAAGAGACATGCCTTTAGGATCTCGATTCATGCCTTGAGACGTTAGCGACCAGTGTGCTGGGTTTAGGGCAAGACCTAGGTTTACTTTCGGATTAAGGCTGTGCGATGACTAGTCGGCTTTCGTTTTGCCTGTTGTGATTTTAACTTGATTCCATACCGATTTAGAATCCGCGATAGGTTCTCGGCTTATATGATTCGTCTGGTTGGAACCGAGCATCTCACCGGGAACAATTTTTAAGTTGCCCGGAAGTGCTGACCAAAAGTTTGGATTTCTTTTATAGCGCTATTACCCTTGTGTCGGGTGTTCGAGAGCTATCTCTGCGAGATAACTTAAGTTTGTTTAAGACTGTTGCGAGTTCGTTGTGATCAGCAACGAACTATTTTTAAGTGGTAGATGTTTGCGCAATTTGGGCCTTCGCGAAGGATAAGTATATTAAGAAGTTTTGCGTATTTAATAGTCGCGGACGAACTGTTTATTGTTTTTTTTTTTTGGAGAGGAACGTTTTTTTTCCGAACATTGGCGACGTCTCGCTATATTCAGAATTTCGTTTTTTCTTTCGATGTGTTTTGCTGAAAAATTTTGAGAAATTTCGAGTTTTGAAATTTTGGGAGTATACGAGTATATGTATACTCACCTACTCCCCCCCTTTTTGAACGAGGGGGACAGCTGGTCTTATCTTGCGACAAGATGCCTACGTACCCTTTCGAAGGGATCAAGCCGTCTCGTAGTTTAGTGTTCTGCGGGCGTGCCGCCTAGTGATAGTATTTTTTGAGGTGCATCGCGTTCCAGGATCTGGGAATCTTGATGCCCTGCATGTTTGCGATTTTGTATGCTCCGGGTCGGACTACTTTTATGACCTTGTACGGTCCTTCCCAGTTTGCTCCTAGTTTACCGGCATTTCGTTCTGCGGTGTTCTGGAAGACTTTTCGTAAGACTAGCTCGCCTTCGTGAAATCTGCGGTTACATACGTTTGCGTTATAGTACTTGGCGGCCGCTTGCTGATAATTTGAATTCGAACGAGTGCCTGATCCCGCCGTTCGTTAATCAGGTCGAGTTCGTCGAGAAGCATTAGGTTGTTTGCCTCTTCTCTTTCCGGGAGCAGTCTCCTACGTACTCCTGGGAACTCGACTTCTGCAGGAATCATGCATTCCGTTCCGTATACGAGGGCGAAAGGAGTTTCGCCCGTTGCTCGCCTCGGGGTTGTGCGGTGCGACCACAAAACTCCTTCGAGTTCTTCGGCCCATTTTCCCTTTTTGGCGTCGAGGTGTTTCTTGAGACCGTCGAGGATCGTTTTATTAATAGTTTTGGCTTGTCCGTTGCCTTGAGGATATCTTGGAGTCGATTTTGTGAATCGTATTTTCCATTTTTCGCAAAAGGCTTCGAATCTAGTCGAGATAAATTGAGATCCATTATCTGTCACGATTTCGTATGGTACTCCGTGTCTACAGACTATGTTTCTCCATACGAAACTTTCTACCTGGGCGTCTTTGATGCTTGTGTAAGAATCGGCTTCGACCCATTTAGAGAAGAAATCGGTCAGAACAAGAAGGAAGCGTTTTTGTTTTGACGCGTGCATTGGCCCGACTATATCCATTGACCACCGCATGAACGGGTACGGTGCCGAGATAGACGAAAGGACCTCGGCGGGTTTGTGAATAGTCGGAGCGTGCCGCTGAAATTTCTCGCATTTTCGCGAAAAATCCTCGCAATCTTTTACCATCGTTGGCCAGAAATATCTGTGGCGCTTGATTTTTATTGCGAGGGATTTTCCGCCAGAATGGTTTTCGCAAGATCCGGAATGCACTTGCTGCATAACCTGCCGCGCTTTCTCCCCTTGGACGCAAGTCATCAGTGGTCCGGAGAACCACCATTTGTAAAGTTCTCCGTCCATTATGACGTACCGTGCGGCCTGGGTTTTTATCTTTCGGGCCGCCCATTTTTCTGACGGAAGTTCTCCGTTGGTTATGTGTGCGAGGATTGTTTCCATCCACGGACGATTGAATCCGTAATCGGACTGATCTTCGACCGGGTGGTCTTCCTCCATATCGTCTTCTGGTTCGTTGATCAGATTTATGACTATGGGCGGTCCGATGCTCGGGTGTTCGATAAATTCAACGGGAATTACCCTGCTCATACCAGGATCCGAGCTGGATGATAGGGCAGCCAAAGCATCTGCCTGGGCGTTTTCTGCTCGGGGAATTCTAGTCAAAGCGAATTGATTGAACTTCTGAGTTAGATCTTTTACCAAGATCAGATACGCTTCCATTCTTTCGTCTCTTGCTTTGTATTCCCCGCTAAATTGGCTAGCCACTAGTTGGGAATCGCAGTACGCGTGAAGGTTACGAATTTTCAGTCCTTGAGCTAATCGTAGTCCTGCGATCAAGGCCTCATACTCGGCTTCGTTGTTTGAAGCGTGGAAAATCAATCAGAATGATTGTTCCAATACTTCTCCCGTTGGGGATGCAAGTTGGATGCCAATCCCAGAACCTTGTTTGGACGAGGATCCGTCAACGTACAAGATCCAGGTCGAGTTCGGCTCTTTGCTGGACGTACTTCCCAATGGGAGTTCCACTATGAAGTCTGCAAGCACTTGTGATTTCGCGCAAGTCTTTGAGCGATATTCGATATCGTACTCGCTCAGCTCGATCTCCCATTTCGCCAACCTTCCCGACTGGCTGGGACTGTGCAAAATGGTGCGGAGAGGGAACGAAGTGGGAACGACGATGGTGTGGGATTGGAAATACGGTCTAAGCTTCCTTGCGGACATGACCACGGCCAAAGCCAATTTCTCCATCATCGGATATCACGTCTCCGTGTTCAGTAGTGTCTTACTTACGTAGAAGATCGGTTTTTGTTCACCGCGTTCTTCCCGGATAAGGACGCCACTTACGGCGGTCGTAGATACTGCGATACAGAGGAATAGTGGTTCTCCTTCTACGGGTTTTGCGAGTACTCGCGGGGTAGCTAGGTAATGTTTCAGCTGTTGAAAAGCCTTCTCGCATTCCTCTGACCATTCGAACTTTTTGTTTCCCTTTAATGTCTCGTAGAAAGGTAGACATTTGTCCGTTGATCGCGAGATAAAACGGTTAAGCGCTGCGACCCTGCCGGTCAGTCTTTGTACTTCGCGTTTCGTCCTGGGAGAGACCATCTCTATTAGCACCGTGATTTATTTCGGGTTAGCCTCAATTCCGCGGTAAGTGACGAGGTACCCTAGAAATTCTCCGGACGCAACGGCAAATCGACACTTTCCCGGGTTCAACTTCATGTTATGAAGGTTGAGCCTGTCGAAACATTCCTGGAGGTGTACGACGTGGTCTTGCTCTTTGAGCGATTTCATGAGCATATCGTCGATGTACACTTCCATTGTTTTTCCGAGTTGTTCGGAGAACATTCGGTTGACGAGTCGTTGGTAAGTCGCGCCAGCGTTCTTTAGACCGAAAGGCATCACTTTGTAGCAGTAGGTTCCACGATCGGCTATGAATGCGGTTTTCTCCCGATCGTCGGGATTCATCATGATCTGATTGTATCCCGAGA
>CAKOAT010241154.1:33314-49629 GCA_932364175.1 Eruca vesicaria subsp. sativa | reverse complement strand
ATTTTCCGTCAAATATGGAAACTTAGGATGAAACCCTAATTTTCCCGAGGTCCTGGATCTCTGCGAAAATCACTAAAACAAACGAATTTAAAAGAATATGGATGAACAATGAAGAACAGAGATTAAGAACTTGTGCGAAAGCTTTTATTGAATTAGAATCGACAACTGTTACAAGAAGAATTGAAGAACTTAGACGTCGTAACGTTCTAAGGATCTGAATTGCTAGTCTAAACGCTAAGTCCTAAACTCCTAAGCTAACAGCCGTCTTTTTAGGTCTAATTTTTCGTCCTCCTCTTCTGCCCTACGCCTCTGGTTTATATACTCCTTGCCTTGACGGTTCGATCTTTCCATTTTGCCAGATTTGAGTATTTCGGGAATCTTCCATTTTTCTCGATCCTTCCTTTTCTTCCGCAGAAATCTTCTATTTATCTTCAAACTTTCCTTTATTTTCCTTCTGCGAATAAACCGTCAAAACGTTATCAAATCTGCGGGTTAGATTCCATTGAAATCGCGAGATGGGTTTTTATCGCGTTTTAGGTCCTTCCGGGCCGTTTTGCGATAAAAACCGTTTTCCGACTTTTTACGGGATCGTTTCCAGATCTGACGTCGTTTTTAATAAATTACTCGAGTTAATCGCAAGGTTTCACGATTTACTCGACTTTTTATTAAAAACACGTTTTTACGACTTACTCGGCGTTTTTTATTAAAAACACGTTTTTTACGATTTTACTCGGCGCTTTTTATTAAAAAGCGCGTTTTATGATTTTAACGAGAAATCTCGAATAAATCGTATAGTTTAGGCAATGTTCGGTGTTTCGTTTAACCGTTGCCGTTTTATACGATTTCCTCGAGTTCTTTCCGAGAAAGCGAAGTTTTACGGTTTTTTATCGTAAAACTCGAACGGTAAGTCGGATCGAGCTGGAACGAGAGACGCTTTAGCCGTAGTATAGAATGCGATCGTGTCAAAAGACGTAAGTTTTGAATCGGGAATGCGGGAGATCGAGGCGCGGGATATCCGAGAAGTCTTTAGTTCGCCGATGGGCGAACTAGTGGAGTGATTCTTAGTTCGCCCATCGGCGAACTAAGCCGGGCCGATGGGCGAACTAGTGGAGTGTCTCCTAGTTCGCCCATGGGCGAACTAGTCGTGACTAGTTCGCGTTTTACGGCTGTTTCGGTTTTTTGCGGTTTCGTAAAACGATTCTCGAGTTTTATAAAACGATTCTTCGAGTTTTATAAAACGATTCTCGAGTTTTATAAAACTATTCTCGAATTTTATAAAACGATTCTTGAGTTTTATTAGACGATTCTCGAGTTTTATAAAACGATCCTCGAGTTTTATAAAACGATCCTTGAGTTTTATAAAACGATCCTCGAGTTTGATAAAACGATTCTCGAGTTTTATAAAACGATTCTCGAGTTTTATAAAACGATTCTCGAGTTTTATAAAACGATTCTCGAGTTTTATAAAACGATTCTCGAGTTTTATAAAACGATTCTCGAGTTTTATAAAACGATTCTCGAGTTTTATAAAATGATTCTCGAGTTTTATAAAACGATTCTCGAGTTTTATAAAATGATTCTCGAGTTTTATAAAACGATTCTCGAGTTTTATAAAACGATTCTCGAGTTTTATAAAACGATTCTTCGAGTTTTATAAAATGATTCTCGAGTTTTATAAAACGATTCTCGAGTTTTATAAAACGATTCTCGAGTTTTATAAAACGATTCTCGAGTTTTATAAAACGATTCCCGAGTTTTATAAAACGATTCTCGAGTTTTATAAAATGATTCTCGAGTTTTATAAAACGATTCTGAGTTCTATAAAATCACTTTTGCGGAAAGTAATGATCTCCCTTTTACAAAAGCTATCACAGACGTTGATTTCGAGAGTACGGTTTTCGACACCAACACTCTCCCTCTGCCTCTCAGGAAATCATTTCAATATTTTTTTTATGGGATGCCAAAGGAAGGAGAGAAGGAAACCAAAAATTTACAGACTTATACCTTTCAAATTTGCAGGAGGATTCCGATCTCTTGTATACCAATCCTCAAGACAAGCAAATCAAGTCAATATTAGGTTAGAGGTCAGCTTTGGTTCCTTCAAACATTCTCAAAAAGTGAAAACATAGTTGATAGGTTGATCCACTTTAGTATCTCTAGTACTTCTGCAATCAGTAAATCTAAGACTGGTCTAAAGAGTGGTTATATGACAAGTAATAAATCGAAATAGATCATCATCCCCTTCTTGACTCAATAAAAACTTTTTGAAAATATTTTAAATAAGACTCATAAAGTAGATAAACGTTAGTAATCCCCCCAGACTTAAATTACACTGTCCCTAGTGTAACGCAGTCGGTGGTAAGGTGAAAATCATAAAGCAGAAGTACGAAATTTAACAAGTAAGAACGATATACCTGACCGGATTAAGTATCGATCGATGAAATTTTTTTATCATTGGTCGATGTAAGTGATGTACTGTCGATCGATATCGACTGTTTCTCGTCGGTCGATTATCATGGCAATCGTCTACTCAGGTCTGCTTTTCTAAATATCTAACTAAACACACAATATTAGTAAAACCTCCCTCAGACTTAAATAACACTATGACCAATGTTATACAGCCTAAGACTGGTGGGAAAATAAACCATAAGGAAATTATTTAACAAAGAAAGACTGTATACCTGCTTTGATGTGAGTATCGATCAACACAGTTAAGTGGCGATCGATATTCTTGATGCTCTGTCGATCGATGCTAGCTAGTCATCGTCGATTCTTATGAAAATTCATATTCCTTGAATCTTTTTCCTAATACCTAACATAAATAAAATACTAACAGTGGGTTGCCTCCCACTCAGCGCTTATTTTTAGTCATTAGCTTGACTTCTGGAGATCTGATGCAGTCCGGGTGAAGATGTGAACTCGCTCCAGAACAAGTCTCAGTGTCTCTCTTCCTCATTCTGTTGATGTAGTTGGTAAAAGCTCTGGCAGACACTTCTCTTTTATCTCTCAGCTCTGGATCACATAGCACTCTTACTTCGCAAAAGGTTCAGAACTTCCTCTGCATCGCACTTTATATTCAAGACTTCCCTCTCGACCTTGTGAAGGAACTAGTGATAGGAAATCTGCATCTGCATTCCTTTTCTTTTTCTTGTTCCTACTCCTTGTGCTTCCCCCAGACTTAGAATTTTCAGTCTCGGTCTGTTATGAAATACAGAGGGTGTCGATCGATTCTGAAGGCTTCATGTCGATCGATTCTGAAGGCTGCTTGTCGATGATGCTGAATGGTGATTGTCTATCGAAGTTGATTCTGGTTTTGCTGACTCGCGGTTTGAACCATATTTAGGTGCTGGATCTTCAAACATCTCTATCCATGAAATAAACTTCTCATCGGTCTTCTTTTCCAAAGGATCATAGAAGAAGTTTCATCAACATTAGTCAGGCACATCCTGTTCTTCTTAAGATCACAAACTGCTCCCACTGTAGCCATGAAGGCTCTTCCAAAGAGAAGCGGAGTTTTTGTGCCTGGTTTAATCTCCATGACATGAAAGTCCACTGGAACAGTGCAGTCCCCTATCTCCACTTTAACATTCCTGATGATGCCTGCTGAATCAACTCTGGAGTTGTCGGCGAAAGTGAAACTATCTTTAGAAGGTTCCACCTTTAATCATATTACTTCAGCACTGTCTATTGCCATGATGCTGACTGCAGATCCAGTATCGCAGAGGGCGGTTGGCAAATCATGGTTATGTATACAGCATGGAATCAGGAACTTCCCTGGATCTTGCTCCTTCTTCAGAGTCCTATTAGGCTTACGACAAACCTTGTTGAATAGCAGCTCAATGTCCTTATCTATCTCTCTGCTTTCTCTGAAGAAATTACCAAGTCTGTACTTATAGTAGGCCTCCTCGAAAGACATATCCTTAGGAACCCTCTTCACCCTCTTGTGAAATCCATCAAGTTCCACTTTATTAATTTCTCTCCTTAGGTGCTTGGGAATATAAGGTTTCCTAGATTTCACTCTCATCTCAACTGGAATCTCATCTTTCGTTACCTGACTTTCTATGGCAGTTTCGGATCGATCCCATTGGTGTCGTTCGATACCTTGTGTATGTCGTCGATCGACATTCTCAACAAAAGAGGTTTCAGCTAGGGTTGATTTCCCTTGCTTTGGTGCTTCTGCAGATTGCTGATTCATCTGCTCTCTTGTGTCGAAGAAAACTGGAGTCTGAGATGGGTTTCGAGTTACCTTCAAGCGGTGGGCATCAAGATCTGGTAGACTAACTCGACATGGCCTATGCGGATGTCGATTGATGTTTTGCTTCTCCTGTCGATCGTTATTCCATTGTTGTTGTCGATCGACGGCAGCTGTTTTAGCTCGAAGTAGGGTGGGAGGATGTGGGCGTTGAGCGGTAAAGTCATAGTGGTTTTGAATTCCAACAAACTTATTTGATCCCAAAAGTGGTGTCGATCGATGCATAGCTGATTGTGTCGGTCGACGTTCAGGTGATTATGTCGAGCGATGCTCGGGTGTTGGTGTCGGTCGACACTCAGGTGATGATGTCGAGCGATGCTCGAGTGTCGGTGTCGGTCGACACCAGTACGAGCTGCCTATAGACATAGAGCTTTCGAATTGAAAAGCATCTTCTTCCAGCTTCTCCTGCTCAAGTATTTTCTCAAATCCAATATCTAGGATGTCATCAACCTGGTGCCTCTCACTTTCCACAGCTTTCTTTATGACCAAAGCTTCTTGCTTCACAGCTTCTGCAGTATGATAAGCTTGGGTGCGCAGCCTCTTAACATGGCTATCTAAGGTTTCTAACCTTCCATTCATATCTTTGCAGAGAAAATCCAATTGCAGATTCAAACGCTCAGTCATCTCTTGCTGTTCTTTCAAGAGCTTCTCTAGCATAAATTCCATCTCATCCTTATCTTGGTATGTAGCTTGTTGCACCCATGAGACTTCATGTACAGAACCAATCTCAGCCTCAACAGTCTTGTCACAAACATTTTCAGCTGATTGTACCCTGTGTATATCGAGATTTTTGACACTGTTGCTAGATACCATGTTCTCAATCAGCTTCTTAGCTTCCTCTATGGTCCTTGTCTCAAAGCTTCCTTCGCTTGCAGTATCCATCATAACACCATATCTTACATCAACGCCCCTGTAGAACTTCTTTAATAACTGAATCTCCGTAAAACCATGATGTGGACAATCCTTTTGGTATCCCATAAACCTCTCCCAAGAGCTTCTGAAAGCTTCTGTAGGTCCTTGAGAGAATATCCAAATCTTATCTCTTATCTCTTCAGCCCTTGAGACATCGAAGAATTCATTAATGAATGCATTCCTGACATCATTCCATGTAGTGAGAGATCCTGGTCGTAGACGCCTCAGCCAACGTTTAGCATCCCCAGAAAGTGAAAATATGAACAACTTGCAGATGATGTAGTCTTTTGTTGCTTCATTCTTCTGGATCCTAGACGTATAGCTTTCTAGTGTCTCAATATGGTCCAGGGGATGTGGGAACCGAAATCCACCTACTGTCAATAAATCGTAAATAAGGAAACTTCGGGAAAACCCTAAGTTTATAGAGGAACCGGCTATCTGCAGAACCGCACAACGAAGATTAAGAGAACGACGAACTTAGAATTAAAAAGAGAATAAACAAAATTGAGAGCAAAGAGGTTCTTATTCCGAATCTGTGTAAGAACTGGTACAAAGAGAGTAGCCGAAAGTCTAAAAGTCTAAGAACGAAAAACCCTAGTTGAGACGCAGCTCGCTAACAGAAAACGAAAATATTCCTAAATGCTAATTTTGGCGGTGAAAGCTCTGAAAAAGTCGTGTCCCAGCTTCTGCCCTATGCCTCTTGCTTATATACTCCCTCTTAGGCGGTTTTAGTCTTTCCATTTTGCCCGAAACCGAGTTTATCGGGAATCTTCCATTTTTCTCGATCCTTCCTTTTCTTCCGCGGAAATCTTCTATTTATCTTCAAACTTGCCTTTTATCTTCAAGCTTGACATTTATTTTCCTTCTGCGAGTAAACCGTCAAAACGTTATCGTATCTTCGGGTTAGATTATGTTGATAGCCGGTTCCTCTGGAAACTTAGGGTTTTCCCGAAGTTTCCTTATTTACGATTTATTGACAGTAGGTGAATTTCGGTTCCCACAGTTTGGCGCTAGAAGGACGGGGGGGGGGGGGGGGGGGGGGGGGGGGGGGGGGGGTCGGATCTATCTTACACCGAAGCCGCAACATGTCCAACGAAGAAAAGATGACTGGTGACAACCAAACTCGGAACGAACGCGACAACGTTGAAACACCGCCACCACAAGATGCGTCTGCGGCCAACGCTACAAACGCTAACGCCGAGACCATCGAAAAGATGCTTTCCGAGTTTAACTAAAAATTGGAAGAGCAGGAAAAGCTCATTGGTTCGCTCGCGAAACGGGTTGAAACCCTAACCGCGAAAACCCGAGCGATTCGCCCCCGCGGGAATACTTAGATCCGCGGAAGGAGGCTCGATTTCGGCGCTCCTACGGATCGTCCCAGAACCGAGCAGGGTAACTTACCGGAGAAGGATTCCGGAACAGACAACCCCGACGCGACGCCAAACGAATCGAAGAAACCTCCTACTGACGAACAGGAGATCGAGGGCGACGGCATCGAAAGGGTTAACCTGGAGACAAGCGACCAGGCCGATTCATCGGACGAAGACGCTGACGTCCATCCTAGGGGAAGAAAAACTCGATGTCCTCTACCGGAGTCTTCTCCCGAACGTTCTCTTACTGGAGACGAGGAGGAACTCGACTTTGCACGATACGCAAAAACTGCCGAGGAGCGATCTCCGGTTACTCGCAGCAAACGCCAACAAGGTCGGAAAATACTGGCAATCTGACCGAGATTCGTGATCTCCGCGAATACATCACTAAAACGGCCGCAGCGGTAAAAGCGGTGAAATCTCAGATTCATCACGCTACCAGCGCCGCACCCAAAATCGATCGGTCACTGTACGAGTCTCGGAAAACGCCCTTCACGGCTCGCATCACCGAGTTCAAACTGCCTGATCCCGGAAAACTTAAGGTGCCGACTTACGACGGGACGTCTGATCCCAAAGCACACCTACAGGCATTCCAGATCACCATGGGACGAGCCAAGCTCAAGGACCACGAAAAGGACGAAGGCTACTGCCGTCTCTTCGTTGAAAATCTAGAAGGAGCAGCGCTCGAATGGTTCGCGAAACTTAGGCGAAATTCGATCGGAAGTTTCCGTCGACTTGCTTCGGAATTCCTGAAGCAATACTTGATGTTCATTAACCCGGAAAGCTCCGACGCCGACCTCTGGAGCTTGGCGCAGAAGGAGGACGAATCTCTCCGCGATTTCATGAGTAGGTTCAAACTCGTCATGGCTAGGGTTAGCGGAATTAGCGACAAAGCCGCCATCGACGCGTTAATGAAATCGCTCTGGTTCAAATCGAAATTCCGCAAATGGATAACTCTCGAGAAACCGCGGAGATCCAAGACGCGCTCCATAAGGCTACTGATTACATAACCATCGAAGAGGAGACAAAAATCCTGACCGAAAAGCATAAGCCGACGAAAACGTCCGCAAAGGATAACGTGTCTGAGCAGAAGCAGAAAAAGAGGAATTCTCGTAATGACAAATTCGTCCATCACGAGGGACATGATCTCCAAGGGGCGCATAACTACGCCATTAACTCCGGATCAGAGCAAGGACGAACTACAGGTAACACGTGGACGAGAAATTCGAATTACGATGAGAATACTTTCTGCGACCTCCACCAAACCCGTGGACACTCCACCGTGAGTCGCAAAGTTCTCGGCGCCAGAATTGCTGCAAAACTGATCGCAGGAGAACTCTCTGAGATATCCAGCGTCAAAGATCTCATCCGCGATTCGGACCGTCTCCCGAAAATGACAAGAACTCGCGAGCAGAAACTCCGCCTCAAGGGAACCAGTCGGGTGAAAAACGCGGACGAAGACAAGACGAGAAGGGTTATGACGCTAACCGCCGAAAAATCAACTTGATTATCGGTGAATCGCAATATTACAATGACACCGTCTCGTCAGTCAAATCCTACCAACGTAAAGCTGAAACCGGCTCGAGTTGGAAGGTGCCGACGGATGACTCTCCGAAAGGGGTAATCTCATTCGACGACGCTGAAACCGGCAGAATCGACCAACCTCCCCTTGTCATCGACTTAGTGATAAGCGATTTAGAAGTTGCTCGAATCTTGGTCGATACCGGAAGTACAGTCAACGTGATCTTCTGCAACACGCTAGCACGCATGGGAATTGACCTCTCGGAAGTCGAGCCAATTCCAAAACTGTTGACCAGTTTCTCCGGCGAGACGTCCATGACCTTGGGATCGATCCGACTACCGGTCGCAGCGAAAGAAGTGACGAAAATCGTTAACTTCGCGGTAGTCGATTTCCCGGCTATCTACAATGTGATCATGGGAAGGCCTTGGATAAATTCCATGAAGGCGGTTCTATCGACGTATCAGTTAGGCATCAAATTCCCGACTCCCACGGGGATCGCAGCAATTTGGGGATGCCAAAGACAATCACGATCCTGCTTCCTGGCCGAACACAAGCTGACACAATTGGCGGTCGCAATCGTAAAACCAAAATAGGCAAAGGTTACGCGACCGCCCGCGGAGGACAATCCAAAGCAAGCAACGGTCGAGAAACAGCAAATCTCCGCACCCATCGCTTCTACCCAGCCGGAGGAGAAAAGCCCGGAGAAAGACATCGATCCGACGACTGAAGTGATTGAAAAGTCTGCGACAGCCGAGTAAGCATACTCGCACAAACAATCAGAACTACGAGATGGCTTGATTTCCGAAAGAAATACGTAGGCAGCTCGCCTAAAGACGAGTTCAGCTATCCCCCCTTCCAAAAACGAGGGGGGGGGAGTGGGTGAGTATACGAGTATTCGTATACTCCCAAATTTTTAAACTTTCGCTTTGTAATCAAAATTTTTTCGAAATTCTTAATAAAGACAAAGTTAGAATATTATAAAAATCTTCGCTACTATCGAAAACGCAAAAAAGAATTCCAAACATCCGGAAAATCGCTTCCGCAGTAACAACTACTTAATCGTTTTTATAAAATTTGCATATCAAAATATTTTCGGAAAGAACCGGCGAGACGTCGCCTAAATTCTCAAGAAAAATATTCCCCCAAGTCCGTCCACGACTATAAAAACACGAACGCTCGGCGATTGGCCCCGTCGAGCACGCTAGCCGTCCTAAACAAACGCATCGACCATCGGTCCGCATACATCCGACTAGGATAAAATAGCGCGCTATAAAAGAAATCCAAATTTTTGGTCAGCACTTCCGGGCAACTTAGAAATTGTTCCCGGTGAGATGCTCGATTCCAATCATACGAATCGTATAAGCCGAGAACCTATCGCGGATTCTAAATCGGTATGGAGTCAAGTTAAAATCGCAACAGGCAAAACGAAAGCCGACTAGTCATCGCATAGCCTCAACCCGAAAGTAAACCTAGGTCTTTCCCTAAACCCAGCACACTGGTCGCTAACGTCTCAAGGCATGAATCGAGATCCTAAAGGCATGTCTCTTCGCCCACATCTAAACACTCGCCAAAATCGAAACCTTCCGAGTTAACGAAACGGACGATTTACACCAAGAGTTAGATGCGAGATGACAACTCGTATTCTTCCCTCTACATCTAAAAACGAAACGCGAATTTCATACTTAGAAAAAAATTTCTTCTTAGAACGTCCGCAAATACACACCGCCCGGCGGTAGGGATTCAAAGCTACCAACGGCCAGTCCCGGAAAAGCAACAACGAAATCATAAAAACAATAACATCACACATTGAAGTCATCGAGCGCGGACTGATCGACTTCGCCATCCACATCCGATATCCCAGGTCCAACTTCGACCGAATCCGGCGACACCACAATGGGGCTCCACTGATCCCACATGTGCTTCCCAGGATTAGCGGTCTCGTTCTTCTTCTTCTCTCTCTTAGCCAGACGCGTTTTCCGCTTCGCAATCGCAACCTCATACGAATAGTCAGATTTCTGGGTAAGATGCAAACCCCCAGCTACGCCCCGACACTCGCGGAAATCGCCATTCGCCCTTTGCGCATCTTCAAATTCCGCATAAAGGGGCACGAACCGCTCACGTCGAGCCATCAACTCCGCAGCAACCTCTCTTTTTCCTGCTCTACGAGCACGGCGAACCATCGTGTCAGAAAACTCTAAGCTTCGACGAGATTCAGCTTCATAATCCTCTCTCACACGAGCGGCCTCCCTTACGGTTAAATCCTGGGCGCGAGAGAAACTGGCATCGATCTCCTCTCTGATACGAACAGCCTCCGCCGCTGCAGCCCTAGATTCGGCCTTGCGAAGTTCCGCACTATTCACGCTCACCGCTTAGCTCATAACGCGAAGACCCTGCAAAATCATCCTTTATAAAAAAAAACATATATACATAGTGACAAAAGAATTGACAAACCTTGTTAAAAAGCCTCGACGCCTTCGCAAACGGTGTGTCAGCCGGTCCTTGGGTTGACGTCTCGGCCGGATCAAATTCGGAGGCCGAAAAGTCAATAAGATCTTCGATATTGATATCGTCGTCAAACGCTCGACCGCGACCAATCGAAACTTCTCTGTCCCGCGGAAATCAAGATCTCTCCCTCTCCTCCGCATAATCACCCGCCTCAAACTCAGTATGACTGTCACGAGAAAAACCGGATGAATAATAGGAAACGGCGCGACGAACCCTTTTCGGAGAAAAGTATCCCCAATGAAGTGGGCCGCCACGAAGAAGATTCATCACCTCCAGGAAATCCTCGAGCAGCAGCCTGTGGAGAGTAGGCACTGCAAAACAAGCGAAAAAGTTAAAATCTGTATATATATGGATATGGAGATCACGTCAATAGAATACCAGTTGTCGCCCACACAGTCTTGAACAAAGGAATACAACCCTCCTCCACAGATGCGCTATCGATTTTGACATAGAAGAATTGCTCACTCCAATCATGATCATTTGAGGCAAGCCCACTGATAACCGTCATATCCCGCCGAGGGGCTAGGTAAAAGCCGCCCCCTCTTCCCTTGAATGTCAACATAGCCGAAAGATAGTCCGCATCAAGGGACATCCCGCGCTCATAGCCTAACACCAAAATCCCAACAAGGTGTTGTAATCCACTAGGATGTAGCTGGCCGAACGGTACACCGAACTTATCCAAGAACTCGACAATGGCTCGAGGAATAGGGAACCATAGCTGACAGTTCAACAGAAAGGCTTCGTAGCACCAAAAATAACCCGGGGGCGGATTCTCGGCATCCTGGCCTTGGACGGGGAGGCAAAACTGGACCGACTCAGGGATTTCACGGAGATTCCTCACATCTCTGAGAGAATCGGCAGTACTCGAACTCGGACCAACTGCTCTCCTCCGAGGTTTATCCTTCTTTGGAACCCAAAAACCCGAAGGCGGCACCTTCGCGGCCTTCACGGCTGAACAGTATTCCGAAAACTTCTCCTCGGTCGTGAAAAGACGTTGATAGATTGGTCTGGGAAGAGGACAATCGCCAGAGATATCAAGGTCGCTCGGATCAAAGATTGATGCATGATCTGAAACTCTCCATTTGGAAGACATGTTGGACGGTCAAAAGAAAAGGGATCCAAAGGAAGAAGTAGAAAGAAAACTTCTTGAGACTTAGGTAAGTTATGGAAAAATGAGTGAAGAACTTGAAAAACTCATTCCATATACTTATAAGGAAGAAGTAGAAAGAAAACTTCTTGAGACATAGGTAAGTTATGGAAAAATGAGTGAAGAACTTGAAAAACTCATTCCATATACTTATAAGGAAGAATTTTACTATTCACCCTTAGACCTTTGGCCATTAAAGTTCCGCCTAATTCTACCAAACTCGCCAAACGAGAACGATCCGCGCGCAAGAACCCCACGATTCTTACGAGCTGAGGGGCTAACTGTTGGGGTCAAAATCGGTACAACGGAATCAATAGCCAAAATTCCCCGCAAAATATAAAAGAAATCGTTTTATAAAACTCGAAGATCGTTTTATAAAAATCGAGAATCATTTTATAAAACTCGAGAATCGTTTTATAAAACTCGAGAAATCGCTTTATAAAACTCGAAGATCGTTTTATAAAACTCGAGAATCATTTTATAAAACTCGAGAATCATTTTATTAAACTCGAAGAATCGTTTTATAAAACTCGAAAATCGTTTTATAAAACTCGAGAATTCACTTTATAAAACTCGAAGATCGTTTTATAAAACTCGAGAATCATTTTATAAAACTCGAGAATCATTTTATAAAACTCGAGAATCGTTTTATAAAACTCGAGAATCATTTTATAAAAACTCGAATAATCGTTTTATAAAACTCGAGAATCATTTTACAAAACCGCGAAAAACCGGAACCGCCGTAAAACGTGAACTAGTCATGACTAGTTCGCCTGCTGGTGAACTAAGCTAAGCTGGTTTAGTTCACCAGCAGGCGAACTAGAAGCTTCTCGACTAGTTCGCCTGCTAGCAAACTAAGCCAAGCTGGCTTAGTTCGCCAGCAGGCGAACTAGAAGCTTCCCGACTGGCTTAGTTCGCCAGCAGGCGAACTAGATGCTTCCCGACTAGTTCGCCTTCTGGCGAATTAAGCCAGCTTGGCTTAGTTCGCCAGCAGGCGAACTATAAGCTTCCCGACTAGTTCGCCTGCTGGCGAACTAGAAGCTTCCCGGCTTAGTTCACCGTCGGTGAACTAGAGACTTCTCGGACAGTATGTCAAACTGTCGAGCTGGACCGGACCGGCTCAATTCTCCGTACGTTGAACCGACCATCCCGAGCCTTGATCTTCTGCATCCCCGATTCGAAACTTACGTCCTTCGACACGGTCGCATTCTGAACCACGGCCGAATGTCTTCCGTATCGTCTCGATCCGACCTATCGCTTGAGTTTTACGATAAAAACCGTAAAACTTTGTTCTCTCCGAAAGCACTCGAAGAAATCGTATAAAACGGCAATGGTTAAACGAAACACCGAACATTTCCTAAACTGTACGATTTATTCGATATTTTTCGTCAAAAACATAAAAACGCGTTTTAATAAAAACATCGAGAAAATCATAAAAACGGCATCGGATCAGAAAACGATCTTGTATAAAGTCGTAAAACGGATTTTATCGTATAACGGCCCGAAAGGTCCTTAAAATACGATAAAAACCCATCTCGCGATCTCAACAGAATCTAACCCGAAGATACGATAACGTTTTGACGGTTTACTCGCAGAAGGAAAATAAATGTCATGCTTGAAGATAAAAAGCAAGTTTGAAGATAAATAGAAGATTTCCGCGGAAGAAAAGGAACGATCGAGAAAAATGGAAGATTCCCAATAAACTCGGTTTCGGGCAAAATGGAAAGACTAAAACCGCCTAAGAGGGAGTATATAAGCAAGAGGCATAGGGCAGAAGCTGGGACACGAATTTTTCAGAGCTTTCACCACCAAAATTAGCATTTAGGAATATTTCAATTTTCTGTTAGCGAGCTGCGTCTCAACTAGGGTTTTTCGTTCTTAGACTTTTAGAATTTCGGCTACTCTCTTTGTACCAGTTCTTACACAGATTCGGAATAAGAACCTCTTTGTTCTCAATTTCTTTTATTCTTTTTAATTCTAAGTTCGTCGTTCTCGTTATCTTCGTTGTGCGGTTCTGCAGATAGCTGGTTCCTCTGGAAACTTAGGGTTTTCTCGAAGTTTCCTTATTTACAATTTATTGACAGTAGGTGGATTTCGGTTCCCACAGGGGACTTTCATGAGGGAGACCGCAATAAGGGTGCTCACTCACATGAATGAAGTGTTTGGGGAGTACTTCAAATTCTGGGAATTCTAGAGGTACTCGAATAGCAGACATGTTGGTATATAACTCTCTAGGCCTGATCAATTCTGCTATCGTTCTCTTGCGAGAAACTCTAGCATCCTTAGTGGTAGCAGATGGCTCAAGGATTGCAGTTCCTTCTCCAGCTATCTTCTGACCTGCTGCATTACACAGATGACCTTCCTGGTCATGCAAGTCTCCATTCTCATCTCGTACAAGGGATATCGTCGCAACCATGTGTCGCTGCTCAGTATCGATCGATGTTCGAGGTGAAGTATCGATCGATGTTGGGTGGGAAATTTCGTTCGACAGAAAGGTAGCTTCAGTCGATGTGGGTGGGCGAGTATCGGTCGATGAAGACGGTGTCTCGGTCGACTGTGGTTGGCGAGTATCGATCGATGTACTAGTGTTGTTATCTATTGATAGGGACCGTTTTTCTTTGCGGATCGAACGCTCCAATCTTGTAGGATCTGAGATGAAAAGTAATTCCTCCTTGCTGCTTCTGGTACTGATACGCATGTATGTACTTGAAAGACAAGAAAAAAATTTCAGTAAGTAACTATAACAGTAAATAAAACCTAGACTAAACCTATTAATCAAGTCTAATGGCGAATCCTTGCTCCCCGGAAACGGCACCAAATTTGATATCACTCAAATTACCCTAAGTAGTGATTTTACTCTCATCAAAAGAGGTCAAATTGTGGTACTTAGGGATCGAATCCAGAGAGAGAGCATGGCACCCAATAGACCATAGAAATAAAAGTTAAGCTATGTAAGAAGTTTATAAGACAGTAAATAAAAGCAATGTGAACAAGGTAATTGTTCGATTGGTTGAGTTTGCAAGCAATAAGGAGAAATAGCTAGACCTAAGGATTTATCAATCAAAAATTCAAAACTACAATTCAAGATGCTAATAGCTTATAGATTCATTCTAGAACTCGATTTTAATAAGTAAATAATCCATCTATCAATGCAATTACTAGTCAGATGTCTAAGTCCTTGTTCCAGATTTCGCATGCGAACAAGACATGAGTATCGATCGATGCTATGGCCTGAGCGTCGATCGGTATTACCTCAGACAAGCATTAACGACCTAATCGATTATGTTCAACTAGATTCCTAGACCAATTCTCATATGTGCCTAAGTATCTAATCCAGCAGGATTCGGCTTCCGTTAATTGATTGCACTCTAGTGCATCTCAATTGTCCTATGATTCTAGGTTCAAGCAATCAATCACACTTTCATGATGTCCTAATTACTCCAGATCCTAGTATTACAAATCACCCTGGTGTAGAGATCTATAGATATTCTAGCAATCCTAATTGATATTCAGTTTAACATTAAGCTCATGAAATCCCTAAACCTAACAAGATGAACTACTCAGACATGATAGAAGAAACACAAATCATAGTCTGAATAATAATAAAATAAGAAATTAGAGATAATTCCAATGGAGTTCCAATCAATCTCTGAAGGAGATTTTATCTTCTCTCCAACTCTCTAACTAAGAACAATGAAAACAAAAGATGAGAAAGAAAGCATAGCCGTTAACAATGGCTTGCAAATAACATAAATAGGGTTTTTGGTCGTCAAGGGTATTTTGGTAACTTTGTGGTATCTTCTGGGCTTCATTCGGTCATGAAATATACTCAGCCCGCATTCTGGCATCCATATCGATCGATATGAAGGCTTTCCCATCGATCGATATACATTCCTCTTCTCGACACCCTTCTCTCGCGAGGCAGACTGACCACTCTTCAGTAAAACAGGCATAACTTCTGAACTTACTGTTGGATTTACCCCAAACCGGTGGCATCGGAAAGCTAAATCAAAGCTCTATCTTGTGTAAAATGATCAGCTCAATCGAACCATGGGAAGGTCTCCATCCAGATCTAAACATCTGACGAGTATGCGCAGTTCTGCACTTATAGGCTCCAAAAGACACCAAAATCACCATATTTCTCCAGAACGTACCTGAACCTGTAAATACTCTAAATAGACTCTATATTGTAGTAAATATACATAAAAACACCTATAGACCATGGCTAAAAATGGGTAAAATCCATGGTCGATCAGAATCCACAGAGACTCTAGGATTACACAACAGATTATTTAGTCTTTGAAATAAAACTAGACAGCAAGTTTTAAACAGTAACTTAGAAGATGAGCAAGTAATTGCTTGATTGATTAATTGATTTGTTAAGAGGAAAGAAAGTAGTTAGACTTAAGTATTTTCTCAGGTATGACAAACATGCAAGTTATAAAGGGTTTTTATTGTTCATAATTCTGGATTCAAACTTTTAAGGTTTTAATCTAAAGGATTAACTTCTACTGGGCCTTGGGTCAACAACTATCGTTCGATGACCATAAGAAAGTATCGATCGATGTTCAATAGAAATATCAATCGATGACTTTTTGCTATATCGG
>CAKOAT010241154.1:8656-24757 GCA_932364175.1 Eruca vesicaria subsp. sativa | reverse complement strand
GTCGCCGGATTCAGTTGAAGTCGGACCTGAGATCCCGGAAGCGGGCAGAGAAGTTGATCAGCCGTGGATTGATGCTGACGTCGGCCATAGCTCGGCGTCTGAATATTATAACTTTGATGGATGATGTTCTTGTTTTATGATATTTTTGTAATTTTTTCCGGGACTGGCCGTTAGTGGCTTTGAATCCTTGCCGCTTGGCAGCGTGTATTTGAACGAATAATATTAAGAATAGTTTCTAAGTTTGAAATACGCGTTTCGTTTTAGACGTAGAGGGAAGAATACGAGTTGTCGTCTCGTATCTTACTCTTGGTGTAGATCGTCCGGTTCGGTTACTCGGAGTGTTTTGTTTTTTCGCGAGTGTTTAAATGTGGGCGAAGAGACATGCCTTTAGGATCTTGATTCATGGCTTGAGACGTTAGAGACCTAGGTATACTCTCGGATTGAGGCTATGCGATGCCTAGTCGGCTTTCTTTTTGCATGTTGCGATTTTAACCTGCTTCCATACCGATTTAGAACCCGCGATAGGTTCTCGGCTTATACGATTCGTCTGGTTGGAACCGAGCATCTCACCGGGAACAATTTCTAAGTTGCCTGGAAGTGTTGACCAAAAATTTGGATTTCTTTTATAGCGCACTATTTTATCCTAATCGGATGTATGCGGACCAGTGGGTCGGTGGGTTTGTTTGGGACGGCTACCGTGCTCGACGGGGCCCGTAGCCGAGCGTTTGTGATTTTATAGTCGCGGACGGACCTTTTTTTTTGCGAAATATTTTTCTAAGACTTTAGGCGACGTCTCGCTGGTTCTTTTCGAAAATATTTGGTGTATAAGTTTTTGTCGAAACGATTAAGTAGTTGTTACTGCGGAAATGATTTTTGGATGTTTGGAATTTGTTTTTACGCTTTTCGATAGTAGAGAGATTTTATAATATTCTAACTTTTTCTTTATTAAAAAGTTTCGATTACAAAGCCAATGTTTAAAAATTTGGGAGTATACGAATACTCGTATACGCACCCACTCCCCCCCCCCCCCCGTTTCGGAAAGGGGGATAGCTGAACTCGTCTTTGGGCGAGCTGCCTAAGTATTCCTTTCCGAAATCAAGCCATCTCGTAGTTCTGATAGTTGATATGACTATGTTTACTTGGCCATCGCAGACTCCTCGATCACTTTAGTTGCTGGATCGACGTCTTGGTCCGGGTTTGTCTCCTCCGGTTGGGTAGAAGCGATGGGTGCGGAAGCTTGTTGCTTCTCGACCGTTGCTGGTTTCGAGTCGTTCTCCGCGGGCGGTGGTGTGAACTTCGCCCGTATCGGTTTCACGATTGTGACCGCCAATTGCCTTAGCTTATGTTCGGCTAAAAAGAAAGATCGTGATTGTCTCTGGCATCCCTAAATTTCCGTGACTCCCGTTGGGGTCGGAAACTTGATGCCTAAGTGATATGTCGACAGAACCGCCTTCATGGAGTTTATCCAAGGCGTGCCCATGATCACGTTGTAAATGGCTAGGGAAACGACGACTGCGAAGTTGACAATTTTCGTCACTTCTTTGGCTAAGACCGGTAGTCGGATTGATCCTAGAGTCATAGATGTTTCGCCGGAGAAACTAGTCAACGACATTGGTATCAGCTCGACCTCCGATAAATAGATTCCCATGCGTGCCAATGTGTTGCAGAAGATTACGTTGACGGTGCTTCCAGTATCAACCAGGATTCGAGCGACTTCAAGGTCGCTTATGACTAAGTCAATGACGAGAGGATCGGCGTGTGGTTGATCGATTCCTCCGGTTTCTGCGTTATCGAAAGAGATCACCCCCTTGGGGTGTTATCCGATGGTACCTTCCAACTCAAGCCGGTTTCGGCTTTTTGTTGGTATGATTTGATAGACGAGATGGTGTCGCTGTAATACTGCGATTTGCCGATGATCATATTGATTTTTCGGCGGTTAGCGTCGTTACCTTTCTCATCTTGTCTTCGTCCGCGTTTTTCGCCCAACTGGTTCCCTTGAGGCGGAGTTTCTGCTCGTGAGTTCCTGTCGTTTTTCGGAGAGCGATCTGAATCGCGGATGAGATCCTTGACGCTGGATATCTCGGAGAGTTCTCCCGTAATTAATTTTGCGGCAAGTCTAGCGCCGAGAACTTTGCAGTTCACGGTAGAGTGCCAACGGGTTTGGTGGAGATCACAGAAGGAATTCTCGTTGTAATTCGGATTCCTTGACCACGTGTTCCCCGTAGTTCGCCCTTGTTCAGATCCGGAGTTGATGGCGTAGTTGTGCGCCCCTTGGAGATTTTTCCCCTTGTGATGGACGAATTTTTCGTTAAGAGAGCTTTTATTTTTCAGCTACTGCTCGGACGCGTTATCCTTTGCGGACGCTTTCGCCGGCTTATGTTTTCCAGACAGGATTTTAGTCTCCTCTTCGATGGTTATGTAATCGGTAGCTTTGTGGAGCACGTCCTGGATCGTCTGCGGTTTTTCGAGAGTTATCCACTTTCGAAACTTTGACTTGAACCAGAGCGATTTTCTTAACTCGTCGATGGCGGCTTTGTTGCTTATTCCGCTAACCCTAACCATGACGAGTTTGAATCTGCTCATGAAATCGCGAAGGGATTCGTCTTCCTTCTGCGATAAACTCCAGAGATCAGCGTCAGAAGTTTCTCGATTTATAAACATTGAGTACTGCTTCAGGAATTCGGAAGCAAGCTGGCAAAAACTTCCGATTGAGTTTTGCCTAAGTTTGGTGAACCACTCGAGCGCTGCTCCTTCCAGATTTTCGACGAAACGTTAGCAGCAGCCCGCGTCCTTTTCGTGATCCTTGAGCTTGGCTCGTCCCATGGTAATCTGGAAGGCCTGTAGGTGCGCTTTGGGATCAGCCGTCCCGTCGTAAGTCGGCACCTTGAGCTCTCTTGGTTCAGGTAGCTTGACCTCGGTGATGCGAGCCGTAAAAGGCGTTTTCCGTATAGCAGCCGATCGATTTCAGATGCGGCGCTGGTAGCATGGTGAATTTGAGACTTCACCGCTTTTACCGCTGCGGCTGTTTTAGTAATGTAGTCGCGGAGATCACGGATCTCAGTTAGGTCACCAGCAGTTTTCCGACCTCGCCGGGTTTTCTGCGAGTAGCTGGAGATCGTTCCTCGGCTGTTTTTGTGCGTTGTGAAAAATAGAGCTCCTTCTCGTCTCTAGTAAGAGAACGCTCGGGAGAAGACTCCAGAAAAGGCCTGCGAGTTTTCCTTCTCCTAGGATGGACGTCCGCGTCCTCGTCCGACGAGTCGGCTTGGTCGCTCGTTTCTAGGTTAACCCTTTCGACGCCGTCTTCCTCAGTCTCCTGTCCGTGAGTGGGAGATTTTTCCAATTCAATTAGCGTCACGTCAAGATTATCTTTTTCGGAGTCTTTCTCCAGTAAGTTACCCTGCTCAGTTCTAAGACGATCCAAAGAAGTCGCGAAATCGAGCCTCCTTCCGCAGATCTTAGTACTTCCGCGGGCGGGAATCGCTCTGGTTTTCGCAGTTAGGGTTTCGAGTGAACCAATGATCTTTTCTTGCTGCTCCAATTTTTTGTTAAATTCGGAGAGCATCTTTTCGACGGTATCGGCCGCGGACACATCTGGTGGTGGTGTTTTGTCAACGTTATCGCTTTCGTCGCAAGTTCGGTTGTCACCATTCATGGTTTCTCGATTGAGCGTGCTGCGGCTTGAGTGTAAGATAGATCCGACCCCCCCTCCTTCTAGCGACAAACTGTGGGAACCAAAATTTACCTCTGTCAAGATTACGTAAATTTAGGAACTTAGAGTAAACCCTAATTTCCCAGAGAACCCGGCTATCCGCAGAACCGCACACAAGCAATCAAGAACGCAATTAATATGAGTAAGTAAAAATATGTAAGCCTTAGCGTAAGCCTTAGCTGCGTGAGCAGTCGGCCAGATTCCTAACCCTAGCAATCTAAGACTAAAAACCTAGTTGAGACGCAGCTCGATAGCGAAAACAGAAATATTCCTAAATGCTAAGTTTCTGGTGGTGAAAGCTCTGAAAACTCGTCCTTTGCTTATGTCCTCTGTCCTCTGCCTTTTGTTTATATACTCCCTTCCTAGGCAGTTTAGTCCTTCCTTTTCGCCCAGATTCGAGTTTATCGGGAATCTTCCATTTATCTCGATCTTTCCTTTTTCTGTGCGGAAATCTTTGATTTATCTTCAAACTTGACATTTATCTTCAAACTTGACGTTTATCTTCCTTCTGCGAGTAAATCTTAAAACCGTCATTGCATCTTTGGGCTGAATTTCGTTTAAAGTCGTAAGTGGACTTTTATCGCGCTTTTGGGCTGTTCGAGCCGCTTGGCGATGAAAACCGTTTTACGATTTTAGACGATATCATTTCCTTACATGATGCCGTTTTAAAGGATTTCTCGAGTTGATCATATAGTTGGACAATGCATGATATACCATGATTTTGACCCGTTTTTAGCCATGGTATTGATGTTGGGGTCAAAATCGGTACGACGGAATCAATAGACAAAACTCCCCGCCAAAAGATAAAAGAAAAAGTTTTATAAAACTCGAGAAATCATTTTATAAAAATCGAAGAATCGTTTTATAAAACTCGAAGAAACGTTTTATAAAACTCGAGAAATCGTTTTATAAAACTCGAAGAATCATTTTATAAAACTCGAAGAATCGCTTTACAAAACTCAAGAAATCATTTTATAAAACTCGAAGAATCGTTTTATAAAACTCAAAGAATCATTTTATAAAACTCAAAGAATCATTTTATAAAACTCGAGAAATCATTTTATAAAACTCGAAGAATCGTTTTATAAAACTCGAGAAATCGTTTTATAAAAATCGAAGAATCGTTTTATAAAACTCAAAAAATCGTTTTATAAAACTCGAAGAATCGTTTTATAAAACTCGAGAAATTGTTTTATAAAACTCGAAGAATCGTTTTATAAAACTCGAAAAATCGTTTTATAAAACTCGAGAAATCATTTTATAAAACTCGAAGAATCGTTTTATAAAACTCGAGATATCGTTTTATAAAACACAAAGAATCGTTTTATAAAACACAAAGAATCGTTTTATAAAACTCGAAGAATCGTTTTATAAAACTCGAGAAATCGTTTTATAAATCCAAAAGAGATTTATGAACAAAGGAAATCAGCGGAAAAACTCGGAAGATTGTTATCTCGGGAAAACAAAACAAACGTCGATTACACGATCGTCCGAGTTAAACAAAAAACCGGGAAAAACCGGGAAAAACAAACGTGTTCCGAACCACAGTCGAAATGTCTCATGTCTCGTCTCGATCCATCCTATCATTCGGGTTTTACTATAAAAACCATAAAACTTTGTTTTCTCGAAAAGAACTCGAGGAAATCGTATAAAACAGCAACGGTTAAACGAAACACAGAATATTTCCTAAACTAAACGATTTATTCGAGATTTTTTGTAAAAATCGTAAAAAACGCGTTTTTAATAAAAACGTCGAGTGAATCGTAAAAACGGCAACGATTAACTGAGAAACGAATGAGCTAAACTTTACGATTAACTCGGGGAATTTATTAAAAACGGCATCGGATCAGGAAACGATCTCGTACAAAGTCGCAAAACGGATTTATAGCAAAACAGCCTGGAAGGTCCTAAAACGCGATAAAAGCCCATCTCGCGATCTTAACAAAATCTAACCCGAAAATACGATAACGTTTTGACGGTTTACTCGCAGAAGGAAGATAAATGTCAAGCTTGAAGATAAATGGCAAGTTTGAAGGTAAATAGAAGATTTCCGCGGGAAAAAAGGAAGGATCGAGATAAATGAAAGATTCCCGATAAACTCGAATCTAGGCGAAATGGAAAGACTAAACCGCCAAGGAGAGGAGTATATAAGCAACATGCATAGGGCAGAAGCAAGGACACGTTTTCAGAGCTTTCACCACCAAATTTAGCATTTAGGAATATTTCCGTTTTCTATTAGCGAGCTGCGTCTCATCTAGGGTTTTCGGTCTTAGACTTCTTGAGTTAGTGATTTCGCCGACGGCTCACGCAGCTAAGGCCACTCTCGTTGTAGCAGTTCTTACGCCGATTCGGAATAAAAACCTTTTTGCTCTCAGTCTCGTTCATTCTCGCTTTAATTTTAAAATCCATCGTTTTCTTAATTATCGTTGTGCGGTTCTGCAGATAGCCGGGTCCTCTGGAAACTTAGGGTTTACTCAAAGTTTCCTTATTTACGATTCATTGACACTAGGTGAATTTCGGTTCCCACAGTTTGGTGCTAGAAGGAGGGGGGGTCGGATCTATCTAACACCAAAGCCGCAACAGGTACAACGAAGAAACGATGACTGGTGACCAACAAACTCGCAACAAACGCGACAACGTTGATAAAACACCACCACAACAAGATGCGTCTGCAGCCAACGCTACAAACGCTAACGCCTAGACCATCGAAAAGATGCTTTCCGAGTTTAACAAAAAATCAGAAGAGCAGGAAAAGCTCATCGGTTCGCTCGCAAAACGGGTCGAAACCCTAACTGCGAAAACTAGAGCAATTTGCCCCCGCGGAACTACTAAGATCCACGGAAGGAGGCTCGATTTCGAGACTCCTATGGATCGCCCCAGAACCGAGCAGGGTAATTTACCGGAGAAGGATTCCCGAAAAGATAACCCTGACGCGACGCTAGACGAATCGAAAAACCTCCTACCCGCGAACAGGAGACCGAGGGCGGACGGCATCGAAAGGGTTAACTTGGAAACGAGCGACCAAGCCGACTCGTCAGACAAGGACGCTGGCGTCCATCCTAGGAGAAGAAAAACTCGTAGCCCCCCACCGGAGTCTTCTCCCGAACGTTCTCTTACTGGAAACGAGGAGGAACTCGACTTTGCGCGATACGCAAAAACTGCCAAGGAGCGATCTCTGGTTACTCGCAGCAAACACCGACGAGGTCGGAAAACTGCTGGCAACCTGACCGAGATTCGCGATCTCCACGAGTATATCACTAAAACGGCCGCAGCGGTAAAAGCGGTGAAATCTCAGATTCATCACGCTACCAGCGCCGCACCCGAAATTGATCGGCTACTCTACGAATCTCGGAAAACGCCCTTCACGGCTCACATCACCGAGGTCAAGCTGCTCGATCCGGGAAACTTAAGGTGCCAACTTACGATGGGACGTCTGATCCCAAATCGCACCTGCAGATCTTCCAAATCACCATGGGACGAGCCAAACTCAAGGATCACAAAAAGGACGCAGGC
Organism: Eruca vesicaria subsp. sativa; assembly: GCA_932364175.1. Taxonomy (NCBI): domain Eukaryota; kingdom Viridiplantae; phylum Streptophyta; class Magnoliopsida; order Brassicales; family Brassicaceae; genus Eruca; species Eruca vesicaria. Next base: position 17,535 of record CAKOAT010241154.1, on the reverse strand, counting down.
TATTGCCGTCTTTTCGTCGAAAATCTAGAAGGAGCAGCGCTCGAGTGGTTCGCTAAACTTAGGCAGAATTCGATCGGAAGTTTCCGCCAACTCGCTTCCGAATTCCTGAAGCAATACTCGATGTTCATCAATCGAGAAATCTCCGACTCTGATATCTGGAAGACGAATCCCTCCGTGATTGTATGAGCAAATTCAAACTCGTCATGGCTAGGGTTAGCGGAATCAGCGACAAAGCTGCCAAAGACGCATTGAGGAAATAGCTCTGGTTCAAATAGAAGTTCCAGAAATGGATAACTCTCGAGAAGCCGCGGACAATCCAGGACGCGCTCCATAAGGCTACCGATTACATAACCATCAAGGAGGAGACTAAAATCCTGTCAGAAAAGCATAAGCCAACGAAAACATCCGCAAAGGATAACACGTCGGAGCAGAAGCAGAAAAAGAAGAACTCTCGTAACGACAAATTCGTCCATCACAAGGGGCAGGATCTCCAAGGGGCGCACAACTACGCCATTAACACCGGATCGAAACAAGGGCAAACCACTAGTAACACGTGGACAAGAAATTTGAATTATGATGAGAATTCTATCTGCGACCTCCACCAAACCCGTGGACATTCTACCATAAACTGCAAAGTTCTCGGCGCCAAGCTTGCCACAAAATAAATCGCGGGAGAACTCTCCGAGATATCCAGCGTCAAGGATCTCATCCGCGATTCAGACCGCCTCTCGAAAAAAGACAGAAATTCGCGAGCGGAAACTCCGCCTCAGGGGAACCAGTCAGGCGAAAAATGCAGACGAAGGCAAGACGAGAAGGGTAACGACGCTAACCGCCAAAAATTCAACATGATTATCGGTGAATCACAATATTACAACGACATTGTATCGTCTATCAAATCCTACCAACGTAAAGCCGAAACCGGCTCGAGTTGGAAGGTGCCGTCGGATGACACTCCAAAAGGGGTAATCTCGTTCGACGACGCTGAAACCAGCGGAATCGACCAACCACATGCCGATCCCCTTGTCATCGACTTAGTGATAAGCGATCTAGAAGTCGCTCGAATCCTGGTCGATACTGGAAGTACCGTCAATGTGATCTTCCGCAACACGTTAGAACGTATGGGAATAGAACTCTCGGAAGTCGAACCTGTTCCAAAACCATTGACCAGCTTTTCCGGCGAGACATCGATGACCTTGGGATCAATCCAGCTATCGGTGGCAGCCAAAGAAGTGACGAAAATCGTCAACTTTGCGGTAGTTGATATCACTCAAATGTTTAACCCTAAGGAGTGAATTACTCTCTCAAATAAGAGGTTCAATTGTAGTACTTAGGGATCGAATTCACGGGTAGCTAGGGAACCTAATAGATCTAATAGTTATATGATTAAGCTAGGCTAATAGGTAAATATGCAGTAAATAAATAAAGTAATAAACAAGTTGAGCAAGATTAATTGTTCAGCTTGGCATGGAGTTTTTGGATGGAAGGATGGTTGTTAGATCTAGGGTTTCTATTCAGGTAATCAGGATTATAATGCTATAGATGCCTAACAAGTTGCATGCATGATATATAAGAACTTCAATTCTTAGACAAATATATAGCTATCGCTAGTTAGACTCGTCCATTGAGCTGAATGCCGACAGTATCGACCGATGTTGCTATCGTAGTGTCGGTCGATATGTGTTGCCGTCGATCGATGACTCTATAAGAGTATCGATCGATATATAGCATCAGATCAAATTGAAACTGTGTTCACTCAAGAATTTCTATTAGACCGGCTGTCGCATCGTGCCTAATAGAGTCTGAGTTTGTAGAGGATGATGTCAGGATGAAGATTAATAAATTAAACTATTCCAGTTCATGGTTCTAGTTCATGACTCTAGAAAAAAGCATTAAAAACATCCCAACAATGAATATCACAACTTAGCAATCTATAGTTGGGGCTAATCCCACAACCTATCTGAACCCTAAATCCAACAGGTGGATCTATTCAGATATGAAGTTTTGCATAGAAATCATAGATGAATAGATATAAAATTAAAATAGAATATATATAAAAACCAATGGAGTTCCAGGATGACTCTGATAAGAGTTCCTCCCTTTTCTCCTAACAAAGAATAAAGAATCAAAGAAAGCTTAGATAGCATCCAGCCATCAACAATGGCTTATAAATATCATAACTAGGGTTTCTGGTCGTCAAGGGTATTTTGGTAACTTGTGGGCTTCAGTCAGTTGAAATCTAGTCATCCCACGCTCTGGCATTCATATCGATCGATATGAAGTGTCTCCCATCGATCGATATGCACATATCTTCTCGACAGCCTTCTCTCGCGAGGCAGACTGACCACTCTTCAGTAAAACGGGCATAACTTCTGATCTAACCATTTGATTGACGTCAAACCAGTGGCATTGGAAAGCGAACTCAAAGCTCTATCATGTGTCAAAAGATGGGATAAATCGCACCATGGAAAGGTCTCCATCCATATCTAAACATCTGACTCGTCTGCGCAGTTCTGCACTTAAAGGCTCCAAAAGACACCAAAATCAGCATATTTCACCAGGTCATACCTGAACCTAAAAATACTCTAAATAGACTCCAAAACATATATAATTATTATAAAAACATATCAATACCATGACTAAAAGTGGGTCAAAATCATGGTATATCAACTCCCCCAGACTTAACCTTTTGCTTGTCCTCAAGCAAACTTTAAGTTAGTCTTTGAAAGAAGTTTAAAAACAGCAGGGACTCAACCAAAATATCAACTTTAAAACCATCACCTTTACTTTGTTGCAAGCCACATCTCATATCTATCAACTACAGAAGTACATTATACCATATCCTAGCTTAGCAACCAAATACATCTAGCCAATCAACTTAAACATATCGATCAAGGAACACATGGATTCAACTCAAACAAGTTTCAGGAATTCTCATCCTGGTTCCCTTTCTCTCTTTATCCCCCCTTTTCTGAATCCAATTTTTTTTCTTTTTTTTTTAATATCAATCCCAATGAACAGCTAATGTTCATCTTATTGATCTTTCTACTTTTTGTAGCTCTTTTGACAAAGTGTAGGCGAATAGTGGGGTCATAGGTAATGTGCCTCTCCCTCGCTTCCACAATGTGTGATCATCCCTTTGATTTAGAATAGTGGGGTCATGGGTAATGTACCTCTCCCTCTGTCTCTCGGGAAATCATCTCAATCTTTTATTTTCTGGGGATGCCAAAGGAAGGAGAGAAGGAAACCAAAATATTTTTTTTGAGACTTTTACCTTCCAGACTTGCAGGAGGATTCTGATCCCTTGTATACCAAGCCCCAAGACAAGCAATAGATGTCAGGTTAGGTTGGAAATCAGCTTTGGTTCTTCCAAACAATCATGAAAGTGTTGTCATAGGATGATCGGTGATCCACTTTAGTATCTATAGTACTTTCTGCAATCAACAAATCTAATAATGGTGCTAAAGAGTGGTAAGATAAAAAGTAAGACTTTCAAAAGAAATTTCCCTTTCTTGACTCAATAAAACCAATTTTTTGAAAACTTTAATAAGATCAAAAAGAGGTAAAGTAGCATCAGTAATTCCACTCCCCCAGACTTAAATCATACACTGTCCTCAGTGTATAACTAGTCGGAGTTAGAGCATAAAAAACAATAATTGAGTAACTGATACCGAAAATGTGAACGATATACCTGACCGATATGGATATCGATCGATGGTGAGTCGCCATCGTCGATCGATGCGTGTATGTATGTGTCGAGCGATATCGACTGGTTCGTGTCGGTCGATTAGCATGGTAATCATCTACTTGGGTCTGCTTTTCTAAATAGCTAACTAAACACACAATATTAGTAGAACCTCCCCTAGACTTAAATAACCCGATGACCAATGTTATACAGCCTAAGATTGGTGGGACAATAAACCAGAAGAAAAATATTTAACAAAGTTTCGCGAGTATACCTGCCATTGATGTGAGTATCGATCAACACAGTTAAGTGGCGATCAATACTTGTGATGCTCTGTCGAGCGACATTGATCAAGTGTCAGTCGATGCTGGTGCAGAACTCGTCCATTCTTAGGTAAACTCATCTTTCTTGGGTATGTTCCTATTACCTAACAAAACTAAAACACTAATATTCTTAAAGTTAGTAATAGATAACTAATAAAACAAATTAATAATTTTTTTTATGCACAGTGATCCTGCTACAGTGACTCTGCTACAGTACCTGAAATCCTTAGAAAACAAATTATCAGTAATAAATGAAAATAAAACAATATTTAAAATTACCTAACAGCGGGTTGCCTCCCACGCAACGCTTATTTTTAGTCATTAACTTGACTTCTGGAGATCTGATTCAGTCCGGATGAGAATGAGAACTTGCTCCAATTCAAGTCTCATTGTCCAATTCAAGTCTCCTCTCCTTTGTCTATCATCTCAGCAATAAGAAGTGCTTTAAGCTTTGCAAATGGATGTGAGAAGCATCTGCTGCACACTCTTGATTTTCTGATTCCATCTGAAAAGTAAGGAGTCCATGGTAATTGAGAACCTCATTTGGTTCGTTTCCGCTTCTTCCAATTCCTCCCCTTCTTTCCCACAGACTTGTGTAATCTCACTTTGGATTCCCTACCGCGATGAACAGTAGCCGGATGAACAGTGTTTGGTCGAACAATGTTGTTTGTAGGTTGGTTGGCTCTATTGATCATTGCTGCTTGTAGCTTATCGATTGATTGATGGTGTTCCTTATCGATCGATGTCTGGTATACGCTATCGATCGATTCTGCTTGGAGGGTGTCGATCGATACGCGTGAACCACCAGGCTCCTTCCTTGAAGGAACTAGAAATCCTCTCTTCATTGTTTCTGGCACTGAGATGTTTGTACCTGAAAAAGAAGAAAAAGATTTATTAGTATTTTAAAACAGTAACAAAACCAAGACTAAATCTAACTAAACAAGATCTAATGGCGATCAAAGCTCCCCGGCAACGGCGCCTAATTTGATATCACTCAAATGTTTAACCCTAAGGAGTGAATTACTCTCTCAAATAAGAGGTTCAGTTGTAGTACTTAGGGATCGAATTCACGGGGAGCTAGGGAACCTAATAGATCTAATAGTTATATGATTAAGCTAGGCTAATAGGTAAATATGCAGTAAATAAATAAAGTAATAAACAAGTTGAACAAGATTAATTGTTCAGCTTGGAAAGGAGTTTTTGGATGGAAGGATGGTTGTTAGATCTAGGGTTTCTATTCAGGTAATAAGGATTATAATGCTATAGATGCCTAACAAGTTGCATGCATGATATATAAGAACTTCAATTCTTAGACAAATCTATAGCTATCGCTAGGTAGACTCGTCCATTGATCTGAATGCCGGCAGTATCGACCGATGTTGCTATCACAGTGTCGGTTGATATGTGTTGCCTTCGATCGATGACTCTATAAGAGTATCGATCGATATATAGCATCAGATCGAATTGAAACTGTGTTCACTCGAGAATTTCTATTAGACCGGCTGTCGCATCGTGCCTAATAGAGTCTGAGTTTTGTAAAGGATGATGTCAGGATGAAGATTAATAGATTAAACTATTCCAGTTCATGGTTGTAGTTCATGACTCTAGAAACAAGCATTAAAAACATCCCAACAATGAATATCACAACTTAGCAATCTATAGTTGGGGCTAATCCCACAACCTATCTGAACCCTAAATCCAACAGGTGGATCTATTTAGATATGAAGTTTTGCATAGAAATCATAGATGAATATAAGCACGCGATAAATATAAGTGAGCCTCTAGTTCGCCTGCTGGCGAACTAAGCCAGCTTGGCTTAGTTCGCCAGCAGGCGAACTAGTCGTGACTAGTTCGCATTTCGTGGTGGTTTTGGTTTTTCGCGGTTTTGTAAAACGATTTCTCGAGTTTTCTAAAACGATCTTCGAGTTTTATAAAACGGCTTCTCGAGTTTTATAAACGATCTTCGAGTTTTATAAAATGGTTTCTCGAGTTTTATAAAACGATCTTCGAGTTTTATAAAACGGCTTCTCGAGTTTTACAAAACGATCTTCGAGTTTTATAAAACGGCTTCTCGAGTTTTATTAAACGATCTTCGAGTTTTATAAAACGGCTTCTCGATTTTTATAAATTGGCTTCTCGAGTTTTATAAAACGATCCTCGAGTTTTATAAAACGATCTTAGACTTTTATAAAATGGTTTCGATTTTTATAAAACGACTTCTTGGGTCTTATAAAACTATTCCTTTTGTATTTTTTGCTGGGAATTTTGGCTATTGATTCCGTCGTACCGATTTTGACCCCAACAGCTAGCCCCCCAGCTCATAAGAATCGTGGGGTTCTTGCGAGCGGATTAAGCTTGTTTGGCGAGTTTGGTAGAATTAGGCGGAACTTTAATGGCCAAAAGTCCAAGGGTGAATAGTAAAGTTCTTCCCTATAAGTATATGGAATGAGTTTCTCAAGTTATTCACTCACTTGCCTAAGTCTCAAGAAGAAGTTCTCTCTCTACTTCTTCCTTTGGATCCCTTCTCTTTTGATCGTCCAATATGTCTTCCGAATCGAGAGTTTCAGATCATGCCCATGCATCTATCTTCGATCCGAGCGACCTTGATACCTCGGGCGATTGTCCTCTTCCCGTCCCGATCTTTCAACGTTCTTTCTCGATCGAGGAGAAGTTTTCGGAATATTGTTTAGCCTTGAAGGCCGCGAAGGTGCCGCCTTCGAGTTTTTGGGTTTCGAAGAAGGATAAACCTCGGAGGAGGGCAGCTGGTCCTAGTGCGAGCACTGACAATTCCCTCAGAGATATGAGGAACCTCCGTGAAATTCCTGAATCAGTCCAGTTTTGCCTTCCCGTCCCAGGCCAGGATGTCGAGAATCCGCCCCCGGGTTATTTTTCATGCTATGAAGCCTTTCTGTTGAACTGTCAGCTATGGTTCCCTATTCCTCGAGCCATTGTCGAGTTTTTGGATAGATTTGGTGTAACTTTCGGCCAACTACGTCCTGGCGGGTTACAACACCTCGTCGGGATTTTGGTGTTAGGCTATGAGCGCGGGATGTCCCTTAATGCGGACTATCTTTCGGCTATGTTGACATTCAAGGGAAGAAATGATGGCTTTTATTTAGCTCCTCGGCGGGACATGACGGTCATCGGTGGGCTCGCCTCGAATGAGCATGGTTGGATCGAGCGATTCTTCTACGTCAAAATCGACAGCGCGTCCGTGGAAGAGGGCTGTATTCCTTTGTTTAGGACCGTGTGGGCGACCACTGGTATTCTATTGACGTGATCTCCATATCCGTGTATGTATAGGTTTTGACTCTTTTCGCTTGTTTTGCAGTGCCTACCCTCCACAGGCCGATGCTCGAGGATTTCCCAGAGGTCATGAATCTTCTTCGTGGCGGCCCACTTCATTGGGGATACTTTTCTCCGAAAAGGGTTCGTCGCGCCGTTGCCTATTATTCATCTGGTTTTTCTCGCGATAGTCATACCGAGTTCGAGGCGGGTGATGATGCAGAGGAGAGGGAGAGATCTAGATCTCCACAGGACAGAGAAGTTCTGATTGGTCGTGGTCAAGCGTTCGATGGCGATATCAATATCGAATATCTTATTGACTTTTCGGCCTCCGAGTTTGACCCGACTGAGACGCCACCCCGAGGCCCGGCCGACACGCTGTTTGTGAAGGCGTCGAGGTTTTTCAACAAGGTTTGTCTATTCTTTTGTCACTATGTATATATATCATTTTTTTTTTATAAAGGATGATTTTTCCGTTTTACAGGGTCTTCGCGTTCTGAGCGAAGCGGTGAGCGCGAACAGCGTGGAACTTCGCAGAGCCGAATCAAGGGCTGCAGCGGCGGAGGCAGAGGCTGTTCGTATCAGAGAGGAGATCGATGCCAGTTTCTCTCGCGCCCAGGATTTAGCCGTAAGGGAAGCTACTCGTGTAAAAGAGGAGTACGAAGCAGAATCTCGTCGAAGCTTAGAGCTTTCCGATGTGATGGTTCGCCGTGCTCGTAGAGCGGGAAAGAGAGAGGTTTCTGCGGAGTTCATGGCTCGCCGTGAACGGTTAGTGCCTCTTTATGCGAAATTTGAAGATGCGCAAAGGGAGAATGGGGATTTCCGCGAGTGCCGGGGCGTAGCCGGGGGTTTGCATCTTACCCAAAGGTCGGACTATTCGTATGAGGTTGAGGTTGCGAAGTAGACAGCACGTCTGGCTAAGAGAGAGAAGAAGAAGACCGAGTTCGTCAATCCCGGGAAGCGTATGTGGGATCAGTGGAATCCCATTGTGGTGTCACCGGGTTCGGTGTAAGTTGGACCTGGGATATCGGATGTAGATGGTGAAGTCGATCAGTCTGCGTTTGATGACTTTGATGTGTGATGTTATTAGTTTTTCGATTTCGTCAATGTTTTTCCGGGACTGGCCGTTGGTGGCTTTGCATCCCTACCGCTGGGCGGTGTGTACTTGAAGGCTTTCTAATAAGAAAATATTTTCTAAGTATGAAATTCGCATTTGTTTTAGATGTAGAGGGAAGAATACGAGTTGTCATCTCGTATCTAACTCTTTGGTGTAAATCGTCCGATTCGTTTAACTCGGGATGTTTCGATTTTCGCGAGTGTTAAGATGTGGGCGAAGAGACATGCCTTTAGGATCTCGATTCATGTCTTGAGACGTTAGCGACCAGTGTGATGGGTTTAGGGCAAGACCTAGGTTTACTTTCGGATTGGGGCTATGCGATGACTAGTCGGCTTTCGTTTTGCCCGTTGCGATTTTAACCTGACTCCATACCGATTTAGAATCCGCGATAGGTTCTCGGCTTATACGATTCGTATGGTTGGAATCGAGCATCTCACCGGGAACAATTTCTAAGTTGCCCGGAAGTGCTGAC
>CAKOAT010241043.1:27896-42402 GCA_932364175.1 Eruca vesicaria subsp. sativa | reverse complement strand
AATTTTTGAAATTAAACACATAATCCCTTACATCATGTTTTCTAAACCTTCAACCTGATTTGTATTACTGTCTCTATAAGGATTTAAAAAATCATATCAATATTCTTCATATCTGTATCTATAAGAGCTTATAAATATATTTTAAAAGCTTATGTAAGATTTTTATAAAGGGTTTATAAAACAATTTATATGGATTTGCAATACTATTTAAAAAATCAAATGCATCATGAATATGTGTAATTTATAAATAATTTATATATGTTTATAAACCATTAGAAATCATTTTATAAACCCTTATAAATAAGTTATAAGTTTTTATAAAATTGTTTTTAAGTCTTACAAAATTGGTTTATAATCATGGTTTAAGTAATTTATAAACCTTTATAAATCAGTTTATAATTTCTTATAAATAAAAAGCCAATTTAGTAAAATTAATAAATCAACTTATACACCCTATAATTAGTTTTTAAACCTTTTTAAATCAGTTTATAAACTCTTATGAATCAAACTTATAGACTATTATAAATAATACATTTCATAAATTAACAAATAAACCTTAATAAATTAGTTTATAAACCTTTATAAATCAGTTTAAAACTCTTATAATCACATTATAAACCTTTGTAAATTATTTTATGTCTTTATAAACACTTATAAGTCATTTATAAACTCATATAAATCAAATTCAATTTATAAACATTACAAATAACAGACTCAAAATAATTAGAAAATTTCCAACCATCACTAGAGGAGACCAAAAACTAGTACAGACCATCACCATCTGATTAATTCTTTCATTGTAAACGTTTGAGGTGAGAATACATCTTTAGCTCTTCACTGATCATAGGAGTGGACAAAGAGCTTTCAGCATTGGTGGTTGTTGCTGTTGTAGAAGAAGAAGAAGAAACATGGCCAGCTGGTTGCTCATGATTTCACAGTTGCTGCTAACTTACTTCCCACTGTTAAAATCAATTAATGAATTTTATAAACCGTTTATAAAGGTTTACAAATTATTTGTAAGAGTCTATAAACATTTATAAAGGCTTATAAAATAATTTTTTAAAGTATATAAACTATTTATAAATCTTTATTCAAAAAAATATAAAAGTTTATAAATAATTTAAAAGGGGTATGCATATAATTTATAAGGTTTATATAGGTATATACAGGTTTAGAAATCAATTGGAGGTCTTTAAATCAACTATAAGAGTCTAACTAGGATTATTTTCGTTATTTTCAATTACTCATTTCAAACTTTAGGTAGTTTTGAAAATAAACATCAAGAAGTGGTAAAGATAAATTATATATAAGGGTTTATAAATATTTTATAAATTCTTATAAATCATTTATTAGAGATTTCAAGATATTTATAAGATTTTTATAAACAATTTATAAATCATTCATAAAGTACATAAATTTTATACACCATTTACAAATTACTTATAAGGGTTTATAAAACATTCATAAAGTTTATAAAAAAAATTTATAAATTTTATACACAAATTTATGAGGGGTTTATAAAGGTTTAAATGGTTATAAATCACTTTCTAACACTTTTAAAACTAAAATTAGTTTATTAATAATAATAATACAACTTAAACCCCCGAAATTACCTTATAAATCTGGGTTTTCTGATATTGTGATAATACATCAAAACAATTTATAAGCTTTTATATAGTAATATGATATCACTTTAGCTTATGTTGTGTTTCTTTGTTGGCTGTTGTTTATTCCCTCTGAGGCTTATAACTTACTCTTTCTGAATATAATATTTTTTCTGATTTCAGAGGGGACAGAGAAAGAATGCTACGATTTTTTTTTTAAAAGCCCTTAAATTGATTTGATTTTCCTGTGAATAAGGAAGTAGAAAGATAAAGTTGTGGACTTGTATTAGTGTTGTTAAATATTCCTCTTCCTTTACTATCTGGGAACTTTGTTATTAAGGACTGACCAAGAAGTAAGAACCAACAAACCAAACTTTCACTGTACACTGGACCAACTTTGTTTTTAGTTTGCTTATTGATTGCCTCCTCCAAAAGGAAAGGCTTCTGGTTGTGGATAATTGTCTTTTCAGGTGTAAACTTATTCCAAAATGTTACATTTCTATCAATATATATATAAGAAAATAAAAAGTCCCCGCGTTCTAATTGTATTATCATTATTGGGCCGTTAATATTGTTGGTGCCCATTGGCTATGATGAAAGGTTGGTCTTCTTCTACAATTCAAAGTGTTGCTTTTGCAAAGACTTGGTCTATGTAATTGTTAATGTATTAATAATTACAGTATTAACGAACCTATATGTGCTTTCACCCTTCATGGCATTTCATCTCAGAAGTCAACTTGAAATTTATATAATCCGACCTTTGTTTGTGAAAGCACAATCAAAACATCACAGCGTTTCTTAAAAATAGTACAGTAGTCACACGTACAAACAACACTGAGTAAACCAATGAAAGTCAAAGACAATCCAGTCAACAACATTGTCATGAAACAGAATCTCTATCTATCTGCAGTACCTTTCTCATAACACGATCCATCAGGAATTATAATGCGTCACACCCATAATCTTCAATCCTCTGAGCTGCAGTGCAACCCCGTTCGCCACAAAGATTTAGATGGACAAAAGAGAATGAAAAACCAAAAAGAAAAAAGAATCTTTGGAACATTCTTTTATGATCTCATAAGAGTGAGTGTCTAAAACTCACTTGTAGATACAAAGAAAGGTTCAAAGTTGAAACATGAGGTAATGTAAGGACCTGATATGCTCGTCTAAAAGATGTAATAACTAAGCAAGTTTGCATATGTCTTCATACTCAATGGACTTGATGACTCTTCCTTCATATACACCTTTCTCAATCTGCACTTTAGCACCCAACAACCTAGCATTTGTGCCACAATATGCTCCATTCACAATCTTCACCAACCCACCAATCTGCGGAATCACAGTCTCAAGCTCCTCCTGATCAACACTCAACACATGCTTAGAATCAATCATCTCAATCTCCCCAACACAGTTATCAATCACTTTCCTCACTACACCCTTCTGCTTATAATACCCTTTATCCGCCAGAGCTTTACTCATCACCTTCATAACAATCCCTTGAAACAACCAATAAGGCTTACGATTCATCCTCTCCTTCTTCCTCTCTTCCTCCTTCATCAACTCATCCAAAGCAGACCTCCGCTCCAAGTCTCCACCTTTCATCCTCTTCTTCTCTTCTCTCTCATCCTTCTCTTCCTCCTCAAACACACGCTTCGAGCTCTCACCATTAGTAACAACCGGTTTAACCCCTCCACCAAGTGAAAACCCAACCTTGACAACACCACTCTTCTACCCCCCCCCCCCCAAGTCTTCACCTTTCTTCTTCTCCTCACCATCACCAAAATAGGATCTGAACCTGACTGTGCAGCCCGTATATCAAAACCTTTCACGGTTCCCTCCTCAAGACTAACCTAAGAGAGTAGGTTAATTAATTGGAAAATGTTAAGAGCTTCCATAACATCATATTGTCTACTATAAGAGCTAAAGCAACGTGTAACTAACCACAAAGGAGTGTTCACTGTGTGGATTCCAAGCTAAGCTTTCGACATCAGACATGACATACCATTTGAAACCCGCATGTGAAGGTTATCTTCCGTCTTTCTGCAACATAATATACAACCCATATTAATGATAACTCTTAGTAAAAGATAAAGTAGAACATGGAACAAAGAGGTTAACAATACAACAGTCTGATCAAATGACCCACTGAGAAGCATTTCTGTACCATAGTGATTCCAAGAAACCGCTTGAACCTGTCATCCATAAAAAAAAAAAAAACTATAAATCATGAGAATATATGCAACATAAATAAGGGACTTTATCATTCTATGGATCACGTTCTTACCTCCTTTGTGTGATGCTCCATAGTAATCTTACATTGTCCAGTAGCCACATCTGCTTCCAAGGATTCAGATTCACGATTTGAATCAATCTCAAGAGTCTGATCAGACATCGTCATCAAACAGCAGCAGGATTCTTGACCTTCACTTCAATAGAATCAATCGTTTCCTCTTGAATCCCGTCGGAGTTTCCTGTATCATTTTTTCGTCGGAGCTCTTCGTTCTTCATCGTCGGAAATCTTCGCCGAATTTGTCGGAGATAACCGAGTTCACTGTAGATCACCAAGTTCGCCGGATATTGTCGAGTTCGTCGGAGATTGGCGAATCGTTGGAGTTTTTATTCTCGTGACAGGAGAAGAAAAGAGATCCCCGGCGATTAATTAATTAAGGGTAATAGGTTTATGTTTGATTAATTAAGGGTACCATGGTCTTTTGACTATCAAAATTGTAAGGATAAAGATGATTAATGTAAAAGTGAAATAGTGTATCATGAATGTGCTAGTTTTAGCAATTTCCAGAAAAAAAAAACATAATGGTCAAACTCTTGGGCGAAGCGTGGTCTAGCCCCTAATAATTTATATTTAGGTTTTTAACACATAGTAATAAAATATATGAAATTTTGATTGTAAATACATTTTTTTTTGTGAATATCTATTTTTCTATCATATTTAAGTTTAATAAACGTTAATTTTCAATATTTATAATTACCATTGTTACCTGTTAAAATATATACTAAAAATGTACATAAATATATTTTTAAAAATATATATCATTATAAAACAGAAAGAATCTTACAATACTAAAAGTTCTAAGTACTCAATGGAGAGATCATCGACGAAGGATTAAAAATTCGACCAATGAAAAACAGTATTTGACCACGTCATATAAGCTACAGAGGGAAGGAAGAGAAAAATGGGAGTAGAGTGTGGTTTCAAAAACTTAACTCGGGCTTATGTCGACCCAGCAACCAAGAATCATATTATCTGACGTATTGATCGCGTTCCACTTCATCTTCACCATCTCGGCTCTCTGTGATGTCCGTTACAGTGAGCTCTTCTTATTAATCAATGGTGCTCTTTAATTCCTTCTTTATAGTTTCGTTACACTTCCCTCTCTGTATCCTCATATATAGATTTCTCAACCGCTTCGTCTCAACTTACTTCCAAGCAAACCCAAACCCGAAAACCTATAGTGAAGAATCGAAAGCTGTAGCAGTAAAAGTCTATGTAGTTTGAATTTTGAGGACATCTCACCAGGTCCACCCGAATCCGAATTACGATTTCGAATCTAAAAGTTATGGCAATGACCAATTTCTTTTTTTTTCTTCGGTGGTGTTGATAACCCATTTGAAAAGCCGTTGCCTTTTAGTTTTGATCCAATATTACCAATTTTATTTTTGTTTTGTTTCGATAAGGCGGTAGCGATTGCTGTAAGGTGTGAAGATAAATAGCTCTCGAATATGATCTCTGAATTAAAACATGAAGAAGTGTCAGTATGTCGTAAGGATAAAAGGTAAAGACTTTTGGATCATCTTGTGCCTTGGGTTTTGTGGGTTTTGTGGTAGAAAGACGTTTGTACTAGCGACGCAGCGGATGGTTGTGAGGGGGGTAGAAAAACAGACTGTATTAGCGACGCAGCGGGTATGTATATCCTTGTGAGGAGATGCGCGGGCAGGGAGTAGCTATGTACTATGAGCGCATGGGTGATAGTTGATAGTTGATATTTGATAGTTGACTAGTGTACTAGATTTGCATTGTGTGTTCTGTGTGGTGTTCTATCACCGTGTTGACTTTTCAGTATTTGGCAATGAAGACTTATGTTATTATTATTCGGTTATTTTATTTATATTGGTTTCTAAGTGGCAGGTGTCACATTTTTGGTATCAGAGCGTGGTTCCGTCCCGGCTCCGACCCGGGATGGCGATTCGTGAAGACTTGAATTTTTAACTCGGATTTTAATTCGGTTTTGCTTTGGTTTTAAACGATTTTAAAAGTATTTTGGGAATTTGGGAATTTTCAAAATAAAAATTAATAGCACCATTATGTCCGGTATCACTTCTTTAACCCTTTGAATTATGTGTTCGATAGAAGTTAATAAAAATTAATAGCACCATTATGTCCGGTAAAGACTTTTGGATCATCTTGTGCCTTGGGTTTTGTGGGTTTTGTGGTAGAAAGACGTTTGTACTAGCGACGCAGCGGATGGTTGTGCGGGGGGTAGAAAAACAGACTGTATTAGCGACACAGCGAGTATGTATATCCTTGTGAGGAGATGCGCGGGCAGGGAGTAGCTATGTACTATGAGCGCATGGGTGATAGTTGATAGTTGATATTTGATAGTTGACTAGTGTACTAGATTTGCATTGTGTGTTCTGTGTGGTGTTCTATCACCGTGTTTGATTCATGCTAGAGCTAGGCCTACATAGTCGTAGTGCTATGTACTGAGTCAATGGTTTGAGGTTTAGCACCCCATACCTCACTGAGCGACTCCCTTGTTGCTCACCCCTCCTTTCTTTTCCCCCTTGCAGGTGAGACCGACGAGCAAGAGTAATTCTATCGGACCGGTGCTATTTGAGCTTTTGGGCTTCTATCCTATTTTATCGTATTTATCGTTATTGGGCTTATAAGCCTTCGTACTTTTACCGTTATGTTTTTATTTATATTTCGGATGTTATGTTGTATTATGTATTTCCCGACGTGGATGTTGACTTTTCAGTATTTGGCAATGAAGACTTATGTTATTATTATTCGGTTATTTTATTTATATTGGTTTCTAAGTGGCGGGTGTCACATTTTTGGTATCAGAGCGTGGTTCCGTCCCGGCTCCGACCCGGGATGGCGATTCGTGGAGACTTGAATTTTTAACTCGGATTTTAATTTGGTTTTGCTTTGGTTTTAAACGATTTTAAAAGTATTTTGGGAAATTGGGAATTTTCAAAATAAAAATTAATAGCACCATTATGTCTGGTATCACTTCTTTAACCCTTTGAATTATGTGTTCGATAGAAGTTAACCGATTTGTTTCCCTTTCAGATGCCACCGAGATTGAGAGTTGTTCGTACTCAGACAACTAGAGCTGCTAGAGAGGCTGGAGATGAGCATGAGCAGCCCACAGTTCCGCAGCCTCCACCTCCACCTCCACCGGTTGATCAGGACGCTTTGAGGCAGATGGTGTAGGATGCAGCTAGACAAGCTGCTCAAGAAGCAGTTTAGCAGGTTGCCCAAGATGCAGCTAGACAGGCCGCTTAGGAAGCTGCCAGAGTAGCAGCACAAGAGGTCGCTAGACAGATGGTTGCAGTTCAGCAGGGTCCGCAGATTCCGCATGGTCCTCGGGTTCAGGTGCAGCATGGTCCGCAGATTCATGTGCAGCAGGTTCCACCGATTCAGGTTCAGCAGGATCACCAGATTCCCGCGCAGCAGGTTCCAGAGGGATTTCAATTTCCACCACCACCACCACCACCACCCGTCCTTCCGGAGAAGTTTGTTGAGTGTGACGAGACACTTATTAAGATGATGGGGCAAATGAAGTATGTGAAATTGGAGCCTTTCTTGGGTTCGGTTGGTGCGGAAGATGCTTATAATTGGAAGCATAGGCTGGATAGTTGTCTGGATATCATTAATTGCTCACACCGACTCCGCCTCAATATCGCCGAGTTGTATTTGCATGGAGATGCCTTAGTATGGTGGGATGAAGTGAAGCTGATGTGTGGGATCAATCATACCTATGACGATTTCCTCCGTGCGTTCAATAAGAAGTATTTTCCCAGGGAAACTCTACACCAGAAGAAGAATGAGTTTGAGCATTTGAGGCAGGGTACTAGGACTGTCAGGGAGTATGAGCTGGAGTTTCGCCGTCTCCGCATGTTTGCCGGTAACACTATGGATGAGGAGGATCTAATCAGGAGGTTCTTGGATGGGATGCGAGTGGAACTTTGTGGTAGATGCAGTCTGGTGTCTTACACCAATTTGGAGGATTTGGTGGAGAAGGCTGCTACTCAGGAGAAATGTTTATTAGAGGAGCAGAAGTTTTCTAAGACCGTTCAGCCTAAATCGGGGAGTACTTCCCAGCCACAGAGGAGGATTGGGATCAGTCGAGAGTCCAGTGCCACACTTGTGGAAAGATGGGACATATAGCCAGGAACTGTTGGAGTAGGCCATTGGGAGCTCAGGGAGCAGCACCCACGGTGGCAGCAAGCACCAGTAGCGGGGACTAGGAACTGTTTTGGTTGTAACTAGCCGGGTCACATGATTAGAGATTCTCCGAGGAGGGGCAATGCAGCGCTTCCACCACCAGCCAAGCGTCCTTCCATCGCTCCGTTTGTGTTTGCTACAGGAGACCCGCAAGGAGCAGAGCCGATAGTGGGTATGTATCTTCATTATATTTGGTTCTGTTTGAATAAATTGGTTTTGTGGTTAGCATGTGTATTTAGTAAATCTCGTTTAGGGTCGGTTTTAGTTGGAGGTGAGCCAGCTCACACGTTGTTCGACACGAGAGCTTCTCACAGCTTTATGAGTCCGCGCATAGTCAAGTCTTGGTCTTTTCGGGGTATTTTCGAACCGAAGGCTAAGCAGATTAAGACCGCCGGCATAGAGAAGTTGGGAGCATTTGGTATTCACCGCGACGTACCAGTTATGCTTGGAGGAGTTGACTTACCCGAAGATTTGACGGAGTTGGAGATGAGTTTCTACGATGTCATACTTGGGATGGATTGGTTTTCGCGCCATCAAGTCATGTTGGATTGCCCGAGGGAAAGAGTTAATATTCCTAGACCCAAAGGAGAGATCAGTTTCCAGAGATTCAGGCATACCAAGGAGTTTTTGTCATTTCCATGTTACGTGCAGAAGAGTTGCTGGAGAGGGAAGCATAAGGGTTTTTAGCAACCATTTCGATTGTTAAGGATGATGGACAGCAAGAGCTGCATGATATTCTCTGGTTGCTGAGTTCGAGGATGTCTTTGAGGCTTTAAAAGGGCCACCACCAGCTAGAATTGACGTTCTTACTATAGAGGTTGAACCGGGAGCAGCACCAGTTTCACGAGCTCCATATCGGTTTGCGCTAGCAGAGATGGCTGAGTTGAAGAAGCAGTTGGAGAAGTTATCAGATAAGGGATTTATCAGACCGAGTACTTCACCATGGGGAGCACCAGTATTATTTGTGAAGAAGAAAGATGGAGTTTCAGGCTTTGCATCGATTACAGAGGGTTGAACAAAGTCACCATCAAGAATAAGTACCCACTTCCATGTATCGATGAGTTGTTGGACCAGTTGCAAGAAGCTTCATGGTTTTCTAAGATTGACTTGGCATCGGGATATCACCAGATCGCGATAGCTGAGGGAGATGTGAAGAAAACGGCTTTCCGTACACGCTATGGGCATTATGAGTTTGTAGTGATGCCATTTGGGTTGACTAACGCACCTGCGGCATTCATGAAGCTTATGAATGATGTGTTTCGAGAGCATTTGGATAAGTGTGTGATTGTCTTCATCGATGATATCTTAGTTTATTCTCGGAGTAGAGAAGAGCATGTTGAGCACTTATGGATTGTGTTGGGGAAGCTTAGAGAGCATCAGCTATTCGCTAAGTTGAGTAAGTGCAGATTCTGGCAGAGGGAGATTGGGTTTCTTGGTCACGTGGTTTCAGAAGCCGGAGTTGCAGTAAATCCGGAGAAGATTACTGCCATTTCAGAGTGGCCAACACCTAAGAGTGCTACAGAGTTTCACAGTTTCCTCGGTTTAGCTGGGTACTACAGGAAGTTTGTTAAGAATTTTGCCAGCATTGCAAAGCCGATGACGAGACTAACGGGAAAAGACATCAAGTTTGATTGGACAGATGATTGCTCGAAAAGTTTCACGGAGTTGAAGCGACAACTGGCACATACGCCAGTGTTGGTACTTCCGAGGCCGGGACTACCATATGAGGTTTACACTGATGCGTTGGGTACAGGGTTGGGATGTGTGTTGATGCAGGAGAAACATGTTATTGCTTATGCATCACGTCAGTTAAAGCCTCACGAGGTTAATTATCCCACGGATGACTTGGAGTTGGCGGCAGTTGTATTTGCGCTGAAAATCTGGAGATTGTACTTGTATGGAGAGAAGGTGAAGATTTTCTCGGATCACAAGAGTTTGAAATACATCTTCACTCAGACAGACTTGAACTTAAGGCAGCGTAGATGGATTGAGTTGTTAGCGGATTATAATTTGGAGATCACCTATCATCCGGGCAAAGCTAATCAGGTGGCAGATGCCTTGAGCAGACGCAGAAGCGATGTTTCAGAACCAAAGAGGTTCAAGAGTTGAGTGGAGTCCTCGCTAGTCTCAGATTGTGTGCCACCACTGTAGATGGAGAGGCAGCTGGCCTCGAGGCTGTAGAGCAGGCAGATTTTCTATGGAGGATACGCAAAGCGCAAGATAGTGATGAGGCTTTGCGTAAGCAGATCAAGATCGAGAGCATTGGATATCATACAGCTTCGAGTGGGATGTTTATGTACCGGAACCGAGTTTGTGTACCTGATGATAAGCTGTTAAGAAAGGAGATCTTACAGCAAGTACACCACTCGAGTTTCTCTATTCATCCAGGAAACACCAAGATGTACAGAGTTCTGAACCGTTATTACCATTGGCCTGGTATGAAGAGGGATGTCGCTACTTTTGTATCGCAGTGTCAGACTTGTCAGATGGTTAAGGCAGAGCATCAGGTACCTAGCGGGTTATTGCAAAACCTGCCATTATCAGAATAGAAATGGGACATGGTGACTATGGATTTTGTGACAGGGTTGCCGACCACCACGGAAGGAAAGAATGCCATATGGGTAATCGTGGATAGACTCACCAAGTCAGCTCATTTCCTTGCAATTAAGAAGACAGACAAAGTTGAGCAGTTGGCGGAGATCTATATCACTGAGATTGTTAGATTGCACGGAGTACCTGTCAGCATTTTCTCGGATCGGGATGTAAAGTTCACGTCTGCATTTTGGAGAGCATTTCAGGAGGCGCTTGGGACCAAGGTCCACATGAGTACCGCATATCACCCGCAGACAGACGGTCAGTCAGAGAGGACTATCCAAACCTTGCGTTTTAGATTGGGAAGGAAGTTGGTTGAAGTACTTACCTCTAGCGAAGTTTGCCTACAACAACAGTTATCACTCGAGCATTAAGATGGCACCATATGAGGCCCTTTACGGTAGACCTTGTCGTACCCCGCTTTGTTGGACAGAAGTGGGGGAGTAACGTGAGATAGAACCAGCAATGGTTCAAGAGATGATAGAGCAAGTTGAGATGCTCAAGAGATGGCTTAAGGAAGCCCATGACCGTCAAAAGAGTTATGCAGATAAGTGGCGTAAGGATTTAGAGTTTCAGATTGGCGATGTAGTATACCTGAAGATGAGGACGTTTCAGGGAGGATCTACTACTCAGAAGCTGAAGAAGCTTAAACCGAGATATATGGGACCATTTCCTGTTTTGGAGCGGATTCGAGCAGTTGCCTACTGATTGGGTTTATTAGCAGAGTTATCAGATTTCCACGACGTGTTTCATGTGTCAGTTTTGAGGAAAGTCGTGAGAGAGCCAGAGCTCATTTTGCAGCAGCCGCCGAGAGACCTTGGTAGAGATTTATCTGCACTTTGTCAGCCAGTAGAGATTGTGGATTGACAAGTGAGAGCGGATCAGAGAATGATGACTATGATGGTTAAGGTTCGTTGGGAGAGAGACGGGATCCATGAGGAGACCTGGGAGTCTGATCCCAAGATGGGGATTGATTTTCCAGAGTTGTTTCTAGACGTTATCGAACAGTCGACTCTTGACTCTAATTCGAGGACGAATTCCGTATTAGTGGGGGAGAATTGTCAGAACCCAAACCCAAGCCATCAGATTTTAGCCTGTCATGGCCCAGGCCCATCCGAAAATACCCAAGGTATTTGATATAAAATCCCCATTCTCCCCATTTATTTTTCTGCAAGCAAGAAGAAAGAAAAAAAAAAGAGTTGTGAGGAAGAGAGAGTTGAGAAGAAGTGTTGGTGTTTGCATGCAGAGTTGGAGTCGCCGGAATCAGTCGCCGGAGCCACCACGACCAGAGTTCACGACCAGCCCGTCACCTCTAGTAACCGCCTTAGATATGACCGGAAACCACCACCTTTTTAAGTTAGTTTGAGACGTTTAGTAAATCGCCGATAACTTTCTAACCGTTGAGAATATCGTGCATGCAAGGCTACCACCGTGTTCTACTCGTCGAGACGAAGCCGTAGACCCCGACCACGCCGCGATCCGACCCTGTACGAGCCCTCCAAAGATCGCCTTCCGCGCGTGAAGACCACTCGCCACCGTCTCCTCGCCGGATCCACCCGCTGCTGGGAAGCCGCCGCGACGCCACGACACCACCATCGGTGAACCGCCGGTAAGCCACCGCCTTTCTTGCCAGACCGGTGACCGGAGCCGGTGACTCGCCGGCGACTCGGTCAACTCGGCCGAGTTAACTCGGCGAGCCAACCGTTGACTCGGTCAACCATTTGTTGCTGGTCAATTTCGGTTAGTTGTTGGGTTAGTTAAACCAGCTGTTAAAACCAATTAAAAATCGGTTAGGGTAAACCGGTTAATTAAATTAATTGATTTCGGTTAAAGTGTAAACCGGATTGAAATCGATTAGGATTTGGTTCAATTGAAATCGAAATCGGTTAAGGTCAAACCGATAGGTTAAGTCAATTGATTTCTGGTCAAGGATTGACCGGGTTGACTTTGACCTGTGAATTGACTCTTTGACTAATCCTTCCGAAACCTGTTTTAAACCGTTTGAAAGCCGTTTTGACTCAATTTTTCGCCACGGTTTCAGATTTGGAGTCTATTTGAGCACCTGGAGTTCATAGATACCACTTCTCTTCATTGCTAAGGTGAGGGCTACTCTGTTCAAATCTCGAACTAGTTTAGTACTACTATTATGAAAAGTCTAGTTTCGAAACATGATCCATCTCTGTGAATCGAGTCTTGCTTGTTTATTTTTATTCTTGGTTGTTAAAATGGAAATAGAATAGTAGAGAATTCAACGGTTGTGTGAAATGATTGACGCTAAGAATTGTTATATATATGTATATATATAGTTACAAAGTAGGGACTATGTGATGTGGGCGGGGATTCAGAGATGTCTAAACTAACGACGCCGCGGGTTTTGTGTGGGGGACAGAGACGTCTGAGCTAGCGCCGCAGCGGGTATTGGGCGGGGGTACAGTGAGGTACCAGCGACGCCGTGGGTTTTGTGGTAGAAAGACGTTTGTACTAGCGACGCAGCGGATGGTTGTGCGGGGGGGGGGGGGTAGAAAAATAGACTGTATTAGCGACACAGCGGGTATATATATCCTTGTGAGGAGATGCGCGGGAAGGGAGTAACTATGTACTATGAGCGCATGGGTGATAGTTGATAGTTGATATTTGATAGTTGACTAGTGTACTAGATTTGCATTGTGTGGTGTTCTATCACCGTGTTTGATTCATGCTAGAGCTAGGCCTACATAGTCGTAGTGCTATGTACTGAGTCAGTGGTTTGAGGTTTAGCACCCCAGACCTCACTGAGCGACTCCCTTGTTGCTCACCCCTCCTTTCTTTTCCCCCTTGCAGGTGAGACCGACGAGCAAGAGTGATTCTATCGGACTGGTGCTATTTGAGCTTTTGGGCTTCTATCCTATTTTATCGTATTTTATCGTTATTGGGTTTATAAGCCTTCGAACTTTTACCGCTATGTTGTTATTTATATTTCGGATGTTATGTTGTATTATGTATTTTCCGACGTGGATGTTGACTTTTCAATATTTGGTAATGAAGACTTATGTTATTATTATTCGATTATTTTATTTATATTGGTTTCTAAGTGGCGGGTGTCACAATAATTTTAAGAAATTGTATGTGTTTGTGCTTTGTACAATCTGATTATTTCTGTGGGGCTTAAAGTCTTCACATTCCTTAATTGGTGTTGTTGATAAACCAAAAGCTTTTGTAACTCCAGCTGGTGATTTTGGAATCGTGCCTGAATAGCTTGTGCTAATTAATCTCAAAAGATCACAATATTCATTGCTTCTCTACAGCAATATGGAGAAGAGCAGGCGAGTGCAAGTGCGACCAAGAAGCTTCACCAGAAAAGGTAATTCATCACAATTTAAGTAGAAAAAATAGGAAGCATGATCAGAAGAAATAAGGTGATGATGTGATGAATGCATGTATTATATGTCCTGAAGAGATGGATGCAGCAGATCTAAGCTTCTTACCTTGTCCTTGCGGATTTTTCTATGTCTCTTCTCTATGCAGATCAACCAAAATGATGGACGTAGCCCACGATGCCCCGCTTCCCCAAACAAGAATGAGAAGACAAAGTAGTAACAGTGCTTTGTTTTTTAGTTTTTTCCTTAGTGTGCAATTGAGATACTTCTGAGAAGACAAGTAGTAACTTGCATCTTTTGAAAGTTTGAAGCTTAATAAAAGTGAAAGATTGATGATATGTTATCGATGAAGTCCATGAATTTTGTTACATTTTATCTTTTTCTTTAAAATCAAATTAAATGGTTTGATGTCCACTGCGTTTAAAAAAATATGTTTTTCCCGTACTAAAGGAGTTGTGATTGTCCTACTATGCTAAACCAATCTT
>CAKOAT010241043.1:4819-26985 GCA_932364175.1 Eruca vesicaria subsp. sativa | reverse complement strand
TTTCTTCTCATATATAAATCCTTTTGTATCAGTTCAGTTCGAACCAAATTCTACATCCTCCATCGACAGCCATGATATCTGCTCATGCTTCCGGGAAATCTCAAGTTGTCCTCATCGATGAACAGGTATGTGTCCTCTTTCTCCATTTTTATTTTTCCTTCCATCTGTCTCCTTAACAAGTTTTCGCTTTTCTTCCGTCATGCGAGGCTTCATCTCATCTTATCGTGCTCCACTAAATGAGCCTCAACTCAAACCAGGAGCTAATTACAGCCTTAAGAATTTCTTCGCAACCTTAATGTACTGGTGAGTGTTTGTGGCTTCAAACGTTTCCTGCTTCACAATCCTATCTATGTTTTCAGTCTCTCTTTTTGCTCTGTATTTTGGTAAGCCAAAGGAATCTTCAGTGACACTTTTGATCATATTTGTTTTGCTTATTGCTGCAAGTTGGATTGTAACCCAGAGATTGCTAAGCTGGTCAATGAGGAGGACATAACTAAGGCCGAGACAATGACTATTGGTGAAATCTTCTATTACATCAAGAAAGGATCCGCCAAGGTATCACCTGGTTGTTGACGAATGCATGAGGCATTTTTTTTTTGTCTATAACTGTCACAAAAGTTGTTTTTACCTCTTACAGTCCCACAGATGAAACCCACATTTGCTGCAACTGCTGAATTTCCCCAGCTCTCTGCAAATTTTTTTTCCGCCTCTTCCAATGGATGTGGAGACCTGCTGATGAGGGAAATGGTGGCTCAACTAACAGTGGCAAAGCCACATTAAGCCCAACGTGCTACACATGGAAAATAGTGCATCAATTGCTCATCCATAGATTGGACACAGGGGTTTCTGTTTCACTTTCCTTCCAGTTCTTAAGTTTTGTTCTGTTATTGCTCTGTAAGAGATCCTTTTATCTTAATTATTTCGACATAGCTCAAGTTAGACTTTGGTCTTTTTATTGCTTTGTCTGATTGTGTGGTTTTAATTTTTTGCTCATTGTTATCTCCACACTTTGACACAACCAAGAAGAAGATGATGAAAGTTGTCATTCTGGATCCTATTGAGGACTCAACAGAGCCACAAACGGAGAGAACTGATTCATTGCTTGGTATGTTGACGAGTTTACGAGAACTTTGGCGGTTTCTTTTCAATGGTGTACAACATTACTTTGTCTTTATTTATTTTCACTGCAGGTTTTCCATGTTTTCTCATTTTCCTTCATGTTCTGGTTGAAACAAAATAACTTTGAATTTCTTTACAAAGTTTTCCAGTCTAAAGACAATGGTTTGGGAGAATGTTCTACTTGATCATGAGCTGATGCGGTACGTTGTCTGTAATTTGCCATAGCAGCGGAATTCTAACCCTTTTCACACCAACTCAGAGATACTTGAAACAAGCTATTGTCGAAAAGAATCATGGTGTTTCAAACTATCTCTGCCAAGACTTTTGCATGCTTAATGGTTACAAAATCAATACTTCCCTAAAGATGGCTGCCATGGTGGATGCTTTAGTTACTGCTTGACCTGAATGAACTTGAAAAGATTGAAGATTACTTCCGAAGTAATTAATAAAAATCAAGCACAATGGTGCCACATATAATACAAAGGCCGTTTACTATGTTCTAAGACCCAATTTATGATCTTAAAATTCTTGCGTTTCCATGTGTTTTGTTTCTCTATTTGCTGCTATTTTGTTAGTGCTTTTTCTATTCGTAGAATTTGTAGAAGAAAAAAGTAGGCCACAGCTGGAATTCTTGAACAGAAATATGATCTTTGCAAACTTAGCCGGGCTTCCGCTTATGTAAATAAAATGAGTCTATGTTTTCCAACACTGGCTATGCAAATCAATTGTTTTGATTCCTATTTGAAACTCTTTTTGTTTTTGATAAAGACACATTATGTAGAGCTTCCTGAGGCTGTTGTATTGTATCCGGTTTCTCATCAGAGGGAAGGGTTATGGTGGCAGACATTGTGAGGGTGGGGAGGTTGGAAGAAAATGCAACAAAAAAGAACCAAATTAAAAAAAATGAATGCTCTGATTTTAGAAAACCATATGACACACTATTATTCTTAACGGTAATGGAGTTAACTTTTTAGTATATACTAAGAGATCATTTTCTTTTTTTTCTTTCACTTAACAGTTTCATTTTTAATTGCTTACCCCACCCCCCCCCCCCATTTTATCTTCTACCAAGAACCATTCAAGTATTACCAGAATCAGTAAACATGAGACGAAAGCTTCTTTTATTGGCGTTTTCAATCTCGCAACAGAAAAATATTGATGATGAATCATGGCTTCGCTTGCAACGATATTAGAACATATGTTAAAAATGTGAAAATGTGAAAATGGAGTTTGCTTTCACCATATGTTACAGTTCCATTTTGATTTATCGACAAGATATTAAGATTATGCATCTTAAAGCATTACAGAAGAATAATCATTAACATTTTTGAAATCAGAGAAAAAATTATAAGTTTTAAATTATAAACTTCTCAAAAGAATAATTGCATTGGTAAAACATAAACACTTACTCATTTATTTTATGATGCAAATAAAGAAAGAAAGAAAACAAGAAAAATAAATATTACAAATTTTTAAAAGATTTGAGTTTATGCTTGAGAAATAACCTTTTGGTATATATCATATTTTCCAGTTAACAATTATAGTATCTATGCAAACTTTACCCAACTGTAAGACCTATCGTGTTTCCATGTAATTGTTCGTTTGTGTATTAATTTGAAAGCCTTTAGTCAAAAAGTACTATAGTATTTATTTTTATTTTGTTTTAATTATGGTATATCATATAGAAAGAAAATGTGTATATTGTCCAAAAATAGTTTGTGTAGAAATAAAAAGGAAAAAGATGGAAAAAGCTTCAAAATGTTTTTGAATATAAAAGAATAGTTGAATTGTAACTAAGTTTAGTTAACTTTTTTATTTATATTGCTTAGTTCTTACTACCACAAATTTACTTCTTCTATTAACAATCAATCTTGAATTTCAATATTTCTAATTTCATTGTATAATTTAATTTTAATGTATATAGTCATAATTATATATTTAAATATAAATTATTCCATAGTTTAAATTAACTATTTTATTTTGTAAAATGAATGGAGAGGCATTCCACATACTTTAAATTATCTAATTATATATAGATCTTAAATAGTAAAATATAAAAAATACTGTATACAGTAGAATTCTATAAATTAATACTTGATAAATTAATAATTTTTAAAAATTAATAAATTTTGGTGGTCCCAACTTGGGATAGTTCAAAACAGAAATCGATAAAATAATAAGATAATAATTTTTAAAAATTTCATGTAAATATATGGTCCCATCAAAAATATAAGTTTATAAATTTATAAATTAAATATATACATATTTTATATAAGTAAGAACCTATCATTATGTTATTTTTTTTATATTCAAAATGGAATTAATATTTATATTTTTTTAACACTTAATACATTTTTGATATGCTTTAGTAATATAATCTAAAACCACATTAAAAGTATATGCAATATATATTATATATACCAAATATATATATAAATGTCAATTTTTAAAAAAAAATTAAATTATGCTAAAATCAATTTTTTATTTTAGAATAAATATATCTTAAAATAAGAAATTTAAATAAAGAAACTTTTGAAAAATAAATATCTCTATAAATCAATAAACTTTCAACTTTCAATATTAATAATTTATAAAGGTTCTATTGTACATTACGAAACAACCAAGCATCTCCGTCGAGGGAGATGTAAAGCATAAACAATCAAAAATATAAAGTTGTTGTGTGAACAAACAGTATCCCTACGATATCGAAAGGTAAAAAATAAATAAAAATTTGAATGTCTAATACATACTGATTAAAAACCTTATTAACAGAAAATAGGATTCTTTTCTCAAGATATGTCACACATTTTTACTTTAACAAAAAAATAAGAATCGTCAACGACTTCAAAGAAAATATAAGAGTGAGGTTCAGTACATGATTTAGAGATAGACCTCTCATCTACACCTTAGCTCAGAAGATAACAATCAAGGAAACACATGTAAGAACAACTTTTGACATTATCCGGACTGTTTTTTATTTTTATTTTTTCCGACAAACAGAAAGTTTTTAATTCTAAACTCAAGTGTAGAATTATGCAAACTAATAAAAGTAATTTACTGCAAAATGTGAAAATCTACATGCAACCTTCAAACAAAAAAAACAGACCATATCTCCCCGCATATCCTAAATTCTACATTGTGCATAGTTTATATACTTAATTATGATATTTCTGTAATATTTTATATTTACATAACAAAACTAAGTGTAATATTTAAAAAGTAACTATCCGCGTGTAGCGCGGTAAATTCTCTAGTATATGTAATTATTTAAAATGTAAGAAAATTTAACCTTTATAGTATATGAAGTTTTAAGCAATTATATTTTAATTGATTATAAAATTACATATCAAATTTTTTTGATGTAATCTCTTGCAAAATTCTTAAGTTACAACTCTTTTCATTTCATTTTAACTGTCGTTGTATAGTAAAATTTGTTTCAAAACAAATGTTGTTTTAGAATATTTTTTGTTAGAATTTCAATACAAATTAATTAATTTTATGTGTAATATGATTCTTTATAATCTCCAGTCTATTTTTTATTTGTTGAAATGTGATTTGATGTTTAGTTAATGATATTTTAATTTAAAAATATCCAAAATTAAATATTTTTAATCCGTATGCACAAATCTAAAATGAAAATTATAATTAGATGAAATGAGTATTAGAAAAACATAACATTCACCTTAAATATAGGTATTCTTTTTAGGCGTCCAATCACGGAAGAATAACACTCACCCAAAAAAATGTGGTGGCTAATTGGTTGATGCATCAAATCAAATAGCATGGAAATGCCTAAAAAAATTGTAGTAAGAGAAAACTAAAAAAGAAAGATCTAAAAATTTTAAAATAACATGCACAAAAAAATGGTTTTAGAATTAAGATATTACACTATCATATATTAGAAACATACTTTTAAATCATGATATATTAGAATTACTAAGTTTGTTTTATTGAAATTCAATGTTATATTATCACACATGTTAAAAATGGTCTCAGTTCTATTTCCTAAGATCATTATATAACAGTCAATTTGAGAATGTTATTGTAGACCTAAAACAAAATTATTAGCTGTGTAATTGTAGTTCTTTTCATGCATTTTTTTTATAACACTGACAGTTTGAATACTACAACATTGGAAAATAACCAATACAAAAGGAAATAAACAATGGGATGTCATTAGGCATCATAACAAAATGGATAGAAGCTCACCAGGAAAAAAACCCTTATGGATGAACCTCCATAGCGAGAAGGTGATGAAGCCACACTGGAGCATATCTGGCGATGTAGGACTGTTGCCGTTGATCACGAGTGACACTTAAAGCAATCGCCGTCGCTGCTTCATTGCGTTCAGGGAGAACGTGTTCTAGACTCCAAGTGTCTATCCTTTCCACAAGAAAAGAGATATTGTGGCGGTTGTGGCTGAAAAGGGGGTTTTGGTTGTCATCAGGCTTAGTGAGAGCTTCATGTAAGTGTTCGGACGATGTCTCAAAAATTATATTTGAGAAATGTAAATTATGTAAACGCTCGACCGCCCAAAAAAGAACCCATAAGTCCGCCTCTGATTTTGTACGCATATAGGAATATGCCCGGCGGCTATGCATGATTATGACCCCATTTTCAGTATGTAATACCCACGAGGCACCACTAGGTTGGTTGGGTTTCATCCATGATGATCCAGTATTACATTTTAGGAACCCATTGGGCAGCGTTCTCCATCTCACCGTGTCCTTATTGGTTAACATCCCCATCCATTCTTTCTGTGAAAGTATCAAACCATGATGATTCTGCTTCATGCATTTATTTATAGTGATATTTTAGTCATTTTCAAGTAAATGATTCAAAGATACACAACTATACTATGAAAAAATAACTCCAATATCCATTCCTCATATTTATCATGCTAATCTTCTTACACATTTTTTTTTGTTTCAAGTAATAGCAACCTATTACACAACAAAATAAAAGAATTTGATACGGTTTAAATAAGTTTTTTCACATATACAATAAATAAAGCATAACAATAGTAAAGTATTAATTTAAAAATAAAACAAAAAACGATTATTTTAAATGTATAATGAAAAAAAAACTTAAGTGAAATATTGTAAAAAGTAAGAATTACATACTAATTCCTCATATTTATCATGCTAAACTGCTTACACTTTTTTTTTTGTTTCAAGTAATAGCAACCTATTACACAACAAAATAAATGAATTTGATACGGTTTAAATAAGTTTTTCATATATACAATAAATAAAGCATAAAAATAGTAAAGTACTAATCTATACTATTATATAAGAAGTAAATTTACTTAGTTGTCAACTTCTCATTGATTTTAGGTAAATTTGTTTATTTACCTTATTTAAATAATTTCATATACAATTTATTATTTAATAAAAATGAATTTATATTAATAATATTATATTTTAGAAATATGTTAATTATTTTGTATCAAATTGTTATCTTAAAAATATATTTTTCTATTATAAAATTCAAGTGAATTTACTGATTGATTTGTAACTTCTCCATGATTTTTATATTTTTGCTTAATTGTTCTATTTTAATAATTTTATGAATAATTTATTATATAATAAAACAAATTTCTATTAAAAATATTATACTTTTAGAAAATAAGATAATTCTTATGTATTATATTGTTATCTTTAAAATATATTTTTATCATAGAAATTGAAAATTTAGTTAAAATATTAATAGTTAAATATAAAGAAAGAAATGCTGATTTATCAACTTCTCCATGGTTTTATATTTTTCTTATTTATCATATTTTAATAATTTCATATATAATTCATTAAATGATAAAATGAATGTATACTGATAATACTAGATTTAATACATAAGAATATTCTTATGTATTAAACTGTTATCTTAAACATATATTTTCTATTAGAAAATTTAAGTGAACTATCTGATTTGTAATTTTTCTATGATTTAGATAGTTTTGATTATTTTTCATATTTTTAATAATTTCATATAAAATTTATTATAAAATAAAATGATTTTCTATTAAAAATTATATTTTGAGAAAATAAGATACTTCTTATGTATTATATTGTTATCTTGAAAATATATTTTTATTATAGGAATAAACAATTAAGATAGAAAAAATTATAGTTAAAATAAATTAAAGCAACACATTTGTGAAAATATTTTTTTTAAATATTTTTTTATGTGAGTGTTGTTATTTATAACTAATTTTAAAACATAAATCATAACTTATTATATTGGTTTGGATTAATGAAATATAGACTAATAATAAATTGTATGAAAATTATGTCCACATGTGCAGACAAACCACCTAGTTTAAAAATACAACAAAAATGATTATTCTAAATGTATAATGAAAAAAAATTTAAGTGAAATATTGTAAAAAGTAAGAATTACATACAAATAAAAAAAATTAATAATTCAATATACATAATTCGCGGTAGCGCAAAAATATTTAAAAGATTTTGTAGATGTGTCAGGGCGATAGTTTGGTGTAACATGGGAGTAGAGTAGTATGCTCTAATGATATGGATAGTTTTCCTTGTCAAGTTGACTTAAATTAAAGATTCTCCCCAAATTTTTCGTAGTTTTCCTTGATTTCCTCACTACCGCTTCCATTAAAATAGCCTTTTAATATTCTTCATAGAATCAATTTCAAATATAAACTTTAACTTCCGGCCTCTCTTATATATAACTGTATTTAAAAGGATATTTATAAAGATTTCTTGTTTTCAGATATCTGTGATTTAATTTTCAAAAAAATGGTTGAAGGAATATTGTCCAAGGCATTTTGGGTTGTTTATGCCACAGTATTTGCAGCTGCAACGGTGGTTTACGGGCAACAAGTTCCATGTTACTTCATCTTCGGAGATTCAACTTTCGATAGTGGTAACAATAATAACTTGCAATCTAAGGCAAAAGTTAACTATTCACCTTACGGTATAGACTTTCCCGAAGGCCCGACCGGCAGGTTTACCAATGGCCGCACTATTGCGGATATTATCGGTTAGTATATATACGGTCTCAGGTTGAGTAACTTGACGTTTGTAATCTTCGAT
Source organism: Eruca vesicaria subsp. sativa (assembly GCA_932364175.1). NCBI lineage: Eukaryota > Viridiplantae > Streptophyta > Magnoliopsida > Brassicales > Brassicaceae > Eruca > Eruca vesicaria. The sequence goes on along the minus strand of CAKOAT010241043.1, from coordinate 18,805 downwards.
ATATTATTTCAGTATTTAAAAGAAAGCCATGAACAAATGAAAAATAACATTTCAATTGAAACATTAATCTTTAAACTAACATATACTGGTAAACCATTTAGCTCAATGTTATTAGATCCAATCAACATAAATAGTTTTCATATGTTAACAAATGCTGTAAATTGCATTATCATTTAGTTAAATATTTTCTTTAAAACATAAAATGTATGCACCTTAGCTAAGTATTCCCTTAGATTTTAATTATTCCAGTGCTCAATTACCTTCTTTGTAAAATATATATATATATATATATATATATATATGTTTGTATATTATTATTTTTCTCGCAGGTGAACTATCGGGTTTTAGGGATTTTATTCCACCATTCGCCGGAGCATCACCCAAACAAGCACACATAGGGATGAACTATGCTTCTGGTGGAGGCGGACTTCGTAAAGAAACTAGTAAACATTTGGTAAGAAGTAAGAACTACTTAAATAATGATAAACTACTTACTTTTACATTTTTGCAAATATATATATTTATTTTATATATAATAATATATAATTTTAAAATATATATGTATTAAATTATTGTTTAATATGACAATTTTAAGCATTAATGATAACTGAAATCAGTATTTAAAAAGGTTTATTATATGTTATTAAATGATCCAACATGATTGAATATGTAAATTATAGTTATTATGCATTTCTAATATTTTCATATTTAAACTTCTATATTTTTAGAAAAAAAATCAGTAGTATAAACTGTTATATGAGAAAATCTAGGGGATATCCAAAAATGATTTTGTTTTTAAAATTAATAAATAATATAAGAAATGTATTAAATTAACTGAAAAAGACAACATTACTAAAAATTAGGATTATTAATAAATACAATGGCATTGTTATGTAAATAACTTGAAAAACTAAGGGGTACATTTTATTGGTACTTCTGTTTTAATAAGATAGATAATGAATAATGATGATAAGATCATATGTAATGAAAGAAAGATAATAAATTAATAAAATAATATATTGATAGATTAATAAATTAATAAATTAATAAATTAATAAATTAATAAATTAATAAATTAATAAATTGATAAATTGATAAATTAATAAATTAATAAATTAATAAATTAATAAATTAATAAATTAATAAATTAATAAATTAATAAATTAATAAATTAATAAATTAATAAATTAATAAATTAATAAATTAATAAATTAATAAATTAATAAATTAATAAATTAATAAATTAATAAATTAATAAATTAATAAATTAATAAATAATGATGATGTTGATAAAAATAAATGATGATCTCCTGTATTAATGAAAACGAAAAATTAACTAGATGTTCGCACATTTATTTTCATTGGTATAGTATTCAAAACAATCAGTATATATCTATATATATGAATCCATTCATACTTATAAGATGACATCAACAACAACAACAAAAGAAGCTTTTTCTAAATAAAAGCACCGAAGGATTACATAAATTTTACATCTTGTTACATCTTGGATAAAATATTGATCTCTCGAGATACATAGGGTGGACGAATCAGTCTAAGAAAGCAAATACAAAACCACAAGAAGGCGATAAAGAAAGCAAAGGTGCCAGTACAAAGACTGGAACAATGTCTCTATACAATCAACATCGGAAGCAACGATTACATCAACAACTACTTCATGTCAGAACTGTACAACACGAGTAGCCTTTTTGACCCTAATGAATATGCATATTCTCTCAACCGACTCTATCGTACTCACTTGAAGGTATAATGGAACACTTTATAGTTAATTTAACATATTTCAGTAAGGCTTGGGTTTGAATTTTTCTAAATTATTTTCAGGTTTTCAATCTTGGAATAAAAATAGATATCTTCTTTACGTTCATGTTTTCGAGAATCTAAGATATCTAGTTTTATTTGGAGAATCTCAAACGAAACCAAAAAAATTGCATATATATATTTTTTTTGTGCACCCCTTACATTTCAGCTATACGTCGTTTCTAAATATATACAGTTTTTGTCGTTGTTGTAGAGGTTACACAGTCTAGGAGCGAGAAAGATAGCACTTTTCTCGATCAGTCTGATAGGTTGCACACCAAAGATGATTGTGTCCCATGGTGGCGGCCAAGGTTGCGCGAAAGATGTGAACGCTGCCGTGGCAATCTTCAATAATAACCTAAAAGACCTTGTAAATGATTTCAACAAAAATTTCAAAGGTGCTGAGTTCACCTACGTCGATATTTTCTCTGCTGGAGATCCCTTAGCTTTCGCTCGTTTAGGTAAACTATCAAGACTCATTACATTTTTACATTTTTATCCAATATACATAGAAAAATAAGAATAATTAACATACACACATGTCAAAAAAAAAAAATTTAACATACACACATATATATGTACAACTTGTAGTATATATTCCTATGAGTCTGGAGTTCTCGTAAACAATACTAGTGACTGATTAAATCTCTTGTATGAGTGTTATGTCAATCATAGCAAAACATATTGAATTTTTGATTAGAACTCGTTCCTTATAGATACACAAACAACGAGTCTAAAATATGAATTACTATGCTCAAAGTCTCTTATCTGTCTAACAGTTTTTATTTGTAAATGAAACAATTTACTATATGGTTTGTATATTTGAAATGCGAAATAAAACGTTGAACTTACTTTCGCTCTCACAATGTCGTAGGATTTAAGGTTGGAGACAAGGGTTGTTGTACATTATCTCCCGGGGAAGAACTTTGTGTACCAAACAAACCGGTTTGTGCAAACCGGTCTGAGTATCTCTTTTGGGATGATATTCACAGCTCTGAAGCCACCAATAAGATGGCGGCTATAGGCTCGTTTTATGGACCTCTAGGTAGTCCATACAGCATTTCCCAGCTTGTGAAGCAATAAAGGCTAGCTTGTACATAATGTACATGAATAATAGCGAATATATTTTTTTTATTTTTGATAGTTCTTCAAACAAGGGAAGATATGTGAAAAACAAGAAGGAATATGTACATATAATCAATGAATACCAATTTTTTTTGGTTGATCCGCTCTGTATTACTGTAAAGCTAATTATGGGGATGATTGGTTGAACNCTCTCTCTCTCTCTCTCTCTCTCTCTCTCTCTCTCTCTCTCTCTCTCTCTCTCTCTCTCTCCTTTACATTCGCTTTCTCTATCTACCAGATTACCACCCAAAAATCACAATAAAAAGGGATCTTCACGTCTAACAATCTTTGAGAGCGACCACAAAATTATATAACTCGCCACTAGACGCAGTTAATGTTAATCCCATGACACTGAGACGTTAAGTTCTAACGCAAATAAGAAAGGTTTACCGCCTTGAAACGTCATGACGAACAGTTTCAACCTTTGCTCACTAATGGGTCGAAACCATTATTTCAACAAATCTCGATCCACTTGACCCGTTAAGAAAAAATACTTAATCCGCACATGTCCCACTTAATTTTGCGGGTAATTCGCAAGACCCATATGTAGTATTAATAATACTAAAATAATATTTCTAAATATATTTTAAAATAAAATTAGATATATTTTAATTCGTAGTTTTAATTATTTAAAAAAATCATTTTTAGAAAGAATAGTTTTTTGAAGAACAAAACTTTTTTTTTTTAATTTTATGTGTATCCGCAATTCAATTTCAATTTAAACTTAATCCGCACCCACACCCACAGTTCAGAATTTTCAGATTGTTTGATTCGCCGCCGTCCCACAGCGAGTTAAATGGGGCGAGACCCCAGGATAATGATTAAAATTCCTAACTTTACCTAAGTGATAGCTTTCACTGAATATCTTAGAACAAAAATATAAAGTAACTGTGACAAAGAAAATATATATATATATATATATATATTAAATAAGAAGTTAAAAAATCAGATAAGAAGTTTTCAAATACCCTCTGATACTCAGTTAACTATGTTTCAGCCTCTAATAGCTTACTTTTTTTTTAAAAAAAATACGTAAATTTAATTATTATAAAAGTATATTTAAGTGATTATATTTTAAATAACTGAAAAACTCATGAATATCGTACCGTGGAAAATGCTGTTGATACATACTGATAATCTTATTATGATATAATCTTCTGTACTGGAAAATGCTGTTGATACATACTGTTCAACCGAATGTTTCCTATTTTACTATGATATAATATTCTAAATATATTTTTAGTTATGTTTGGTCAACTAAATAATTAAGTTCATAATTATTATTAAATATATTATAAATTAATATTAATTTATTTTAAATTTTACAATACTATAATATTTATGTACATATTTTTAAATAACAAAACCAAATGATAAAAATAATTAAGTAACAAATAAAATTCAAGTTTTTTGGGACAAAATCAAATTTCAGTTATTATATAAAAATATAAACTTATGTATTTTAAATAAATTTAAATGCAAATATTATTTAAGTAAACATTAAAAATTACATTCAAAACAAAGAATTAAATTTTATTGATTATCTATTGGTACGTTCATAATAAGAGATTTCATTTATTTAAAAATATTTTTCATACGAAATAATAGTGTCTTATATTTTATTTGTATATTTATTATATATACGAATATTACAACTACACCAAAATAAAAATATTAAAAGCTCAAATTTAATTTAAAAAAAAATTAAAAATTTAATTTGTAAAATAAAAAAGCACATTGAAAAGTAAATTATTTATATAAAAATATAAACATATATGTATATTTATATTCAAAGTAGATTAATGTATATCAAATAATTAAATATATACATTAATATATGGGGAATTCGTCAAATATAACTCAAAACTTAATTTTAAATGCAAAGGTGTACCCCAACTTTAATCAATTAAAAACTAACCTAAAAGGCTAGTGAAATTACAAACAGTCCCATGACCAAAAAGAAAAATAGTATTGATTTTTACCATTATAACCATGCGCGTGAGAAGATTTCCGGGAAAGTTTTCCTTAAAATATTTATGTGAAAGTCTTCTCATACAGTAAATCAATAAAGTAATTTTAAAATTTTAGAAAAAAATAATTTGATGGAGAAAAATTAAATCCATGTAATTATAAACATTTTAAATGATGTAAATGAAGATTTATTAAAATTTAATTTATTTTCAGTATAGATAAGTGAATGTAGATTGGATCATGATAGTATTTGGTTTAGGGTTTGGTAACATATGTTATAGTATTGTTTGTATTTCTAGGGTTAGATTTTGGAATCTTAATTGTTTCTTAATAATTAAATTTGACATATATGTATTTAGTTTTGTGTGAATTAAATACTTTATAAGTTGATTTTAAGTTTAATTAAGTGTTTTTTTAATTAAGTAAGCTATATTTTTTTTTTGTTTGCAAGACTTAAATATTCTAAGATATAATGCACTAGAAAACTTTCTGGAAGATTTCAAAACAAAGTCTATCATTTCCCGCGTAGATTTTAATAGAATTTAGGTTTCCCGCCTATAAGAAGACTTCCAGAAAAGTTTTCTTTCTACGAGAAGATTTCTCTGAAAGTCTTCTCATAGAGTAGATCTAAAAATGGTTTAGAAATATTATAAAAAAATTTTGATGGATAAAAATTTGAATCATGTAATTATAAAAATTTGTAAATGATCTAAATTTAGATTTATTAAAATTGAATTGTTTTCAATATTGATAAGTAAATGTAAATTGAGTCATGATAGTCTTTGATTTTGGGTTAAATATCATATGTTACAATAATAATTGTGTGTTTTGGTGTTAGATTGTGGAATCTTAATTTTTTGCGAAAAAACTAAATTTGACATATATGTGTTTAATTTTGTATATATTAAACATTTTATCATTTGATTTTAATTTTAATGAAGTGATTGTTGTTATTCAAATAGTAATTTGTGTTTAGGGTTTGGAAAAATTCTTGGTTGGAAAGTCTTCTAAGAAAATCTTCTAGAAGACTTCTTATAATGTACTAGAAGACTTTTGAAAAGTCTTCCGAACCTTATTTTATTTTTTATTATACGTTTGAAGACTTCTAATAAGTCTTCCAAAAACCTTAGTGATAGAAGATTTTACACTGAAGTCAATTGTTTCCCGCTCAAATTTTAGTGAAATTTTAGATTTTCTGATTAAACATTAAATTAAAAATATAATTAAAACTGAAAATCTAAAAAATAAACCGTGAACCCTAGTTCTCTTGAAACAAATAAACCATCAAAAGAAAAAACCTTAGTTCCCTCTACTCACTCCCTCTTAGCCGTCATACAAACTCTTCTCATATCTCTCTCCCGTCTCTCTCTCTCTCACACTGGACTGCCTCTCTCACCGCCAGATCTCTTTCTCACTCATGTGCCTCTCTCTCTCTGTCAGCGAAGCTCTCTCCCTCTGGTCGGACATGTCTCACGGTCCCTCCTCTCTCTCTCTCTCTCTCTCTCTCTCTCTCTCTCTCTCTCTCTCTCTCTCTCTCTCTCTCAATGTTATCTTAATCAAAGGAAATAGTGGCTCTGGATGACTGGATCTTGGAAGACTACCAAGTTAATTCATTCAAACATCTCCCAGTTTAGGTATACAGAGTAACCTTTTTCTTAGGTGTATTTACAGAAAATCTACACAAAAAAAGTCGGCAGAAAAATAAAAAAGATCATACAGTGAATAACAAAAGGGAAATTGGATCGTATAGACACAAAAAAGTATAATTGACAAAATAGCCAATTAATACATCAATACACCATCCATCTTTTATATAATAATACTAATCTATGTAAAACTTGTAAACAAAAAAAAAACTAAATTAATAGTACGTATTTACCTAACACATGTATAGTGTGGCCTTTGTAGAATCACATAACTTGTATAAAGTGAGTGGTTTCTTCCGCATTATTGATCCATTGTGTAACCACCAAGATTTTTTCTGGAATATTTTTGCCTAGGAGATACCCATCTGCAATGGCTCGCTTGGCTACGGACGGGAAGCTTCGTGCATCTGAAATATATGGAGTTGCCGACAACGTAAACGGGACTGCCGCGAGGTTCTTCAACTCTTACTTCAACTTCTCTAATCTCTTTGGTTTACTAGGTGGTTACATGTACTATTCCTACGGATGTCGCCAGTTATACTTATTTTTTTGGCTGTGAATGACCTAGAATTAATTGGAGAAGATGAACAGTTTTTGTAACATTGTTTTCTATTCTATTATATGTGTATGGAATATAAATGTAAAATAATAAATGTTTAATTCATGTTATGTAATGCAAAATAGTCGGTTACTATACTTTTTATCATGTATCGTTCCATTTGACGATTAATAAAGAATGTATTATTTTTTCACCAATATCTACTATACTATGTATTTTGTTCCATTCTATTTTGGTTTAGGGTTTATGCTTGGGTTTAGAGTTTAGTGATTATGATTTAGGATTTAGTACTTTGGAAGGTGGGGGTTGAGGTTTGGGTTTAGTGACCCTATCATGTATCGTTCCATTTGATGATATACCATTCTATGTATTTTATTCCATTCTATTTGGGTTTAGGGTCTATACTGGATTTAGAGATTAGTGATTAGGATTAAGGGATTAGTAGTTGGAAGGTGGGGGTTGAGGTTTGGGTTTAGTGATATTAGTTTAGCGTTTAGTATACAAAAGTTAGGTCTGGTTTAACATTTAAGAGTATTGTGTTGGGTTTAGGATTCAGTAATTAAGGTTTAGGGTTTAGTATTCGGAGGGAAGGGTATGTAAAATGAATATGTTTGTGGTAATTATGTGGGGGGGGGGAGGGTTATAATTCTATACTATTTCGACGATATAGAATAGTATTTAGAAGGTGAATAGGATAATTGGGGTGAGCATTAAATTTTTCTATGTAATCATAGACATTTATTTTATTTTGATTTAAAAATTATATTTGGATTAAATATCGAAAACAATTTACAGATTTGTATTTGGGTTTATAGTTTCCAACGGAGGTTTGGATGATGTACTATATCACAGAGATAAAATAGTATATGCGTAACCGAGATAGAATAATATACATTCAGTCTAGTAATCATTAACTTTTCATGCACTATATCTTAAGGAAGTTCTGGGTTTACGTTGTATTACGGTTTACGTTTCCATGTAGTGTTTAGTTCTTAGTTAATAAGGTCCAGTGCATTCCGAGATTTATACTATTTTGTCATATAGAATAGCAATTCATGTAACTTCCTTTGTCTCTTACGTTAACATAACTTGTGTAACGTGTACAACTATTATCCACTCGTGTCACAATATTTTCTTACGTTTTATGTGTTAATTAGAGTTCAAATATGTTCTTGTATAGTTATGTCACAAAAAGAACCACGTTTCTTATTTAAGAACTTCAACTATCAACCATCTACATGAAAGGGCAGAACCAGAGAAAATGTGATCAAAATGTCTGACATTTAATTATGTCAAAATCAATGTCACTCACCTAATTTCACACTGAAATATGGTTATATCGCCAATAAGCCAAACCAAAAGCCTTCAAAAAGGAAATCAACAAGGTAAACCCCCAGTTTCAACCTTATATACCGTAAATCATCATCAACAAACATTCAAAGCTTTCTGCCAATTGGAGAGCGGTTCTTGGATCGACATCAATGTTACTGGAATTTGAGAGTGACTGGAATTTGAACCTCTGCCCAGAGTAACAATTTTGTCTCTGCCAATTGGAGAGTGTCTCTCGGATCGACATCAATGTTACTGAATACTTTATTATACCGTCATTTCTAAATATACCATATAATCCATACAAATTGATGATCTTCCATATGCGGTGATGTTCTCCAGTAAAGGTAGTCCATGTTGGTGAAAAACGCATGTGTAGGGAATATATCTGGATGCGATGGTACTTTGGAGAGAGCCTACACTCGGACTGCCGGAGGGCATTCAAAAAACACATGACTAATTGATTCCTCACCAGCTCCACATTTATCACACTGCACGTCCCCTTGCACACCTCTGCTTCGCAAGTTTTTCTTTACTGAGATACAACCTGATACCATCTTCCAGAGAAAGTGTTTCATCTTTGGTGGACATCGAATCTTCCAAGCATGGGCTTTTAAAGCGGTAACTGTAGGTCCATACATGGGCACTATTTTTTCCCTCTCTGGGTATATCCTCTCTACCTGGTATCCTGATTTAACTTTATATTTCCCTTTTACAGTGAAATGCCATCCATCCTGATCCATTAGCCTATGCTGACTTAACAGTATACTTTCAATAATATTTGCTTCGTCCGGATCCACCAATGACCAAATAACTTGAAAATTCCATGTTCATGACGTTGAATTAATAAGAGAATCCACCATGAGATTTGGACAGAGATGTTGATTATTACTTTTTGCTGGTCTCGGGCGAGTGGTTGAGAGCCAAGGATCATTCCATAATGAGATAGGTGATATTGATCCCACCCTTTTGATTAGTCATTTGCTAACCAGATATCTCGCAGACACCATACTGTGCCATCCATAGGATGGAGAGTACGAATGGATCGGTATTAGGGGTGAGGTATTCCTGAAATACGGTCCTTTAAACATGCGAGAAAACAAAAAAAAAAATTGGTTTGTCGGTCAAATGCCAAAATTGGTTTCTTAGCATAACCGTATTAAAATCCAGGATATCCTTGAAACCCATACCTCCTTTGTCTTTTCACATACATATTTTATCCCATGATTTCCAGTGCATACCTCTTGTATTTCCGCTCGGGCTCCACCAGAAATATTATTAATATATAATTTACATTTTAGTGTTATATATTTCAAAACTTTGTATCTTATACTCTATTTTTAGTCAACATTATTAATATATAATATTTTTGTATTATACTTTTTATTTAATTATTCTACATTATTAATGTATAATGATTTTTATGTATTTTATACATATTAATATATTTTCAAGTACAATACATGAAATTTATAATCTGAAATAGTTAATAGAAAATATCGTTTTTAATATTTAAAAAAAAACAAATCTACAATTTGCATACATACAATAAATTTTTAAAATTTATTTAGTCTAACTGTAGAAAATTTATTTTTGTAAGATAAATTATATTTCCATGTTGTGTTTAAAAAATCAACTTTAACATCTATTCTTGGGGTTTTTGCAAAATTGACTCAAAACTCAAAGTCAAACACAAAACTAACTTCTTCTTTTGACTCATCTTGTTTTTGTCCTATTCACCCCACATCTTCATTTTATTTACGAAAATACCATAATTTTTTTTTTGAATTTGTTTCCAAAAATGGTCTTTTTACTCTCTCAACCTCATCATCTTCAAGTATTTACAACATTGCCATTGTCATGAATATTCCCAACAACCTTATACAACCCTACAACCTTGTACAACCAAGGTTTGAAGCTTTTAATGCATTTAAAATCGATATCCATACTCTCTTTCTTAATTGTTATGAACTAAAAACAACATCTCCTTCACTTTGTCTCCATATTCATACCAAAAACCCAAGCTTTTGATAGTAAAATTTTTATGGTTGATAGAGCCATTTAAGCATACAATTCTTGGTGGGTTAATTCTGGGTGGTTGGAGAAGACTCTGTGTGCAAAGGAAGTCATCTCACCTAGTTTAAGGTATGAAATTGAATTTTTTTCCAGAACTGTTCGCGTAGAAGACTTACCTGTAAGTCATTTGGATGTAGAAGACTTACGAATAAGTCTTCTGGTCAAACTGACGACTTAATTCTAAGTCGTCCAGCTTTGTTTGTTAGAAAAAAAACACCAGACGACTAAACGGGCTACTTTTGCATTTGACTGAATTGTGTCAGATATTTGACTTTTTCTGGACGACTTACAATTAAGTCGTCTCTGGGAAAGTTAAAATTTCAATATTTTATTAAATCTAGACGACTTACGGATAAGTCGTCTTAGGTTAGTTTTGCAATTCAAAATTAAAACTTAAATTTTTAACTTCTCCAGACGACTTATTTGAAGGTCGTCTGATCAGACGACTTATGTTAAAGTCTTCCAGGATAAGGAAAGTCGTCCAGAATATTTTCCGAGTTTTCTGGTCAAACCTTGCTTATCCTGGACGACGTTAACATAAGTCGTCTGATCGGACGACTTTCAAATAAGTCGTCTGGAGAAGTTAAAAATTTAATTTTTAATTTTGAATTGCAAAACTAACCTAAGACGACTTATCCGTAAGTCGTCTATATTTAATAAAATATTGAAATTTTAACTTTCCCAGAGACGACTTAATTGTAAGTCATCCAGAAAAAGTCAAATATCTGACACAATTCGGTCAAATGCAAAAGTAGCCCGTTTAACCTAGACGACTTAATTATAAGTCGTCTGGTGTTTTTTTTAACAAACAAATCTGGACGACTTAGAATTAAGTCGTCCCATTTAAATTTCAATTGCAAAAATGACCTCATTGGACGACTTATGATTAAGTGATATGATGCATATTTACATAGTTTTAACATTTCATTTTGTACATAAATCATCATATAGATTTAAGTTTAGGCATCTTTAGGTCCATATTACATTCATATGTCCTTATTAGGTTTGGAGTAGTGCCAATGATGATTTGGAGCCTAGAGAATCACAAAAAGTCCAAAGGAGTGAGAGTAGTGCAGTAGCAGGCAATTGTAGCAGGCTAAAGATGGTCGTGACGTCGCCGCAGGCAACCGTAGCAGGATATAGATGGCCGCGACGTCACCGCAGGCAACCGTAGCAGAATATCGATGCCCGCGATGGTGTTACGATGAATTGGACATGGAGATTTCGCAGGCTATTTCGCAGGATGTGAAGGCCGCGGCCAAAATGGGTGCATCGCAGGCTAGTGGNTGTAGCAGGCTAAAGATGGTCGTGACGTCGCCGCAGGCAACCGTAGCAGGATATAGATGGCCGCGACGTCACCGCAGGCAACCGTAGCAGAATATCGATGCCCGCGATGGTGTTACGATGAATTGGACATGGAGATTTCGCAGGCTATTTCGCAGGATGTGAAGGCCGCGGCCAAAATGGGTGCATCGCAGGCTAGTGGCGCGGCCAAGAGGAGGTTGCGGCCGTGTCACGGATTTTAGCTTAATATAAATATGTATTAGACCTTAAGTGGATGATATCTTCTTTTCTCTCAAAAACACATTGGAAAGTTGAATCCTTGATTAATATAATCTTTGTTTCTTGAGTAATTTGGAGTCTATCTCTTCTTCTAATCATGATTAGTCTTCTCTCCATCATGGATTTAAGATTAAACATGAATATTAGTGAGTAGACTCTCTTTGAGCTTATGGGTTAGGGTGATTAAGTGATGATCTAGGGTGATTAGTGTTAGATCCTTCTTGTCCTATGCTTATTACTTATTCTCAATGCTAGATTAGACCTAATCCTTCTAAACTAGATCATTAGGCATTTCATGCCCACAAGGTGTATGATGAAATGCATGAACCAAAGTAATAATGCTTTTTGTTTGCTTAACCAAGGGCACTTCATGTTAGGAAGGCTTAGATGGTTAGTAGACTTGTTCTTAATGTTTGCTTGATTGATTTAGACCAATGACCATTTGTGCACTACAAGAAATCGGAGTATTGATAGCAGTAGCGGATAGCGGTTTTTTCTTTCTGCTATGGTTGACATACCCCTTAGTTTTAGATAGCGTTTGTTAAAATGGAAACGCTATGTTTGGTTGGTCCGATTTTAACTCTGCAAGTGCATTTTATAGATGCAGCAAGCATAGCACTGTCAATTTTGAAACGCTATATATAATTAAAGCGGGAAAATAATTTCATTTTCCCTCAATTTTTTTTTTCAGTTTCCTTCTCACTTCATCATTTTTAACTCTCCAAAAACTCGATACCCTAAACCCTAAACACAACTTTAAAACTCAAATATATTTTTATTTTAATATCAAAAATATTTAGTTTAAATTTAAGTTTTAATATTTAAAAAATTTAAATATTAAAATTTAAATATCAAATCTAAACTAAAACCCTAAACTATAGGCATTTTTCATACCTCAAATTAACATATACCTTAACCCTAAACTAAAACTCTTACAATCTTAATCTTTTTATTATCTAAGTTCAAAACTTAAATTTAACTGGAAAATCTAATTTTAAGTCTTAAATCTAAATCCAAATTATTATACTCCAAAGCCTATAATTATAGATAATTTTTTAAATTTATTTAAATAGATACTTTACATAAATGCATTTTTACAAAAATTCTTATAAAAAGAAATCTAGCTAGTCACATTGTTATTTGTATATCATTAACTTTACAAATATAAATGATAAATTTAATTTTTAAACATAACTGTTATAGATATCATTCTTGCTAATTCTCCTCATTCTTTTTCATTTGTCGAAACATTAAACTCTATATCCCTAAAGTACCAACCCTAAAATAATAACAAAAACCTTTACTCTTTAAATATTTACATATAAATGCAGAGAAAAGTTTCTATTGGTTGAAAGTAACACACAAGGATTGCAATCTCTACCCTTAAAAAAAAATTAATCCAAGGGTGGAGATTGTCTCTCTATTTGTCTTCTGAAATACGATAGAAAGAAGAGAGATGAGATATTGTGAGAGGAAGAAGAAGAAACGGCGGCAGGGGTCTGAGTTGTTACTGTCGTCATCTGTCTCGAACTCGGAGGGAGAAGTGGTACTTAGTAGCAAGGGTAATTTCTTCTGAAACGGCGGAGGAGAGAGGAGGCGTGAAGAGCTCGAGGTGGTGATGGAGTTATGTCAAGGTTCTTTGGATTGTAGATCTTCTTCAAGTCAGGTATGGATTCAGATTCTTCAACCCGAGTCCCTTGTAGATCTAGTTTGTTTAACAAACTCAGGTGGCTCTTTGGATTGTAGATCTTCTTCAAGTCAGGAGGACGAGGTGGAGAAAAATGACCGGAGTGGAAGAAGAAGAGGTGGAGACACACCCAAGGACAGCGTCGGGATTAGATGGAGGAAGGATGTGTGACAAACATCCGGAGACAAACCGGAGGTGATGTAACATCCTTT
>CAKOAT010240932.1:0-35635 GCA_932364175.1 Eruca vesicaria subsp. sativa | reverse complement strand
GCTCCAACAAGACTCACCCTCGCCGCATCTCCCTCTCCTTCGTTGCGTGTAAGCGGCGGTTCCACGATTCCTCTGCCGTCTCTGTTTGATGTATCTTCCGGAGGAGTAGCATAGACGACGGTTCTCTCTTCTCGTTTCTTAGATCCCAAAGTGATAGATTTGCGGCGGTTGGAGGAGAAGTTGAAGGTGGAGAGGAAGATGTTGAAGAACCCGGGGAGGCAGCCGGTTGATACGGCGGTGGAGTTTGGACTTCTCCGGGGAGGATTGTGGTTTTCCCGCCATGAAGATGAAGGAGAAAGCAAGTTCTCTAGTTTACTCTTCTTCATAGTCCTGCTCTGTATTATGTGTTTCTTGAGCTCTTTCTTTTCTCACACTATCTAAAACCTTAAATTCCCATTTACTATATATTGTTTTTTATTCACTCCAACGGCAATTAAAACATTATACCTTTTTGTATGTTTAGGTTTTGCTTTCTTTATTTTCTTTGATCTTTTCTTTTCACTTTTATTTTATGATTTTTACTTTAGGGTTGGTCCATTGGCACATGTCAAATACTGGAATACTGCTTTTACAATTGCGATATATCATTAGCTATAGTCATCATAATGTCATTTGCCGTTTTCACTTATTTTTTTTGTGGTTTAGTAGGATTTTTGTTTTTGTTACCGTCTACTAAGTTTTCATTTTCTAACAACTCTGAAATAAACATAACCAGACTTTGGAAATGTGACACATTGATATCATATAGTAGCCCATATTTTTACCAAATAAAAAAATATAGTACTCTATAAGCTTCTAAATTCAGATTCTTTACTTCCATTTTAGTTTTACAATATTTCTGCCATTTAAAACTATTGAATAAAATTTAAATCATTTTGGAACAGTGAAAGTAATTTCTTGGATTAAGATGAATCAGATTTAAATTCAGATGATAATATTATCCATAGCAAAAATTTATAACCCTAATCAAGAATAGGCATTAGGAGTTTAGCACAATGCTCAATGAGAAACAAAAGGACATGATTATGAATTTATGAGTGTTTTTTAAGATTCATGTCCTTGTGCATGCTGGACAGACAACACTTTTAAAGCCTTTTTAGTCCATTATATTGGAATAAGAAAATTTTATACGACTAATTTATTAATTATATGGCGCACTAGTTTGAGTTCTGACTTGAGACCACATATCACCTCAAATGACAGTAGGGATAAACCTTTTATCCATTAAATTTGATTCCATTCTATCTAAAAAATTTAAGTATTCATAAAATTATCAAAATAAAGAAAATATCAAAATTTAATATCCTTTAAAAACGAAAAATGACAAATATTAAAACAATTGCTGGATATCCACTCCGACTCTTATACACATATATGTATATATATTATTAAATATAAAGTTTTAAATGTATATTTTTATATAATATTTATTTTAACACATCATCTTATTTTTTTTTTTATAAAATTACTTATAAAGATATGAAATTAAGAAAAAAATTCGAATATTTATAAAAATTACATTTATCTATTTTTGTGATTAATTTTAAAAATTTATGGAAAAAGAGTTTCACTTAATTTTATTTTATATTATGTAATAGACAGTTTTGAAAAACAAATTTGTATTTTTTAGATTTATTTGTATTAAACAAAGCGTATAAGATATTTGTAAATATTCATAAATATCCAAATTAGATATCTGAATTTTCGCAGCAAATAAAAAATCAGATATCCGTAAGACACGAAACATACTAAAAAAACTAACATAAGCAAAATTATAACTATAGTTTCTATATCCGATTTGGTTTGTCATAGTTACTATATATCTTAAAAATATAAATACATGGTTTTGGCCAGAGAATAAGAAGACCATATCTATATTATTATTTGAGAAGTATTTGTTTAGTTGTCATGTTCTCCATAATTTTAGGTAGTTTTGCTTAGTTGTTAATTTCCATGATTTTAGGTAATTTTTACTTATTTGTCTTATTTTAATAATTTCATATACAATTTATTATACGAATTTATATTAATAATATTATATTTTTAGAAATAAGTGAATTCTTATGTATTAAATTGTTATCTTGAAAATATTTTTTCTATTAAATAATTTAAGTGAAACTGTTTATTGATTTGTAACTTTTTAGGGTAAATTTGTTTTGTTGTCTATTTTTCTTATTTTCATGTTTTAATACTTTCATATATAATAAAAACCAAATTATATTAATAGTATTATATGTTTAGAAAATAAGTAATTGATATGTATTAGACCATTATCATGAAAATATATATTTTTATTATAAAATTTAATTGAATTTTCTGATTGATTTGATTTGTAAATTTTTAGTGATTTAAATAATTTGCTTATTTTCATGTTTTTAATAATCTCATATATAATTTATTATATGATAAAAATAATTTTATTAATAATATTATATTTTTAGAAAATAAAATAATTCTGACATATATTGTGATCTTCAAAATAGATTTTTCTATTATAGAAATTGAAAATTAAAACATAAAAATTATAATTAAATATAAATTAAACAATGCTGATGTGTCAAAATTTCTCCATGATTTTAAGTAATTTGTTTATTTATCATCTTTTGGTAATTTCATATATAATTTATTATATAATAAAAACGAATTTATATTAATAATATTATATTTTTAGAAAATAAGACAACTCTTATGAATTAGATTTTTATCTTGCAAATGTATTTTGTATAACAAAATTTAAGTGAATTTGCTGATTTGTAACTTCTGAATGATTTAGGAAATTTTGCTTATTTTAATATTTTTAATAATTTCATATATAATAAAAACGTATTTCTATTAATATTGCTATCTTTTTAGAAAATAATATACTTCTTATGTATTATATTGTTATTTTGAAAATATATTTTTCTATTATAGAAACAAAAAATTAAGATATAAAATTATAATTAATATAAATGAAGCAAAACATTTGTATAAATATATTTTTAAATATATTCTGCTATGTAAAGGTTTGTTTTATAATTAATTTTGAAAACATAAATTATAACTTATTATGTCATTTTAATTAATACAACATAAACTAATAAGTATTCTTAATAAATTAAGCCCATACATATGCGGGTAAAACACTTAATTTTAATTAAAAAAGACTATGCAATGTTAACTGCAAAAAGGCTTCTCCAGAAATACTAAACACAGAATCATAATTATAGTTTATATATCCTTTTTGGTCAGTCATATATCTATCTATATATATATAAAGAAGAACACACTTCTTTCTCATGAAACCGCCTCAGTAGTATCTAAAATTGTGACACATGTCATTTTTTAGTTGCAAAATCAATGTTTAACTAAACTCTTATATTTCTTTGTTTCGTGGACCATTATTCTAAATTTATGTCTGACTCATCTTTCTCAGAGTTTCACATAGTTACCAACATAAAACATGAAGCGGTGGCCGAATAAATTAGTGATAAATAAAATATGATGACTCTGTGATAAATAAAATATGAGCTCCATATTTTTTTTTGTTATATGATGCTTCATCTTATGTTACCAAAAGATCAGTAGTTATATGTATGTTGATAACACCATATTTAATCCCATTTTATAAAATATAATATAACTTGAGTTTGAAAATATTTTTTTCGCATTCAGTATCTACATTACAATACTCATTTTCAACACTCAATTATGTTACATTTTTTAAAAATAAAATATTTTATTTGTTAAAAATATATCTTTGGCATTCATTATTTAGACTGTAATACTCTTTTTAAACTTTCATTAATATATTCTATATTTCTTGGAAAACAATTAAAAATATATCATACGCAATGAAAATTAAGTGTAGAAAGAGAATAATTAATAAACATAAAGAAAAAGAATATAATATAACAAAATAGAAAACAATCAGAAGCTAAAAGGTAACTTTTATCTGTTTGAGACGGATGTGGCCAATTAAGATAGGAATGCTTAACGAAGTAGTTGGATAAGAGGTGATCAGATTTATCATTCCACTCAACAAACTGCTTAAAAGTGAAAAATAATAATATTATGTAGATATTTATCAACATTTTAAGTTTTCAACAAAAAAATTCAAAAGATATGCTGGAAAAAGCATGTTAAAAATATAACAAGCATTATTTCAAAAATATCACTATTAATTAAAATAGATAATATGTAAAAATATATAGTTGTTATTTGTAGAATTTGAAATATATGTATAATGATAATATTTTGTATTATAATTCTAAGTTTTTCCTGTAATAAAAAACATCAAATCTTACATATTGAAAATAGAGATTACTTTCAATTTAGAGTAAACTAATCATTTTAAAATATTCAATAAATTGATAATATTGTATATTTTTTTTCAGTTAACCCTAGTAGTAACTATATATCTTAAGAATATAAATACATGGTTTTGGTCAGAGAATAAGAAAACCTTGTTTTGATTGAAAAAGACTATATAATGTTAACAGCAAAAAGGCTTCTCCAGAAATACTTGCATTGTGATTTAGACTGTACATAGAAACTGATTTGTCCAAATCAGCTTAATCTATACAGACAAAGTTTCCAATAAAGAATGAAGAGTGCATTGCCCCAGCAAACACCTACTCAATTCTAAATGGCCCGATGTTACAGCATTTTCCAGCAGCATATATGTAGTCCCGGCCTGGCGGCTTCTATAAGGAAGGCAAAAAAAAAAAACTTATCCTATAATACTACACAAATAAGAGCTTGAAAGAAAGAGACTAGAGAAGCTGATTACATAGGAATAACCAAACAAAACAGTTAGATGGATTATAGATCTTCGCCATCTTCCCATATTTTGTAGTCGCTAGTTAAGCTGTTCTGCACACTTCCTCTTGGCAGCCAAAGAAGAAAGTAAACGCACAGGATCAACATTTAGTAAGGCATGCGTTGTGCTACTCCGACTAACCGCTACTGTTGTCATTGTCTCCACTTAACACTTATAAGGCGCAACCGTTTTCGACTTTGTGATTCTCCAGCTGCACACATTCATATATATTGATATCACCATAAAATTTCTCAGATTAATAAGTTTAGTTCATTTTGACCGAAGAACAGCAAGGAAATGGAAACCAAGACGCAATCATAGCAGAAAATTAGATAAAAGACGTAGATTATGTAAGAAAAGCCCATGCACGCAGCATCTACAAATAATAAGTCGTTTTTAAAAATCTAAGACGATGAATAGACTGCGGTGATATTTAGTTCAATAGTCACAACATGTTCATGATACATCCAAGTGATCACAGATTTACTGCAGAACCAAATAAAGGAAACCCAAATCAGAAGAAAAAAAAAAACTTTTCACTACCAAGACATCACTTTACTGTTAGTTATGTGGTACATTACATTGGGCCTTCTTGGTTAACCACTTAATGTGACTTAATGTTATGTGGTACATTACATTAGGCCTTAATGTGACTTAGATTAATTTATGATTTTAGTGGAACCATATATTTACATAAAAGTTTTAAAAATATTATTATCTTATTATTTTATTGATTTGTGTCATATTTTACGTCGACCCAAGTTAAGACCGGTGAAATTTATTAATTTATAGAGATTATTAATTTATCGAGTATTAATTTATAGAGTATCTACTGTGTAATAGCTTTTAATTTTTATGAGTTGAAGAACATCCGGCTGTAAAAATTTAGGAGTCAATGAACAGCCAACTGTGTCTAGAACTGGTCCTAATTTCTAAACATTGAATTAACCGTAAATTAACCAAACGGCAGGCGGACACAGTCACATACCTACCACCCGTGGATGCTAGTTGAAAGATTTTTAAACAAGTGTAAATATATGTTTTTCATGTGAGCTTCAGATATACATATCTTCAAACCATGAGAGCCTCAGTAACTTCCGGCTTTTTATTTCACATAGTCGTCATTACATTATTACTTGGATCACGTCCACATATATTACACAAACCATGATGAAACATGCAGGATTCAAATACCACCACTAAGAATCTTATCATTAGGTATGTCGCTGCAGTAGTCGCATAAGCATTTAACATCACCTTCACCTCCCCAAATGCATGTTCCACCTTGTGCGCACTTGTTCTTACGGCAATTTGTATAACAAAACGACGGAAATATCTCAGGCGCACAGAAGCTAAAACCCACATCGCCTCCGTATTCTTTCAGGCACTCGTCATCCTGCGCTTCTATCTCCGGAGCTTCTGCTCATTGTATATATAGACAACATTTGAGAAAATAAGAAATCACATATAGTATATATATAATAAAACGTGCTGCAGTAAATCACCGAGATAAATACTCTCTGGATCATATGAATCACAAAGTTTAACAAATATGTGAAATTAATACGGAGTTAGTTAATTTACCAAAGATAATCAAAACAAGGATAAAAAGTATGGCTAAGAAAGGAACTGATTTTGTTGCCATGGCCATCTTCTTTGCTCTATCCCTCTTACTCTTTACTTTCTCTCTTTAACGATGTGTAAAATGAACTAGGCTTTTATATTATTTAGGGGTGGGCATGGATTAAATATTCAAGTTTTTGGAGGTATTCATCATCTGATTCGTTTTGTCAGCAATTATCCTATTTAATTTGATTTGTAGCCACCCACATATTCATGTCATGAATATCCAGAAAATTTTGAATTTTTAACCGCATATCCAATTTGATTCGTACAAATAATATAAAAAAATGAAAAAAAATTCAAATTAATATGAAAGTAACAATATTTTTATTACAAATATAAAGAAATTATCTTCTTGTAAAAATTTTAAAAACTAATCTAATAACTTTAAGAAATAAAAATATTGTAAAATTTAGATAAAATATAATATTTATATAATTTATATATAATTCATTAAATATATGTATATATGTTCATATAACAAATCATATTGGATATTCGATTCTAAAAATATTAGTATTTATACTTTTTTTTTATTTCTTACGGATATTACATATTAATATTTACTCTGCTTCGTAGAATTATGGATGATATTTTGGTTCGGATCGAAACGAATAATAAACTAAATCAAAATTTATGGATATTTTATCCAACTCTAATATTATTATTATTTTTGTTCGAATCAAAGTGAATAACGAATCAAATGAAAATTTACGAATATTTTACCAAACCCAAATATTATTTATCTTTTTCGTTGGGGCAAATAAGTTATCATTAAAGTCGTTTAGCCATCATCTATCTTACGTAATTTTCATTGTTATAATTTTGTTTTCACTTAAGACGTGACAATAATAGATTTGTTTTTAATTTCAACTTTTGTATTTTCAACTCATTTTAGTATTTTATATTTGTCAAGTTACATATATATTAATTTGATTTCCATATTTTGTATTTTTATAGCATCTTAAAAGGAGTCATTTAGATGGCATCATTCTGAACTTTAACATATATAAATCATACTATATTATCTTAATCTAAAAAGTAGGTTTATCTACCATAAAAACGTGACAAAAGTTGACTTGTCATTGCAGAGAATATTGAACTGCCCGGACTAACTCAAATAATTCCGCCTCCAACACTTCGGTGGACGAAGATAACAAACAACAATTCGGCCGCCTCCAAGACCTATTAACATTACACCACTGAATCCCTAACTTTCCTCATGAATTTATCTTGAAATGGTTTTATTTAAATAAAATCTTATTTAGACAATTCATAATGTTTTAAAATGTTGGTTTCTATTACAAATCATCATGAAAAAATTACGTAAAGGATTTTTTTTTTTTTTGTAGCTGAATATATTAAAAGGCCCGAAGGCTAAGCAATCACAACCGGAAGTATTCACAACGGTAAGACGTTAACAATCAGAACTATACTTGACGGTTAGATGAACAACCAACAAATGAGTACTATAGAACATGAGATATAAATGTTAATGGGAGAGGCTTGCTGAAATTAAAGAAACATGTCGATAAACTTCATGTATTCCCTAAACTATTTGCTCAAAAGAGCTTGAAATTGTCAGAATTAACGTTGATAAACTCAAACATAAAAGTTTGGGAGAGGGCAGAAATGTCGATCAAAAAGCTAGCTTTAGCCAAATAACCCATTAGATGGACGAGATCAGCTTTAACATTGACAATGTTGATCTGGGAGACTAGGTGAATCCCAAGTGATCCAGAGAGTAAATTGATCAAATGGACAGGATGGGGACACGGTTGATGTTGTTTTCATCTCCGGTTCCACATGTGCATGTTATTGGTCTTCTTAAGATGAAGTTTATGATAATGTCTATATCCGAGAACAAAGCTGACACATAAGAAGAAGGCTTGGCGAATTTAAACAGTTTTTCTTTTTTTATGTGAACCATTTACAAGAGAGAATATAAAGTATTGTTGTATTCAAAATTTTACAAATTCAAGTTTTCTAGTCTAGTTCAACCTTTAAATTTGACACTCCAGAAAAGGATTTGCAGTTGCTTATAATAAAACAACTCAGAATTTTTTAAAGAAACTTAACAGCATTGCTCCAAGTCAAAATCTACGGTATGTACGACAAAACAAAGCTGTTTTCCTCTCTCTTTTTATATAAGCAAACCGACACAGAAGTGTAAAAAGAGTTCTGAGATCAGAAAGGAGTTAAGCTTGTTCGCCTGAGCTGCTGCTTTGGTTCGGGCGGTGGTGCACTTGGGAGGATCTTCTCTACCTTATGCAAAGTATAAAAGAGTAAAATAATGTCATGTTTGTGTTATGTTGTGTCAAATGAGCCAAACGACTCTTACAAGAAGCAAATAACACAATAAAGACATGACCTTTCAGAGGTTGTGTCTAACCCTATTTATCATTTCGCTTCTTCATGGTTTCATTCCTAATCATCTATTGTCTACTATGCTTGTCTTCAAATTCCATAGTCCACACCTGGAATAAAATTTGGAAGTCCTGAGATATCATGATGCAATATGACTGACAAAATTTGGAATAAAGAATGAAGAGTACTGCCCTGCCCCAGCAATCACCTACTCAATTCTAAATGACCCGATGTTACAGCATTCTCCACAATAGAGTTCAGCCCGGCTCTGGAGCTTCTATGAGGAAGGCAAAAAACAAAGCCTATACTACCCAAATAAGACCTTGAAAGAAAGAAACTAGAGAAGCTGATTACAAAGTAATAAGCAAATGGGAAAGGCCAAGAAAATCTGAATGAAGAGGAGAAAACAAAACAACTATATGAATTATATATATTTCCATATTTTGTAATGTCGCTAGTCAATCTGTTATGCATACTACTCTTTTGGCAGACACTGAAGATATTAGAACACACAAGATCAACATTTAATCATGCATGCGCTGTGATACTAGGACTAACTACTATGTCATCGTCTCCAGCTGCACACATATATATTGATATAACAGTAAACATTTTCAGATTTATGAGAGCAACCCCAATGGGGGAGGGGGGTTTTAATTTCGGGGTTCTCAAAATATAGACTGAACTTTTGTTTTGGGTTTCCTGTAAAGTTAAGAACTTCATAATTAAATATTAATATTAATATTAATATATATATATATATATATGTATGTATTTTAAGAACTCCGGAGCTAGAACTTCTCATTGAAGATGCTCTGATGTTTTGTTTTACCCAA
Organism: Eruca vesicaria subsp. sativa; assembly: GCA_932364175.1. Taxonomy (NCBI): domain Eukaryota; kingdom Viridiplantae; phylum Streptophyta; class Magnoliopsida; order Brassicales; family Brassicaceae; genus Eruca; species Eruca vesicaria. The sequence goes on along the minus strand of CAKOAT010240932.1, from coordinate 26,008 downwards.
GAGCTGTAAGAAAATGGAAAACCGAGACGCAATTGTGGCAAACGATTAGCATAAGACGTAGATTATGTAAACCGCGCCAATGCACTACATCATTAAACATCTACAAATAGTAATTCGTTTTTTTACTGTGATAATATTTAGTCCAATAGTAAGTGATCTTTTTCTTTTTTTTTTGACTAAATAGTAAGTGATCTTTTTATCTCAAAAGAAAACAGATTTACTGCAGTACCAAAAATCCAAATCAAAGAAACGCTGTTTTAATTTCTCTACCTAGACATCGCTTTACTGTCAGACTATCTAATAATGTGGCACATTGAACCTTACTTTAATGTGACATATTGGGCCTTCTGAATGGATTATTCGAATTTAGTTTAAGAAAAATTTGGAACTCTTAAATTGGCGTGCAGTAGTGCAACGCAAAGCATAAACGACTCACAAATGGCCTTCACCTAAAAGAATATAGTTAATATTGTATGTCTGAATGATCCATATATCATATTGATAAGAACATATACTACATTTGATCTTAGCCAAAAGGCAAAGGTATGAACAGGTGAATGTTTTTACTCGGCTTCTTTTATTAGTGCAAGCATGTACCAATGTGGGACTTTAGAAATAACATCCATAACTAGAATTTCACTCGCGTTCCCATAAAGATGTGTGATTTAATTTGTGTTTAGCGTAAACTCATTCTGATAGTTTCATAAAAGAATATCATGTATATTTATATGTTTTGTAATTTACATATAAAGTAGAATATATTATTTTATAATATAGATGTTTGATAATAATTTTTTTATTTGTACATAATATTATATTAAAAAATTATAACTTGATATAATTTGATGTAATTGTACTATTCATATATTAACCTGTTGTTTTCTGTTAATTTATTTTAAAATGAAACAACATACTAAAATTTTTAATTTTTGCAATTAGTTTTCTATGAATTTAATTAATTTTATGACTTTTTTTTTGAAAATTGATCTCTTGGAATTTTATATTTGGCTAACTTAAATAAAAGAATAATATATTTAAAAATTGTTTTATATAATATATATTATATTTTTCCTTTTTTTTATTTTTACCACAAAGAAATAACAACCATTGTAATTAATTAATTTAAATTGATTTTATATGTAGCGCTAGAATTTGTAAATAAACTAAAATACTTAATAAGCTATCCATGTTTTCAAACAATTTTCATTTGCTTTGTTATCCATGATTCCAAATAGTATCAAAAAATATTTTAGTTTTAATAATATAGATAATAGGGTAGAAGATCTATTTACTCATGAGAACTATCATATAGCATCAGATGCCCACCGAACTATGACCTCATGCTAGATCTCCATGAATTAAAAATTGCAAACTTATTTCTCCCCAAATCAATACTTCAAAACTTAATTACCCACATACGATGATTTTAATTTGTTTTAATTGGTTTATTCTTAACCAAAATCTTAAAATCAAGTAAACCAAACTAAAATCCAATTTTTGTATAATTTTTATCAGTTTTCATTTGTGATGTATTTTTTTTTTGTTTTCTAATGAACAAAACAAAGTCTTCTTCTGTTGTAAAATAAATCTATTAAATCTCCACATGAATCACTGTAAACATTTTTATGTAAAATTTTTAATGAGTTTATTTACAACAAAAGAAGATTCTCTTTTATTTATTAGAAAAAATATATCACCAATGGAAATTGATAAAAAAAATATAGAAAAATTGAATTTTGGTTTAGTTTAACTGATTTTAAGATGGTTGGTTAATAATAAACCAATTAATTAAAACCATTGTATGAGGTTAATTAAGTTTTGAAATATTGATTTGGAAAGAATTAGATTTGCAATTTTCAATTCATGGAGATCTAGCATGAGGTCATAGTTTGGTGGAAATCAGAAACGTGCAACCAATATGACGTCGCTTGAATGTCTACTGTTTTCTTCTTGGTTAGGGTTGGTTCGGTTCCTTTCGTTCTGGTTACAGATTTTTAAGACCATCTCAAATGCTGTCTAGCTTCTAACTTCGTGTGTTCTATTCTATGCGAATCAAATCAATGCTATTAGACCTCACCAATTTTCAATGATTGAATAATTTTTCATGAATACAAGGTTAGAGCATCTCCAACCCCACTCCAAAACCCACTCCAAACTCCATTTTGCAGTAAAATCATCTCCAACCCTACTTCAAAACTCACTCCAAAATGGAGTAACAAACATGATTACTCCAAATATGGAGTAAACCAACTCATTACTCCAAAATGGAGTTGAACTTTTTTATTTATCAAATAGTCCTCCACATTTATATATGTTTCATTTTTAATAAAATATTATTATAAATAAGTACTATATATATTATAAAATTTACTGTTATATTTCTTAATTATNAATATTATTATAGATAAGTATATTAATATTATTTTACTATATATTAGAAAATTTACTGTTAATATTTCTTAATTATATAAATAGCCTCGTCTTTAATAAAAATATTATTATAAATAAGTATATTAATATTATTTTACTATATATATTTTAAAATTTACTGTTAATATTTTTAATTATATAAATAACCATCTGATGAACTTTTTATACAACATAATATATATAATATAAAACATAAAAGATCATACATATAGAAAATGAAAGATAAGCACCATACAAAAGAAATAACATAAAATAAAACTTACAACAAATATAATTGCTTAATAATCCGATAAATCATTTTCGGATCCATTAAAATTATAAAATAATCCGATAAAATATTATTAAATTCTTACATAACATGATAATAGAAGATGATTGTAATCTCGAGGTGCCAATTGAAGTTGAAAGAGAAGTCCTGTCAAGGAAAATTGAAATTGAAGAAAATAATAATGTGAGGTTCCAAAAGTTTCTTTCCCATTTCAGAGAAATCAAAGATAAAGAAGCTCATTTTTTACTTCGAAATGTATTAGTTGATCATTTGTGGAAAAATTATTATAATTCTAATGAATAATTTAGAATTGATGTATTATTGTGTTTAAGCTATATAATGTAATTTTTAATGTATTAAATGTATTCTTTTAAAACCTTGTTGAGTAGTTTTATTTATATAATAAAAATTTAATTGTGATTAATATTGTATTTAATATAAATGCTATAAATTTAAAATGGACTGTTTTGCAAATAGTATAAATGAAAGGTGATATTCCTAATTTTAAAATAAATATAATATTAAAAATATTCTTTTGGAGTAGAAAATGGAGTAATACATTGGAGTAAAACTCAACTGCATTTTGGAGTTACTTCATTTTAGAGTAGAAAATGGAATAATACATTGGAGATGCTCTTATGCAGACAAGACTCGAGTACTGTTTGCTGATGATTGTCTTGTACCTAACGATTCAGAAATCCTGAGACCTGAGTTTAAAGTCTTCACAGTTCACAACCTTCATGTACTGACTGAGCCAGGTTTTAGGTAGTGTTATACAATAATACAAAGGTCTGAGCTAAAACAAGTAATGTAGCCAAGAGTTATTAATTCACTAGAACAGTCCAAGGGCGAGTCTAGTCTACCAATAGCTAAGCATGGCGACTATGCTACTCATCATGTTGAGTAATGGAATGGACGCTCTGCAGAAGATAAGCACCTTTGTCTCTGAAACTCTTTGGCAATAACTTACTTCCATAGTTAGGATGTTGGTCTTCTTAAGATGAAGTTTATTGTAATGTCTTATATCTGAGGAACAAAGCTGACCCATAAGTAAGAAGGCTTGGCAAATTCAAACGGTTTTCCTTATTTTTTTTAATTGTAAGCAATTTACAAACATAATATAAAGTACTACAAATTAAAGTTCACTTACTCTATTCAACCTCTAAATTTGACACTCAAAGAAAAAGATTGATGCTATTACTAAAACAACTTGGAATGTTTTCAAGAAACTTAACAGCATTGCTCCAAGTCAAGAAAATCTACGGAATGTACAAAGAAACAAAGCTGTTTTGAGATCAGAAAGGAGCTGAGCTTGAACGCCTGAGCTGCCGCTTGGGATCAGGCGGTGGTGCGCTTGGGAGGATCTTCTCTACCTCCTGCAAAGTAAAGGGATGGCTTGACAAGACTAATAACAACACCACATTTGCAATTACAGAGAGTTGCAGTCATCTGTTTCCTAGCACGAGAACGAGCAGCAGACTCTCTGTTCTTTATCATTTTCTTCTGCTTCCTCTCCACAACTTCTCCTGAACCAACCCTTTTTTTTCCTGGAGTTTGTGTATCTGACAAACCACCCATCAACGAAGACTGAGACACCATTGCTTGCATGTCTGGAACAGGATATGGAATTGACGGAAGCTGACGATACTGAACCCATGGGACAGCCTGAGTTATATTTTTCCCTAAACCACTACCAGGAATTTGTCTCAGTCACAACAACTGCTTTCAACAACAAGTCCTCAAGCGTCATTTCACCAAGAGTATGCTGCTTGTGAGCACGCCCTCCATTCTTGTCCTGCTGAATGTCTTTCCAGACTTCTTGCTGAGGTCACGTGGCAAAGTCAAACTCCCCTGACGAGAGAGACCCTATTGAGGGCAATGGATGGTGGGTGATTAGCTTCAACAGAGCAGACACTCTTGAGAAACTTGGTAAGATTCATGGTTCCAAGAGATTTACCAGACTACCCAAATGGGTTTGGACCTCGTTAAGGACTGAGATTTAGGGTCTTCAACAATAACCCTCTGAGAATCCCATAAAGACGTCTGAGACACCATTGCTTGCAAAAGACAGTCCAACAGACAACCCTGAGCCCACAAAATAAAGTAAAAACCCTAATCGTAGCAGCAACCCATAAACATTCAATTCAATAAATGGCTAAACATGCAGCAGAGAAACAATGAAGTCACTGGGTTGTAGCAATGTGAAAGGGTCTTGGGATATCGAATGTAGATACTTAACATGGGAATCGCAAGAGAAGGTTTTTCTAGCGAGGAAGAGAAGTAACAAAAAGAAAGCAACAATCTTTAGAAAAGGGTAAGCGACATTTGAGTTTGAAAAGTATACAAGAGGAGATAAACGATACTATGATAAGTTGGGAGAAAGAGAGGGAGAGAGATTTACAAAGCAAGCCTAATCTCTCTGTGTGTTGTGTTGTGTTGTGTTGTGTTGTGTTGTGTGAGAAACTCTTCTTATTGTTCTTTTGTTTCACGCAGGAAGGAGACGACAATCTGATACTGTGGCGAATGCCTCCAGGGCCGGGCCTGACAATATTGGGGCCCCAATCCAAAAATTTTTTTTTTGTACCAAAACAAATGAAAATTATATTTAAAATATATAAGCAAAACAAATTTATCTAAAAAGCAAAAATGAAAAGAGAAAAAAAAATTCTTTAGGTTTAAGTAGTATATATAATTTTAGAAGTTATATATTTTTCATATATACTATGTAGAAAGTAATTATTTTTCAAAAATTAATAGGTAAAAAAAGAAAAAAAATTAAAATTGGGGGCCCTTATATAGAGGGGGCCCCATTCAAATGTTTCCCTCCAATGGGCTCAGGCCCGGCCCTGAATGCCTCCTGTGGAATTAATTTTCAATGCGTCTCTTTTTTTTTTCTTTTTTGATAATCGTGATAAGTGATTGACTTTAATGAAGGTGGATATCGAGTTTATTCCCTTCTAACTGAGATTGCAATGTTAAAGAAGACAGCTCAAAAGTTTAGACTTGTGAGATTGCCTCTGAAGATAGATTTTGAAGTACATATACACATTGCCTCAGCTGTGCTGACCGGCGCTGAGAACAAGCGCAGTTTCTTACAATTTCAATCACTGGACTCAAACCAAGATTGGGATACTAACAATCTAATAATACAAAGAAACTGTTTTGCCAACAACCAAATGTTGCACCTATCCTCTCATCGTAGTAGTTTAGCTGGCCACTCTTTGCAATGGATCGATTTAAATAACTCACCTTGAGATTAATCCAAAAAACAATGCTTATACAAACCAACACAGTACAAAAAAGAAAAGACTGTAAAGAGTCATCATCATCATCTAAACATTCTTGAGCTTCTTCATCTTAGAAGGTGGCCAACGACCCTTCTTCCTCAACTTACGCTTACGAACCAGACGTTTCCTGCGTAGCCTAATCTTCTTAGCCAGCCTCATCTTCATCCTCTGTTCTAGCAGTAGCTTCTCTTTAGCTTCTTTTGATTCCAACGGTAGTTTGTCCACTGAAACAACAGTCTTAGGTGGTTCCTCATTGCTCTCGGACTCAGTTCCGTCTATTCCAGAAGCAGCTGCCTTCACAATTGCTGCTCTTCCATATAATAAGAAATGAAGAACAGAGAGGATTTCTGAATAATACTGTTTTATTGAATAAAGACTTGACGGCTTACAACTTCAGTTAACATCCTATTTATACACAAAGATGACTACACTAACAAAACCCTACAGCTGGCATTACTTAGGGATTGTAGAGGATCATATCTGTTGTGTAGTGTAAGAGACTGCTTCTTCATTGTCGTTTTCTCCAGCTCACTTGAGCATCTTTTGTTTCCGTTGAATGACTGCAGAATTGCAGAGTTTATGATGGGCTTCACTTGTGCTAACATTTCATTGGGCTTTATCACAGGTTTGAGCCCATTGGATATGTTAGCTTCTTTACCCCCCTTCAAACTTGAGGTGGGTGGCAATCCAACTCCAAGTTTGTTTCTCAGATTTTCAAACGCTGCTCTCGGTAGACTCTTTGTGAACACATCCGCTATTTGAGAAGCAGCAGCAATGTGTCTTGTTTCAATGAAGCCTAAGGCAACTCTTTCCCGTGTGTAATGCCAATCGGTCTCGAAATGCTTTGATCTTGAGTGAAATGCAGGGTTCGTTGTTAGATGAACAGCAGATAGGTTGTCGCAGTGCAGAATTGCAGGACCGGTTTGAGGAATATGCAGGTCTTTAAGCAGTGAAGCTATCCAGGTGAGCTCAGCGGCGGTTTCTGCAAGAGCTCTATATTCAGCTTCAGTAGAAGACCTGGAGACTGTAGATTGTCTCTTTGCACTCCACGATACAGCATTTGAGCCAAGATAAGTACAGAATCCAGTTGTTGACCTTCTGGTGTCTCTGCACCCTGCCCAATCACTGTCGCTAAAGGCAATCACATGAAGAGAACTTGAGTGTGTCATGTGAAGACCATATGTTGCAGTTCCTTTTAGATACCGCAAGACTCTTTTGAGCAGATTGAAGTCGCCTTGTGTTGGAGCATGCATACGTTGGCATACAAAATTCACAGCGAACTGTAAATCAGGGCGAGTAATAGTCAAATACTGTAACTTTCCGGCCAAGCTACGAAAATATGAGGGTTCTGGGAAAAGAGTTTTAGAACTTGGTGCATCTGAAAACAATTGCAGAGGTAAAGGTGTGGGCATTGGGTTACACTGTAACATACCAGCCTGAGACAAGATTTCTTCAGCATATTTTCTCTGATGCATAAACAGACCGTTAGGCGTAGTCTCCACTTGTATTCCAAGGAAGTAGTGCAGAGAACCAAGGTCCTTCATAGAGAACTGGAGACTTAAGTCTCTAATAAGCTGCTGAATTTGAGTAGGATCACTTCCCGTGAGAATTATATCATCAACATAAAGCAGCAGTATGATGGTCTTCCCATTAGCATGATAAACAAACATTGAAGGATCAGCTGTACTGCATTTGAAACCATACTCCAGGAGAAAATTTGTAAACTTATCAAACCAAGCCCTTGGAGCTTGTTTGAGCCCATAGATTGCTTTATCAAGTTTACAGACATGTGTAGGATGAGTTTTATCGACAAAACCTGGAGGTTGTGTCATGTAAATATCTTCATTGAGCTCCCCATGTAAAAAGGCAGCTTTGACATCTAACTGAGTAAGAGACCATTTTTTAGCAGTTGCCACACCAAGAACAATGCGAATCGTAGCTGTTCTCACCACAGGACTGAATGTTTCAAGATAATCTACCCCTTCTTCTTGTTCATTGCCTTTAACTACTAGCCTCGCTTTACATGTGGCTTCTGATCCATCGGCATTTAATTTTTCTCTGTATATCCATCGACTTCCTAGAACACTCATTGACGGATGATACGGCACCAGATGAAACGTGTTGTTAGCTCTTTGGTTGATCATCTCTTCTTCCATCGCGTGAGTCCACCGTGGATCATTTAACGCAGCTGCAACTGTCCTTGGTGTAGTATTTGCCAAAAGAGCATAACGTGGGTTGGGTTTGTGAATTCCCACTTTAGCTCTTGTGGTCATAGAATGCAGATTCTGTTGCGCCACAGGTTGAACAACAGGGTCAGCTTCTTCTTCTTGGTCACTAGGATTGATCAGATCTCCATGTTCAGAGTTTCCAGGAGAGTGGTTTGGAACGTTTAGATTAGGTTGAGGAGGTTGTGGTGAAAAAGGAACAGGTAGACAGATCTCTGTAGGAGTTGGAGACGGAGCAGTACTGCAGGTTGGTATCCTGGCTCTGATACCATAATAAGAAATGAAGAACAGAGAGGATTTCTGAATAATACTGTTTTATTGAATAAAGACTTGACGGCTTACAACTTCAGTTAACATCCTATTTATACACAAAGATGACTACACTAACAAAACCCTACAGCTGGCATTACTTAGGGATTGTAGAGGATCATATCTGTTGTGTAGTGTAAGAGACTGCTTCTTCATTGTCGTTTTCTCCAGCTCACTTGAGCATCTTTTGTTTCCGTTGAATGACTGCAGAATTGCAGAGTTTATGATGGGCTTCACTTGTGCTAACATTTCATTGGGCTTTATCACAGGTTTGAGCCCATTGGATATGTTAGCTTCTTTACCATAGCTAATTCTCAAGTTGTAAGCACTAAGAGAGACTCTGTTCTTTGACTCAACGGTGTTGGGTTTAAGGATGAGAACTGAAACCCATTTGAAGAAACCAAAAAAGATCAGACCTTTCACACCAAGTAAAAAGCCTAAGAAACATCAAATCTAATAAGTGTTCGATGAAATGACTCAAATGAAACTCTGATCCTAAGATTTAAACAAAGAAAAAGCTTTTTGCTTCAATTCTAAGAAAATGAAGCAACCCAGGAGCTGGAGTTTGGTTTCTCCGTTCTGTAATGGAGATTATATAATATGATTCTCGGCTGACAAAACGGAGCGCATAAGAGAAGAGAAACAAGTGAAAATGCTTACCTGGTGAAGCCAAAGATGAAAAGTGAAGCCTTGGAGAAGCGAGAGGATTGAGACAAAGAAGAGCCATTTGGATAACCTTTTTCTTTCCCCTTCCTCTGCGTCTTCTTAACGAACTGACTGGATTTGATCCGAATCAAACCGGTTTGTAATTCCGTTTGGGGTTCAATTTTGTTTAGTTCAGTCCCGGTTAACGGTTTAGTTTTGATTATTTTTCCTTCAAATGTAACTTTTAGCCTTCCATTCCTACCTAATCTGCACCAACCAGTCAAGATTCTTTAGCTTTTTAGCCACATAACAAGAGTTCTGTAGTTTCTATTCACCTATTATTGTTGATAAGTAATAAGCCTGATCCCTCAACTTGCGCTTTCTGGAGCTGCCTGGAGTTACTGTAAAAACACTGACGCATCGGTCAAGAAGATAAGTGTAGATGAAGGTATTAGGGATAATATATCTGGCATCGAAAATCAATGGGACCTTAAATAATATATAAAGACTTAAAGTCAATCTTCTAATCACTAATTGGTTTTAAGTTAGAAGTCTATAATAAACCCGAATATAATATGGTATCAGAATCCAGATTCTAAAAACCCTAAACCTTTAATTAATTAATTAACCCTTTTAACCGGGTATATAGGTCGTGTTTAACCTTCCGACTAAGTATAATTGTCGTATTTGACTCGCTCGATCGTGTATAACTATCTTAAAGTTCCAAGATTTATGGCTGATAAAAGCTATCCTGTCGAGGAGAGGTATTAGGGATAAACACGACCCGTAATAAACCCAATTGATTTTAAGTTAGAAGTCCATAATAAACCCGAATAACAACGAGGCATCGATTTGCTCAGTATATACCAAGAACCATATAATTTAAGGAGAAGTTCAAGCCTTGGAATGTGAGAACAAGATAGAGAAAATATCAAACTAAGCAGATTTTCTTACCACACTCTCTTTGTTAACATTTTGAAATCTTAAGAGTTAAGTGTATAGTGGTTTTCTTGCGTGGTGATTCAGTTTTATTATATTTCATTGTCTCCATCGTTTGTTATACAAGAGCATTTCTAAGAAGAAACCTCATTTTAAAAGTAGAGAATCCTAAACATAAAAATAAAATCTCAAATTTATTTTGAAAATTTTATATAGATAGATATTATTATACACTAAAAAGATTATAATCCTTAAACTTCATATAAATTGATAATACTACACATTAAAAAAATTAAACATGATATTTATAAATACAGTTTATTATAACACAAAAATACATAACATAATGTTGGTGTCAAAATCGGTCACGACGGAATCAATGGCAAAAAGTCTCCGCAAAAATATAAAAGAAATCATTTTATAAAACTCGAAGAATCGTTTTATAAAACTCGAAGAATCGTTTTATAAAACTCAAGAATCGTTTTATAAAACTCGAGAATCGTTTATAAAACTCGAGAATCGTTTTATAAAACTCTAAGAATCGTTTTATAAAACTCAAAGAATCGTTTTATAAAACTCGAGAATCGTTTAATGGAACTCGAAGAATCGTTTTATAAAACTCGAAAAATCGTTTTATAAAACTCGAGAATCGTTTTATAAGACTCGAGAATCGTTTTATAAAACTCGAAGAATCGTTTTATAAAACTCGAGAATCATTTTATAAAACTCGAAGAATCGTTTTATAAAACTCGAGAATCGTTTTATAAAACTCGAGAATCGTTTTATAAAACTCGAAGAATCGTTTTATAAAACTCGGAGAATCAATTTATAAAACTCGAAGAATCATTTTATAAAACTCGAAGAATCGTTTTATAAAACTCGAGAATCGTTTTATAAAACTCGAAGAATCGTTTTATAAAAACTCGAAGAACCGTTTTATAAAACTCGAAGAATAGTTTTATAAATCCAAAATAGATTTCCGAACAAAGGAAATCCACAAAAAAACTCGGAAGATCGTTATCTCGGAAAAGCGAAACAAACATCGATTACACGATCGTCTAAATTAAGCACAAAACCGCGAAAAACCAAAACCGCCGTAAAACGCGAACTAGTCTCATCCCGACTAGTTCGCCCAACGGCGAACTAGAAGCTTCCCGACTAGTTCGCCCAAGAGGCGCTGACTTTGTCCCAAGGGTTCTTATCGCCTAGATCGCCATACGGTGACCTGGCCAAGCTGAACTAGCTCGCCGTACGTCGAGCCGACCATCCCGAGCCTCGATCTCCCACATCCTTGATTCAAGGCATACGTCCTTCGACACGATCGTATTCCGAATCACGGTCGAAATGTCTTTCGTTTCGTCTTGATATGTCCTATCGTTCGAGTTTTACGATAAAAACCGTAAAACTCTGTTTTCTCGAAAAGAACTCGAGGAAATCATATAAAACGGCAACGGTTAAACGAAACACCGAATATTGCCTAAACTATACGATTTATTCCAGATTTTTCGTAAAAATCGTACAAAGCGCGTTTTCAATAAAACCCCGAGTAAATCGTAGAAAACGGCAACGATTAATCGAAACATTGAACATTGCCTAGCTTTACGATTAACTCGAGAAACTTATCTAAAAAAAACGGCATCGTATCAGGAAACGATCTCGTCTAAAGTCGTAAAACGGATTTATCTTAAAACGGCTCGGAAAGTCCTAAAACGCGATAAAAGCCACTCGCGACTTTAAAAGGAAATCTAACCCAAAGATACAATGACGTTTTGGCGATTTACTCGCAGAAAGAAGGTAAATGTCAAACTTGAAGATAAATGTCAAGTTTGAGGATAAATAGAATATTTCCGCGGGAAAAAAAAAGAAAGATCGAGATAAATGGAAGATTCCCGATAAACTCGAATCTGGGCGAAATGGAAAGACTAAACCGCCTAGGAAGGGAGTATATAAGCAAGAGGCATAGGGCAGAAGCAGAGGGATGAATTTGAGAGCTCTCATCTGAGACTTTTACAACTTTTCTAGACTTAGAATTTTCCGCACTTAGAAACTTAGGCTTTTTTCTCGACAAGATCGGTTTATATGACTGGCGCTCAATTACTAGACGAACTCGCCTAGGCGGTTCGATCTCTGGTCCAGCTCTATCAACTGAACTACGTTCGACTTTATCCTCGAAAGGGGTACGTAGGCAGCCTTTCATTATAAGGTTCAGTCCGAAATAAATAAAATCTTTTTTCTTATCTTTTTTCGTCTTTTGCTATCGAGCTGCGACTCGATTAGGTTTAAGGTTTTTATGTTGATAACTTGCTGACGGCTCTGCGGCCAAAGCCTTTGTAAACCCTTGTAATGATCGCAACGCTCTTACGCGAAATCGAAATAAGATCTACTTTTTCTTTAAATTCGTTTCTATTACGTTTTTCATATTTTTCCGCATTTATTTGGTTACTTGTCGTTGGTTTTCGCAGAGATTCTGTTCCTCTGGAAAATTAGGGTTTTCCTAAGTTTCCTTATTTAACGGAAATCGACAAGTGTGAATTTCGGTTCCCACACATAATAATAGAAAACACATTAATTCAGAAAAAATAAAGTACAAATTATTCACTATTGTTATTTCCATAGTGTTCCCATATATGATTAATCAATCCATTTCGAATTAAGAAATGAGTCTCTTGGTTTTTTATCTGAAGATTACGAGTTAAATATACTTGAAATCGAGTATTTTCATTGGTAACGAGTTTAAGCTTTATTGAAAATGATAATACACGTAAGTTTATTCAATCTGAGCAATCAAGAATCATACATAAAAAAAAAAGAACAACAACAGTATGCTACTACACCAAATTTGTATGAACAATATTTTGGTGATTTTGGATGCTCGAAAGCAAATATACCTGATTACTAATATCAATGTATAGAATCTAATTTGTGTAATTTTTATATGTGTAATTTTTACTGTAAAATATTTGTGCTTGGACTATCTTTAATTTATAATATATTGTTCAATGTAATATAATTATTATGTGAAATAATAATAATTACTATTGTTTCATATTAGTTTTTATTTTATCATATTTATATAATTTGTGTATTATATATATATATATAAGATATATTTGAATACTTCATATAAATATAGTTATCAAATATAGTCCTCATAATTTTGTAACTTACTTATAAGAAAATTAATACAAATACAATTATAAGTAAGTTACAAAATTATGAAAACTAAATTGAAAAGTAAATAATGTTTTGAGGACACGAGCAATAGACCCTCTATTGGAGATAAACATGAATATTTGAGATAAGTGTGTATATTATTTTGATAGATAGATAATGATTGATTTGTCTCAATCTTAAGTTTCCTAGTTGTGATAGGAAACGGATTCTCTCAATGTGTATATATATGACTAAAGGTCGATGTGAATAAACAAGCAAGTTAATATCTAATTCTACATGGTATCAGAGCTAAGATCTTGTAAACTAAATTAAGTTCTCAGCTTTCGTTAAAGTTCAAAGTTTGAAAAGAGGTCGTTAGTCACTATGGCCAACGATGGTGGCAAAAGTGAAGAAGAAGAGTTGTCAAGTATTGTCGCGAAAACTGGAGAAGTCACGGCTGAGGTAGCCGCTATGTCACCGTACAAGTTGTATGGTTCCGATAATCCAGGAACTATGATTACTCCAGTCATGTTGAATGGAGAGAATTATAATCAATGGGCTAATGAGATGCTTAATGCACTTCAAGCCAAACGTAAAATAGGCTTCATCAATGGTACTTTGAAGAAACCGTCAATGGAGAGTCAATACTATGAAAGTTGGGTTGCAGTGAACTCGATGATTATAGGTTGGATACGTGCTTCTATAGATCCCAAAGTCAAGGCTTCGGTTACCTTTATTTCTGATGCTGGTCAGCTTTGGACAGAGCTGAAGCAACGTTTTTCTGTTGGGAACAAAGTACGTATTCATCAGCTCAAAGCCAATTTGGCTTCATGTCGTCAAGATGGTCAAAGTGTTCTTGAATACTATGGTCGTCTGTGTTCTTTGTGGGAAGAGTATGCAATTTATAGACCACTACCAATATGTACTTGTGGTGTGGCTCTGGAAATCTCGAAAGAAAGGGAAGATGATAAAGTACATCAATTTTTGATGGGACTTGATGATTCAAGATATGGAGGTTTGTGTACGACACTGATTGGAATGGATCCGCTGCCAACAATTGGTGAAGTATACTCCAAAGTAGTCAGAGAAGAGCAGAGACTAATGGCTTCGCGTGGACGTGATCAACAACAAGATGCAGTCGGATTTGTTACACGTCAAGGTGAGATCTCTGCACAGAGTGACAATCAGAACAGTTTTAAAAGTGAATCAATCTTGCGTGGAAGGGATCGTGTGAACAGTTGTACACACTGTGGTCGATCTGGACATGAAAAGAAAGACTGCTGGACTCTGAATGGTTTTCCCGATTGGTGGAATGAGCGTGCAGAGCGAAGTAGTGCAGGGAGAGGTAGAGGACGTGGTGGCAGAGGAGCTAGCAATGGATCTGGTCGTGGTAAGAGTCAGGTTACAGCTGCTCATGCAACAAGTTCTAATGCTTCTGCTTTTCCTGAATTCACACAAGAGCAGTGGAAGGTTTTATCACAGATGATTCAAGACAAGTCGAGTTCAGATAAACTATCTGGTAAGAATAAGTTTGGTGATGTAATTCTAGACACCGGTGCGTCACATCATATGACCGGTCAGCTGTCTTTACTAACTGATGTGGTGTCTATTCCGCCAAGTTCGGTGGGGTTTGCGGATGGAAGCAAGACGTTTGCTTCGAGTATGGGAACGTTGTTCCTTTCAGATAGTGTTTCGTTGTCAAAAGTTCTATATGTGCCCACATTGAATTGCACACTCATATCGGTTTCCAAGATCTTGAGACAAAAAAAGTTGTCTTGCTACTTTTACTGATACAATTTGTGCTTTGCAGGACCGTTTCTCGAGGACTCTGATTGGAACCGGTGAAGAGCGTGGTGGGGTTTATTATTTGACGGATGTGGCTTCTGCTAAGATACACTCGGTTACTGCATCAACGGATCAGGCTTTGTGGCATCGACGCTTAGGACATCTTAGTTTTTCAGTTGTTTCATCTTTACCCATGTTTTCTTCTACTTCTGTTGGCTCTAGTTCTTGTGAAGTTTGTTTTAGAGCCAAACAAACTAGAGAGGTGTTTCCAGACAGTATTAATAAAACAGAGGATTGTTTTTCATTGATTCATGTTGATGTATGGGGTCTGTATAGAGTCCCATCTTCCTGTGGTGCTGTTTACTTCTTGACTATTGTAGATGATTTCTCACGAGCAGTTTGGACGTAATTGTTGCTTGAAAAGTCCGAAGTTCGTCATGTTCTTGTTAATTTTTTTGCTTACACTGAGAAACAGTTTAGCAAAACAGTCAAGGTTGTTCGTAGTGACAATAGAACCGAGTTCATGTGTCTCGCTTCCTACTTTCGTGAGCATGGAATGATACATCAAACTTCATGTGTTGCAACTCTGCAACAAAACGGTCGCGTAGAGCGCAAGCATAGGCACATTCTCAATGTTTCACGTGCTTTGCTGTTTCAAGCGAGTATGCCAGTGAAATTTTGGGGAGAAGCAGTGCTTACTGCAGCGTATCTCATTAACAGGACACCTACAAAAATTCTTAAAGGTCGTTCTCCGTATAAGGTTCTTCATGGAAGTAAACCTGATCTTTCACTGCTGTGTGTATTTGGTTCTGCATGTTTTACGCATCGTGTGACTCGTGACAAGGATAAATTTGGAGAAAGGAGTCGTGTGTGTGTGTGTTTTTGTGGGTTATCCGTTTGGTAAAAAGGGATACAAAGTGTATGATATGGAGCGTTGTGAGTTTCTTGTGTCACGAGATGTGATTTTTCGAGAAGAGGTGTTCCCGTTTGCTACTGATAGTTCTTCTCTTGTCTCTCCACAACTGAATCATGAAGACGTTGATCAAGATTGGGTTGCGGTTATGCCTTTGGTAGTGAGGGGGAGTTCGAATGTGGTTAACAATAATCAGAATTCACAGTTGCCTGTTGCCATCACAGCACAAGAAGATGAGGAAACAGAGGAAATTGTGCAGAGTAGTAAGACTGGTGATGAGTCTTTCACAACTGAAAGTTCAGCTGAAAAGATTGTGGTCTCGGAGTCTGAAGCTTTGACACCTGTACCTGGTGAAGTGCAGGCTTCGGATTCAAATTTAACGTCGTCTGCTTCCTCTCAGGATGAGTCTCTTGGTCGTGGTTTGCGTCATCGTGAACCGTCTGTAAGGCTGAAGGATTATATTACTTACAGTGCAGAGGCATAGGCGTTAGTGAGTGTGTCATCAATAACCCCCCATGCTCCCATCGTTCAGTCCTCAGTCTCGGTCCAAGTTACTATAACTTCAGCTAAAGAACCTAGACATTTTAAAGAAGTTGTGGGGATCAAAGTGTGGGATGATGCTATGACTGATGAAGTGGTAGCGCTTGAAGGTCAACATACATGGGATATTGTCGAGTTGCCAAAGGGTAAAAATGCTATTGGTAGTCTATGGGTATACAAGATTAAGTATGATGCTGACGGGACGGTTCGAAGATATAAAGCTCGTCTTGTAGGCTGTGGGAACAAGCAGATTGCTGGTGAGGATTATGGAGAGACGTTTGCTCCCGTTGTTAAGTTAACAACAGTGCGTACATTGTTAAAGATAGCTGCTTCAAAGCAGTAGGAGGTATACCAAATGGATGTTAATAATGCGTTTTTGCATGGAGATCTCGAAGAGGAGGTGTATATGTTGCTTCCTCCAGGCTTTCGTCACACTCATCCTAACAAAGTTTGCCGTCTACGTAAGTCGCTTTATGGCCTCAAGCAGGCCCCTCGTTGTTGGTTTAAGAAACTGTCGGATGCACTTGTGAAGTTTGGTTTTGTTCAATCTTATGATGACTATTCACTCTTCTCCTACACTCGAAAAGGAGTCGAGATACGGGTACTTGTTTACGTAGATGACTTGATAATATGCGGTAATCACAGTCACATGCTTCTGAAGTTCAAGGAATATTTGAGTAAGTGTT
Organism: Eruca vesicaria subsp. sativa; assembly: GCA_932364175.1. Taxonomy (NCBI): domain Eukaryota; kingdom Viridiplantae; phylum Streptophyta; class Magnoliopsida; order Brassicales; family Brassicaceae; genus Eruca; species Eruca vesicaria. The sequence goes on along the minus strand of CAKOAT010240932.1, from coordinate 8,828 downwards.
TCTCAATGAAAGATTTGGGCAAGTTGAAGTATTTTCTTGGCATTGAAGTCAGTAGAGGACCGGAGGGAATGTTTTTGTCTCAGCGTAAATATGTGATGGACATTGTTGCTGATACAGGTAATCATGGTTCCAAACCTGCTGCTACTCCTCTTGAACAGAATCATGGTTTGGCGGTGGTTGATAGTCCGGTTCTGTCTGATCCAAAGCAGTTTCGACGTTTGATGGGGCGACTCATTTATTTGACACATACTCGGCCAGAGCTCAGTTACTCAGTACATGTGCTGGCTCAGTTTATGAAGAAGCCTAAGGAAGCTCATTGGCAAGCTGCTCTTCGAGTAGTTCGGTTTCTCAAGGGTACTCTTGGTCAAGGTATCTTTCTTAGTTCCAGTTCAGACCTCTCTCTCACCGTGTATTGTGATTCAGATTGGTCTTCGTGTCCTTTGACAAGGCGTTCTCTTAGTGCTTTTGTCGTGTTGTTGGGTGATTCGCCTATCTCCTGGAAGACTAAGAAGCATAAAACAGTTTCACATTCTTCCGCTGAAGCAGAGTATCGGTGTATGTCAGTTGGTCTGCGATAAGTCAAGTGGCTTCGCAAATTGTTAAAAGGGTTAGATGTTGAACAGAAGAAGCCCACTCGATTCTTTTGTGATAGCAAAGCTGCAATTTACATTGCTTCTAATCCAGTCTTCCATGAGCGTACTAAACATATTGAAAATGACTATCATTCGGTTCGTAATGCTGTTAAGGCTGGTCTCATTAACCTTCATCATATTCGTACTTCAGACCAGGTTGCAGAAATTTTAACAAAGGCTTTGGGTTGTGCTCAGTTCAGTACCTTGCTGTCCAAGTTGGGTGTTCGGAACCTCCACACTCCAACTTGAGGAGGAGTATTGGAGATAATCATGAATATTTGAGATAAGTGTGTATATTATTTTGATAGATAGATAATGATTGATTTGTCTCAATCTTAAGTTTCCTAGTTGTGATAGGAAACGGATTCTCTCAATGTGTATATATATGACTAAAGGTCGATGTGAATAAACAAGCAAGTTAATATCTAATTCTACACCCTCGAATTTGACGTTTCACTATTTATCCTCAAAAGTCAAAAACCTTAATATTTGAAAATTTGAGAATCTCTTGGAAATGCTATAATATGTTGTGTTTCTTGGGTCTTACGGTGAGGGGGTTTACTGGAAAAGGTGAAAAAATTGTGAATATAACGCAGAAGTATTGCATCACAGTAACTAAGAAACAGAGGGATAAGAAGAGATAATTCGTTGAGAGGTTTGTACAGTATATTCTATTATTTACTAAAAAAATCAAAATATTTTACCAATCTAGCAAAAGCTGTATAACTAATCCTGTTGCTAATATCTCACTAATCACTATCATCATCTGATTTTGTGTAATCTGAAATCAAATTGACTTCCTTTTGTACGCAATGAATGTTGAAAAGTATTAGATTGTAGACTCCTATAAAAATACAGTTAAAGATACATTGTTACTTCTTTTGAACTCATTGATAGATATAGAACCGCTAACAAATATGTGGAAGCACGTTTAGTTGAGGGTATGAATTGACTTGCCTTTTCACAGCTCATTGTTGCATCATTTCTTTATTATTTTTAGATTTAGTTAGCCGACCTGATAACAATACTTTAAACGAATAATTAAATAAAATCTAAAAGACTAAACTAAGCAAGAAACTGAGATCCCTTCTTACAGACATCCTTTTCGCATAATCACTTTTCTTAATTTCATACCATGTCCGACCAACTAACTCAATGATCGCAACCAAATTAAAAAGTATTTTTCTTTTCCAAAAAATAAATTAAGAAAGAGAAGATAGAAAGAGGGAAAGGGATCACAATTTGCAAACATCTGTAATAATTTTTCTTTGTGATTTCGAGAGGAGAGGACAGCTTCAATCTTCCTGTCTCTCTCTCTCTCTCTTGAGTGTATTGAATCTTTCTTCGGAGGAAACAAGATATTTGTCCTGTTTCTGGGTTTTTGTCCTGATTTGATCCCATCTCTGACATCTTTGTCTATAGATTCTCCAATGTTTTTCTGATTCTGGGTTCTTCGAAATTTCTAAACTTTGTTGTTTGTTCTTCCCAATTTCTCCCCCTTAAACTATGGCTTGGAATGAGACCAAACTCAAAAGGCTCTATCAAGTTTGGAGAGGAAGCAATGTAAGTTCTTCTCTAATGTCACTTTGGAATTAGATTTAATTGGATTCCTTTGAGTCCAAGTCATAGGTTCAGTTTAGATCATTCTCTGGCTTCATTAATTCTTTGGCTAGTTTCAGTTGTTAGTATCTTGAGTTTTGATTGGCTCATGTATGGAAACTTCAGAGCCATGGTTAGTGGGTTACTATGCTTTCTTGATTTGTGATTTGACTTTTTTTTTTAATATTCCAGAAATTTCTATGTGGTGGGAGGTTAATCTTTGGTCCAGATGCATCATCTCTATATCTATCAACCATCTTGATCCTCGCTCCCTCCGTGATGTTCTTTGTAAAAATGTACTTGAAAATGGCTGATCCTCTCACCAAGAATCGAAATCTCTGCATTCCTATTCTCTCTGTCGCTTGGATACTCACTCTTTTGGTATGTCTTCTTCTGATGACTTTACTATAGAAAAGTGTCTTCTGAGACTAAAGTTTCAGTAGTTTACTTTTTCAGGACATATTTTTCCTCTTCATGACATCTGGTAGAGATCCTGGGATTGTGCCTAGAAGTTTAAGGCCTCCTGAGTTAGATGATGTACCTGACTCAACTACTCCTTCCATGGAATGGGTTAGCGGTAGAACCCCAAATATAAGGTTACCAAGGGTCAAAGATGTAACCGTTAATGGCCATACTGTAAAAGTCAAGTTCTGTGATACTTGTTTGCTTTACCGTCCACCTAGAGCTTCTCATTGCTCCATCTGCAACAACTGTGTACAGAGATTCGATCATCATTGCCCATGGGTTGGCCAGTGCATTGGCGTGGTAAGTTTAGTGAATGCATTTACTTCTAGATTTCTTCGAGTACTATATAGGTTATGTGTGTTTGAAAAATGTTTTTAACTCCTTTTTGCAGCGAAATTACCGATTCTTCTTCATGTTCATATCAACATCAACCACTTTGTGCATATATGTGTTTGTGTTTTCCTGGTTGAACATATTTCAAAAACATATGGATGAGAGGATTAGCATCTGGAAAGCTATATCCAAGGATGTTCTGTCTGATATTCTGATAGTATACTGCTTCATTACCGTTTGGTTTGTTGGTGGGCTCACTATATTTCATTCCTATCTCATATGCACTAACCAGGTGATTAGAATGATCCATCCTTTGTGTTTCTATCTTGTTCTTTGTGTGTTTTTAATTGTGAATCTGTTTTGTGCAGACTACTTATGAGAATTTCCGCTACCGATATGATAAGAAGGAGAATCCATACAACAAAGGAGTTTTTGGGAACATAAGGGAAATATTTCTATCTAAGATTACTCCATCCATGAACAAGTTCAGATCATTTGTGAAGGAAGAAGATTACATGATGGTTGAAACTCCTACATCAAATCTTGGTGAAGGTCTAGTCAGCTCAAAAGAGAAGATCGATATCGAAATGGGAGGAGGAAGGATTGTTGATGAGGGTGGAAAAACTTACTCACTCCCTGAGATTCTCAGGAATCTAAACTATGAAGACCTTGAGGATGACTGTGATGAAGATGACTTGAAGGCTAAGGATCATCACCACCACCACCACCATCATCATCAGAAAGAGGAAACCAACCCTCCTTTTGACCCCTTTTTCACCAGTGACAATAATCTTAACAAGGATGAGAAAAATGGAGAAGAATCAACAAGATCTTCAAGTGATGAAGGAGATTCAGAGAAACATGTTGGGGTCTCCACTGATGATGAAGAAAAAGCTGAAGGGTATGACCAAAAATGGAGTATGGACAGTGTTATGAACATAAACGCAAGATCTGAAGATGGAGCAAGCTCTCCTCAATCTACTTCACCAATGCTTCGTAAATAGAGGTAATAAAAATTAAACATAACCTCTGTTTCTGTGTTGCTTGCTTTACAAGATACCACTTTTCTCATCCCTAACACTATCTTTGTTCTAAAAAAAGGCTTGAAGCTGGAGAAGTGGAGATTGTTCTGTCATTCTTTTAACTGTGTTTCATGTAATTGTGGAGGAAAAAAATCCAGAGAAATAAGAAACATTGTAGGGTTTGTGAGTTTGAGAGGTGTATTAGATTTTTTTTTTTTTCATTTTAGTTGTATTTATATTCACATATTTTTGTTATTAAAAAGATTTGAACCACGAATTGTAATGTATACAATTGTATTTCGAAATTATTTGAACCATTTTGCATGTGTTAATTTCTCATCCATCACATATTTTTGTTACTTAAACCAAAAAAAAAAAAATTATCAAAAAGACAAGGCAATCAAGATAACCAATAGCATGTTGTCACGTGTCAAGCGCTAACATGAGTGTTCAGATTTTCATTGGATGAGATGTTTGGCTTACAAAAACCCACACAGCCTCATCTTCTTCCTCTAGCTCCTTGCTCTGCTCTTGCAACTGAACCTATGGCTGCCGAAATGGCGTTAGTGAAACCCATCTCCAAGTTCACATCACCAAGACTCACCAACCCGAGCAAATACCTCTCTGGCCAACGTTTCTCCACCGTGATCAGAATGTCAGCCACCTCCTCGCCGCCTCCTCCTGCCACCGCAACCGCCAAGTCCAAGAAGGGCACGAAGAAAGAGATTCAAGAGTCTCTTCTGACTCCGAGGTTCTACACGACGGATTTCGAGGAGATGGAACAGCTTTTCAACACGGAGATAAACAAGAACCTTAACGAGGAGGAGTTCATTGCTTTGCTTCAAGAGTTTAAGACTGATTACAACCAGACGCATTTCGTGAGGAACAAGGAGTTTAAAGAAGCTGCTGACAAGTTGCAGGGACCTCTCCGACAGATCTTTGTTGAGTTTCTTGAGCGGTCTTGTACTGCTGAGTTCTCTGGTTTCCTTCTTTACAAGGAGCTTGGTAGGAGGCTCAAGGTATCTTTTCTTTGAGATTTTAATCCAAAATTTTAAACTGTTTTAAGATAATTATCTAGAATATTATCCGGTTCCCAACTTTGTTATCCAAACCAAAATAATCCAAATAAATGAACTAATTAAGGTCAAAGCACTGGTATTTCCTAAATACCTGAACAGATTCGATATCCTTAAAACGAAATAAACCCAACCAAATAGAAACCCGAAATATCCAGGCCTATGTTGAACTAGTAAGTTATGTGTGTGTGCGTTTTTTTTTTTTTTTTGAGCAAAGTAAGTTATGTGTGTTTTAGTTCTGTGTGTTCAAGTGTTGTGCTTGGTTTAGTGTTTCTTGGCTACATTGTGCTTAAAGGCTAGAAAGTTGTTTTATGGATCATTTTATCTGTCTGATCTTAATATTTTTGTTCTGATGGCAATGCAGAAAACAAACCCTGTTGTTGCTGAGATCTTCTCTCTTATGTCCAGAGATGAAGCAAGACATGCTGGGTAAGATCTCTCAAGTCTCAACTATAAAACCTCCTCTTCTAGAATGTTTTTCAATTCTGATGACAAACTTTTTGTTGCAGGTTCTTGAACAAGGGTTTGTCTGATTTCAACTTGGCTCTTGACTTGGGTTTCTTGACAAAGGCAAGGAAGTACACTTTCTTCAAACCCAAGTTCATCTTCTACGCTACTTACTTATCCGAGAAAATCGGGTACTGGAGATACATCACAATCTACAGACACCTCAAGCAAAACCCGGAGTTCCAATGTTACCCTATCTTCAAGTACTTTGAGAACTGGTGCCAAGATGAGAACCGTCATGGAGATTTCTTCTCTGCTTTGATGAAAGCTCAGCCTCAGTTCCTTAATGACTGGCAAGCAAAGCTCTGGTCTCGTTTCTTCTGCCTCTCTGTGAGTAATCCTTAACTCTCCGCTTCCAAATGTGTGTTTAAGATTGGCTTAACCGGTAAGAGGATTGGTTTTTACAGGTTTATGTGACAATGTACCTAAACGATTGTCAAAGAACTGATTTCTATGAGGGTATTGGGTTAAACACAAAGGAGTTCGACATGCACGTCATCATCGAGGTAATAGAACTTTTGAAACCACAAGATTAATAGTAAGTAAGCTGTGTGTCTGAAAATGTTGGAACTTTTATTTCAGACAAACCGAACCACGGCAAGAATCTTCCCGGCTGTGCTGGATGTTGAGAACCCTGAGTTCAAGAGGAAGCTAGATAGAATGGTTGTGATCAATGAGAAGCTGATGGCTGTAGGACAAACCGATGATCCTTCCTTCATCAAGAACCTCAAGAGGGTTCCTCTCATTGCTGGTTTAGTCTCTGAGATCTTGGCTGCTTATCTCATGCCTCCTGTTGAGTCTGGCTCAGTTGATTTCGCTGAGTTTGAGCCTAATCTTGTTTATTAGTAGCTGCCAGTGTCAAGGTCTTGGTTTTTTTTTGTAATTGAATGATGGAAACTGAGAAACATCTTTTTTTTTTTGTAATAAACCAAATACTTTTATTGAGAACTGATTGATACAACTGTGTCTGCTACATAAGAACACACATAAAGAAAACTAGGATATAATTCCTCATTCAGATTTAGCCTTAGGCTTCTCTTGTTGTTCTTCGGTCAGAGGCTTAAACACAACATTGAAGAACCAAACAGCAAGCAAGGTAGCCTTGACAGGTCCAAGCCAATACACAAGTAAATGCTCCTGTGTTATGTGTTCACCGCGTGCATAAGCCCATCCCATAACCTGCAAAGGGTTCAGCACAAAACACTTATAACAAAATCACAATCACAAAGAGTTTTTTTTTTTGAGGGTACATACAGCTGCTGGGTTCATGCATCCACCGGTTAAATCAGCTCCAAGAACATGGAGAGTCAACTTAGCGATACTAGCAATCCAAGTCTTCATGAAGAAACTTCCTGGGATCTTTCTTGTAAGTCCCAGTGAGAGCGTTACTATGAAAAAGGTTAGTATCCCTTCGGTTAAAGCGCCGTGATGGATTGCTACGTTTAGCTTTGGTCCTTTTCCAATCTCAGGGAAAACGTGAAGGATATGTTTAACCGCAAGGATTGATCCTATTACCTGTAAAGCAAAACAAAACCACAAAAAGTCATCAACTTTATTACACAAAACACTGTTAAAACACACAGCAAACAAGATCCAGCAGCTCGTTTGACATTCTTACAGCAATACAGAAGCCCCAAATCACAACAAGCCACTAACTTTATCACACAACACAAGGGATGTGAAAACATGCAGCAAAAGATCTCCGAGATAGTCTCTATGAAACATAGCAAAAAATGATCTGAATTTCTGAGAAGAACCCAACACAACAGCTAGTTTGAAATTCTTACAGCAACACAGAAGCTCTAATCCCAACCAGTTATCAACTTTATTACACAACATGCAGCAAAAGATCTCCAAGACAAAGGCTTTTATGAGACGTTAGAACAAAGATCAACACACAAGCCCCAGAACACTGAGTTTTAAAAAACAGAGACTTTATGATTCCATCTAGAAGAAAAAGTCAACGAAGCAAACCTCGACGGGGATTCGAACCACGACGGAGAAGACGAAGCTCCCGAATCCTTTGGAGACTCCAGAAGCCAAAGCAGACAAAGGGTTGTAAAGTCCACCGTTGGTGAGTTTCTGAAGGAGAGCGAAGGTGAACATGGAGACGACGGAGAAGAGATATCTGACGATATCGCCGGTCGTGTCCTTCCGGCTAAACCCGAGTACTCCGTGGACTAAGATGTTGACCAGAACTCCTGCCCATATCCACATGAACGACAGAACCAGATCAGATACCACTAAACTGATTCTACCCATTTTCGATGGAACTTAGTTTCTGAGGAAAGCAAGTTCTTTTTATGATTGGGTCTCGTGAATCTAGCATATAATTGACGCTAGAGACATTTTTATGTAATGGGTTTGATGTGGTGGTGACGTGAGTCAGCTTCTGACAACTAAGGTATTGTTTTGTCTTTAAAAAGATTCTTGGTCTTGGAATGCTTGGCTAATGACCAATAGACAATCATTACGTAGAGCAGATAGAGGAAGAGAGAGTAAGTGGATACGGTTCGGCAACGAGTTAAACCGGTGAGGAAAATGATTATACAGCGTTGGCTGTTTTTTGTTTTTTTGGATTTTGGATAATGGACTTTAGCATATAAGCCCAAGTAATAAATTAGCTCTGTTCGTTATGAGAACGCTGAAACCGGCGGCAGCGACAAAAAATTACACTGCGATCGAAACAAACTTAACGCCACGGAAAATAAAAATGGCCGCTAGTGAATTGCCTGAAGTACAAAATACGAGTAGCCGTCGCCGCTGGAATATTCAGCGTCTTTCTATTCCTCACAATCAACCGCTGCGTTAAGAAAAACAGGCTAGCGTTGTTTGCTGTGTTTTGCCGTAATTTGTGGCTGCTGGAGTTCACATAAAGAACATGGCTAATTAAAAACAAAGATGAGGAGAGAGAAAGTTGCTCCAAAAAAAAGGGAGAGAGAAACTTTTTATCCAAAAAAGAATCCAAACAGATTTGGTGAGTCATGATTATTAGGGGTTCTTAAGGTGAAATTTTTATTGTAATATAAAAATTGTTTCTTAAATTTTAACTAAGAAAACTAAAAATTGATTCTTAAATAATCAGTACAACAATAATAAAAGAGGAAATCATCCAATTATATACTTCTATATTGCCATGTCACATGTATTACAATGCAACTCATTCATGCTGACAAAAATTGTATCTTGCTCAT
>CAKOAT010240821.1:3022-39110 GCA_932364175.1 Eruca vesicaria subsp. sativa | reverse complement strand
TTATAAAACGATCTTCGAGTTTTTATAAAACGATCTCTCGAGTTTTATAAAACGATCTCTTGAGTTTTATAAAACGATCTTCGAGTTAAAACGATCTTCGAGTCTTATAAAACGATCTTCGAGTTTTTATAAAACGATCTCTTGAGTTTTATAAAATGATCTTCGAGTTTTTATAAAACGATCTCTCGAGTTTTATAAATGATCTCTCGAATTTTATAAAACGATCTTCGAGTTTTATAAAACGATCTTCGAGTTTTTATAAAACGATCTCTCAAGTTTTATAAAATGATCTCTCGAGTTTTATAAAATGATCTCTCGAGTTTTATAAAACGATCTTCGAGTTTTTATAAAACGATCTCTCGAGTTTTATAAAATGATCTCTCGAGTTTTATAAAACGATCTTCGAGTTTTTATAAAACGATCTTCGAGTTTTATAAAATGATCTTTGAGTTTTTATAAAACGATCTTCGAGTTTTTATAAAACGATCTCTCGAGTTTTATAAAATGATCTCTCGAGTTTTATAAAACGATCTTCGAGTTTTTATAAAACGATCTCTCGAGTTTTATAAAATGATCTCTCGAGTTTTATAAAACGATCTTCGAGCTTTTATAAAACGATCTCTTGAGTTTTCTAAAACGATCTCTCGAGTTTTATAAAACGATCTTCGAGTTTTATAAAACGATCTTCGAGTTTTTATAAAACGATCTCTCGAGTTTTATAAAACGGTATTAATCATTTTATAAAATGATTTTGCGGAAAATAATGGTTCCATCTTTTACAGAAGCTATCGCAGACGTTGATTTCGAGATTACGGTTTTCGACACCAACAGTACATTGCGTACATCGATCGATGGAGTATCTCGACTTCAACTTCTACAGAAGCGTCATCGATCGATTACACAGGGTGTGTATTGATCGATATGTGTCTCTCAATGTCGTTTCTTCATAGTCATCTTGGAAAACTCTTCTTTAAGCACCAAAAGGCACCTATATCATCACTTTACCACAAAATGCTCCTGAACCTGAAAACATACCTAATAGACTCCAAAACATAGATAATTATAATAAAAACATATAGAAAATATGACCAAAAAGGGGTCAAAATCATGGTATATCAACTCCCCCAGACTTAACATTTTGCTTGTCCTCAAGCAAACATCAAGCCAGTCTTGAAAAGAAGTTTAAAAACAGCAGGGACTCAATCAAAATCTCAACTTAAAAATCATAACCTCTTACTTTGTTGCAAACCACACCTTATTCCTATCAACTACAGAAGTACATTATACCATATCCTAGCTTAGCAACCTAATCATCTAGCCAATCAACTTAAACATTCCTTGTCTGTCTATCCCCTCTACTGATTTCATTTGTGCATAAAAATAAAGGTGTAGGCTATACCTTGGGAGTATCGATCAAGGAACACTTGGATTCAACTCAAACAAGTTTCACGCATTCTCATCCTGGTTCCCTTTCTTTCTTTATCCCCCTTCTCTGAATCCCAACTCTTCTTTCTTTTATATCAATCCCAATGAACAGTTAATGTTTATCTTATTGATCTTTCTTGACAATTTGTAAGCGAATAGTGGGGTCATAGGTAATGTACCTCTCCCTCGCTGTGATCATTCCTTTGATTTAGAATAGTGGGGTCATAGGTAATGTACCTCTCCCTCTGCCTCTCAGGAAATCATCTCAATCTTTTATTTTCTGGGGGTGCCGAAGGAAGGAAAGAAGGAAACCAAAATTTTTGAGACTTTTACCTTCCAGACTTGCAAGAGGATTTCGATCCCTTGTATACCAAGCCCCAAGACAAGCAATAGGTGTCAGGTTAGGTTGGAAATCAGCTTTGGTTCTTCCAGACAATCATGGAAGTGTTGACATAGGTGATCGGTGATCTACTTTAGCATCTATAGTACTTTTTGCAATCAATAAATCTAAGGATGGTGCTAAATAGTGGTAAGATAAAAAGTAAGACTTTGAAAATTTTTCCCTTTCTTGACTCAATAAAACCAATTTTTGAAAACTTTATCAAAAAGATCAAAAAGAGGTAAAGTAGCATCAGTAATCAACTCCCCCCAGACTTAAATCATACACTGTCCTCAGTGTATAATTAGTCAGAGTTAGAGCATAAGAAAAATTAAATATGTGTAACTGATATCGAAAATTGGAAAAGATATACCTGACCGATATGGGTATCGATCGATGGTGAGTCGCCATCGTCGATCGATGCGTGTTGGTCTGTGTCAAGCGATATCGACTGGTTCGTATCGGTCGATAGGTATGAATCGTGTGTCTATCTTCATAAAAACAAATAAAAACAAAACTAGTAAGTAAAAATAAAATAAAATAAGTAAGTAAAATACCTAATAGTGGGTTGCCTCCCACTCAGCGCTTGTTTAAAGTCAGTTTAGCTTGACTATGGAAGTATGGTTGCTAGTGAGGTGGGTTGCAGGTACTTGTTGGTAAACAAGTGTCCTCCTCTTCTTGTGTTTCATCAAACCAAGAGGTTAGAAAGCTTCTTGTGGCCTTCTCACTTCTGGTCATGCTAGTCTTCAAACCATAAACTTCTGCTTGGATCCTTTCTAACCACCCCTTTAAGTTGGCAAGGCTGTACTGATGGTTTCCAATCATGCTGTAGATGTGTTCTGTTGTGCGCTGCATGGTGTCGTGGTGTGTTGGATCGTCGGTGGAGGCTGGAGGTTGCATATCGATCGATGCGTTGTGTGCTTCATCGATCGATGGGGATGGGTCAGGTCGGCTGGTGAGCTGTCTTTGGATATCTTCTACCTCCTTCTGAATATCTTATGTTCTCAGTTCCAAACTTTTAACATCATTCTGCACTGGGAGCCAATACTTGTCCAGTAGATAGTAATCTTCGTTTTCACAAGCCTCAATGGATTTGTAGATCTCGGCTGTGGTTTCTTCAAATTTTTCCTTGGTACAGAATTCTTGAGCACGGTTGTCGATCGATGGACTGGGTTTGTCATCGATCGATAGCTTTTGTAAGTGGTGCTCGATCGGGTTAAGTACGGGTGTATCGATCGATGCAGGGGGATCTGTATCGGTCGATTCCTGTGTCTGAGACTTCAGTTGTGCGCGCAAACTTTTGATTTCTTCTTCAAGGGCTTCTCTTTTCTTGCGTACTGAGTCATTGTGGCTGGTCTGCCATAGCATTTCACCTCGAAGTCTTGATAGTTTTTCCTCAAGGTCAAGTTTCGCGCCTGCTATCTTCCAGTTGTGATCGCTGGCTAGGCCATCTAGCATGTAGGTGACTTCTTTCTGTGTGTAGAGCTTGCCATCTGGAACTCCTTTACCAAACTGATCAGCATATCCTGGTAGACAGAAACAAGAGCGACCAAATAGTGAGGCTCTCTTCAGCAAGTTTTCCATATCTTCTTTGGTGACAAGGATGATGTCTCTGTTTACTGCTCTTGCATGGCCAGATTCATCTCTGTAGACTCCATATTCATCTTTCTTTTCCCAAAAGAAACGACGTTCTCCGTTTTGGAAAGCTCTCTTCCCATACTCTCGGTGTGTATCGATCGATGCTAGTCTCCATGCATCGGTCGATGGGCGCTTTGTCTGGTTTGGGTCGTTTTCGATGATAGGTCCATTGGCCATCTGGAGTATGTCTGCAACATCTTCTGTGGAGATAGGAATGATTCTCCCATCTATAGCACGTGCATGACCATCTGAATCCCTGAAAATACCAAACTCATCCGGAATTAGTGAATTTAAATCAAATTTTGGTAGTTGTACCTCGGATGGTCTTGTAGCAGGATCGGTTGGTGGTCTGTGATTGATATCGATCGATGGAGAAATGTCTTCGTCGGTCGATGGCGCTTAGGGCGTGTCGGTCGATGGCTTGTACTCCTTGTTGAGCGATACGAGATCTGCAGGTTGAGTCGCGGCTTGTAGGGGTGCTGTGTCTACTGCAAAACTTTCATGATAACCGCTGGCCCAGCTTCCAATCGAGTAATCTCCGTCTCGTGGTTCGTGTGGGACATAGACTGGTCTGCAGTAGGGTTCGTCGCTTGTTGATTCGAACCGTCGTTTGCGCGATCTGGGGTGGGGCATATCGATCGATGGACCAGGTGTCATATCGGTCGATGCTCGTTGAATGAAGGTCGGGAATGGAGGTTGTTCTTCATCTGCTCGAAGAAATCGGTACTCTATAGCTCGTTCCTCCTCATAATCTTCATCATACTCCTCCTGAGTAGTGATACTAGAAAGCTCGGGCAAGTAGTGATCGTTTTCCCAATCTTCTGCATTGAAATCGGCTTCTGGGAGCTCGGCTTCGGTCCGTCGGAAGACTCCATCGAGCGATGACTAGGTAGTACTATCGGTCGATGGTGCTGCAAGGATATCGATCGATGGGGAAGTGGTGTCATCAATCGATACTGATTCTTCGGTTTCATACTCTTCCATAGAATCAAATTCGTGGGCACTGAAACATGTGGCTACGAGTGTTGAGCTGGCTGGCCTTGGGAACTTGATTACTGGAACAGGATCGTAGTGAATGGAAGGGTTGATTAGGGTTAGGCAGAGCTTGTTTGTTTGGAGGTCACAAACAGCTCCAACAGTGGCTAAGAAGGCTCTTCCAAGTAGTAGAGAAGTCTTGAAGTTTAGCTTGTTGGAGAGGATATTGGAATCTGTAGGAATTAGGGTTTCTCCAATCTGTACCTCAAGGTTGCGAACAATGCCTCCAGAGCTTTGCTGAGAACAATCTACAAAGATGAAAGTTTCTTCAGAAGGTTCTATCTTCAGACTGAGATGATCTGCCATGAGCTTGGGTAAGATGCTAACTCCAGATCATGTGTCACAGAGGGCACATTGGAACTCAACACCTCTAATGGAGCTAGGTATTGTGAACTTCCCTAGATCATTCTTCTTCTTCAGTGTTATCTTCTGCTTGAGGCTATCTCTGACTTGGTTAAACATCCTCATGATGTCTTAATCTGTCTCCTTGGTTTCTCTGAAGAACATCCACAATCTGTGTGAGAAGTAGGCTTCTTCAAAAGGTTTCTCTTTAGGTATTCTGAGGACTCTTTTTCTGAAGCTTGACAACTCCTTCTCATTAGCTTCTCTTTTATAGGGTTTAGGTATCTTCTCTTTCCTTTTTCGGAGCACTCTCCCCATATTTTCCATTTTTATCTCCATGGACTCAAAANTGAAGAACATCCACAATCTGTGTGAGAAGTAGGCTTCTTCAAAAGGTTTCTCTTTAGGTATTCTGAGGACTCTTTTTCTGAAGCTTGACAACTCCTTCTCATTAGCTTCTCTTTTATAGGGTTTAGGTATCTTCTCTTTCCTTTTTCGGAGCACTCTCCCCATATTTTCCATTTTTATCTCCATGGACTCAAAAATATCTGTGGGTCTCTCTCTTTTAGGGCAGTTGTAGGGTTTCTGGTGGTGTATTATCGCTCCCGGAAAGCGTCAAGACCTGCACTGTCAATTTTGGAAAGTGGCACTCGGCGTTGGGGTACTTCATATCGATCGACACTGGTTGGTGTGTGTCGAGCGATGCCAGGGTCTTGATGTTGATCGATGATGGGGGCATCATGTCGATCGATGACAGGGCTGGGCGGATGTGGGTGAAGTGCGGTGAATTCGGCGTTAGACATAATCCTGACAGAATTGCACTCGCGAGGGTTTTCGTCGGAGTTCATCGATCGACACTCGTCGAAGTCAATCGATCGACAAACTAAAGGTGATATCGATCGATGCCGAGCTGGTGATATCGATCGATAGTAGTCGTAGGCGAATTCTCTTTCACTCTCATCATCAGATCTCTGAATCTCTTCTACTACCTCTTGCCAAAAGTCATCATCTAGGAGGGCATTGATGTTTGGGGTGTGGGCAAACTCCTGCTTCTTAACTTCTTCTCCTGTCTGCAACACCTGGGTCTCTAGCTTCTTCACATGGGTGCTGAGTGCATCTATCTTCGTGATGAAGGTGGTGTAGACAGAATCGATCTTTCCATTGAAGTTACCTCGAGCTTCTGCTGACTCTCAAGTATCTTGTCTATCAATTCCTCCAGTTTAGTATCTTGGGTGGGTGGGTGTGGATTTGAGTAGAAGGCACTTCCATAGCTTCTGTTGTTGTAAGGGTTGCTGCTGAAGGTGTTGGGCTTCTGGGGATTCTGGTTAAAGTTGCTTCTCTGGCCTGTAAAGTTTCTGAATCCTCCTTGGTTACCAGATCTCTGAAAACCGGCACCACTAATCCAGTTGATGCCTTCTTTAACAATTTCTGAATCTTCCACTGAACAGATCTGCTTGTTTAGGAGCTTCTGAATGTTGTCTAGCTGTGCTTGAACTTCATTGACGTACTCCTTCCCAGGGGATGATGTAGTCTTCATATAGTTTCTTGTGTTGTTGCTTGAAGCTAAGTTGTCAATTAGCTTGATAGCATTCTGAGGATTCCTGGTGGTGAAGTTGTCATCGCTAGCTGTATCAAGGGCTCTCTTGAAATCGGGGCTGATGCCTCTATAGAAGGTGCAGAGCAGTTGTACCTGGTTGACTCCGTGGTGTGGGCAGTCTCGCTGGTAGGACTTGAATCTGTTCCAAGTATCTTTAAATGACTCTTCAGGGGCTTGGATGAATGTAGCAATCTTCTTCCTCCAGTCTTCAGCGCGTGAATCATCAAAGAAATTACGCAGGAAGGCGTGCTTGATATCATTCTAGGTGGTAAGGGAACCTGGTGGTAGTTGTCTTAGCCACTGCAAAGCTTCTCCAGATAGAGAGTACTTGAAAAGCTTGCAGAAAAGATAATCTTGAGGGACTCCTTTGTCTTTGACTAGGGTGACAAGATCCTCGAACCTCTCCCAATGGTCCATAGGATGCTCATGGGGAAAACCACAAAAAGGGATTTGACCCACAAGTGTGTAGTGCTGCGGCTTAAGCTCAAAATCTCCTCTCGGGATAGCAGGAGGGAGGATGGCTGATCGGTTTGAATAGAACTGATCGGGGCGGTTGTAATCATCCAAAGTTCTTGTCTCTTCTACAGGTTGAATGATGCATGTGGGTGCAGTCTCTTCTTCAGTAATGATCTCCTTCTGATCATTCAGCTTACCTGCTGCGTTTCGCAGGTGACCGTCTTGACCTAATGTACTCGTGGAGATTGCGGATATCAGTTAAGTCGCCAGCAGTTTTCCGACCTCGTCGCGTTTACTGCGAGTAACTGGAGACCGTTCCTCGGCTGTTTTTGCGAGTTGCGCAAAATAGAGCTCCTCCTCGTCTCAAGTAAGAGAGCGCTCGGGAGAAGACTCCGGCAGAGGGCTGCGAGTTTTCCTTCTCCTAGGATGGACGTCCGCGTCCTCGTCTGACGAGTCGGCTTGGTCGCTCGTTTCCAGGTTAACCCTTTTGACGTTGTTTTCCTCAGTCTCCTGTTCGCGAGTAGGAGATTTGTCTGATTCGTTTGGCGTCGCGTCGGGGTTATCATTTTCGGAGTTTTTCTCCGGTAAGTTGCCCTGCTCGGTTCTGGGTGATCCATATGAGTCGCAAAATCGAGCCTCCTTCCGCGGATCTTAGTAGTTCTGCGGGGGCGAATTGCTCTGGTTTTCGCAGTTAAGGTTTCGACCTGTTTTGCGAGTGAACCAATGAGCTTTTCCTGCTCTTCCATTTTTTTGTTAAAATCGGAGAGCATCTTTTCGATGGTCTCGGCGTTAGCGTTTGTAGCGTTGGCTGCGGGCTCATCTTGTGGTGGTGGTTTTTTATCAACGTTATCGCTTTCGTCGCGAGTTTGGTTGTCACCATTCATCCTTTCTCGATTGAGCGTGCTGCGGCTTGAGTGTAAGATAGATCCGACCCCCCCCCCCTCCTTCTAGCGCTAAACTATGGGAACCGAATTTAGAGTAAACCCTAATTTCCCAGAGGACCCGGCTATTCTGAATTCGCGTAAGAACGGTACAACAAGAATAGCCTTAGCTGTGTGAGCCGTCGGCGATATTCCTAACCCTAGAAATCTAAGATGAAAACCCTAGTTGACATTTATCTTCAAATTTGACATTTATCTTCTCTCTACAAGTAAATCGTCAAAACGTCGTCGTATCTTCGGGTTAGATTTCGTTAAAGTCGCAAGATAGGCTTTTATCACGTTCTAGGACTTTCCGGACCGTTTTGCGACAAAACCATTTTACGAATTTATACGATATTGTTTCCTGTTGCAACATCGTTTTTAAATAAGTTTCTCGAGTTAATCAAAAAGTTTGGCAATGTTCGATGTTTCGGTCAATCGTTGACATTTTCTACGATTCACTCGAACTATTATTAAAAATGCGTTTTTTATGATTTCTTACGAAAAATCTCGATTAAATCGTATAGTTTAGGCAATGTTCGGTGTTTCGTCTAACCGTTACCGTTTTACACGATTTCCTCGAGTTCTTTCGAGAAAACAAGTTTTACGGTTTTTATCGTAAAACTCAAACGATGGGACGGATCGAGATGAAACGAGAGACATTCCGACCGTGGTTCAGAACATGATAGAGCCGAAGTGACTAGCTCACCGTCGGCGAGCAATCCGTGACGTTACTATCTCGCCGTACGGCAAGCTAGTTTGGCCAAACCAGCTCGCGATTTATGGCGGATGCGTTTTTTCGCGGTTTTGTTCTTAACTCGGGCGATCGTGTAATCGGCGTTTGTTTCGTTCTTCCGAGATAAAAATTTCCAAGTTTTATAAAACGACTTCTCGGGTTTTATAAAACTTATTTTTAGTTTTTGCGGAAAGTTTTGGCCATTGATTCCGTCGTACCGATTTTGACCCCAACATCAATCCGATTCTCATTCGCGTTAAAGTGTCGGGGAAGATCACGTTGACAGTGCTTCCGGTAGAAACTAGGATTCGGGAAACCTCTAAGTCGCTTATGACTAGGTCGATGACGAGAGAATCGGCATGCGGGTGGTCGATGCCAGAAGTTTCTGCCTCCTCGAAGGCGATTACTCCTCTCGGAGTATCATCCGACGGTGTCGGCCAGTTCAAACCTGTCTCAGCTTTTCGTCGATAGGACTTGATGGACGAGATGGTATTGCAGTAGTATTGCGATTCGCCGATGATCATGTTGACCCTTCGGAGGTTAGCATCGTTCCCTTTCTCGTCTTGTCTTCGTCCGTGTTTGTTGCCAGTTTTCTTCCCTTGAGGCGGGGTGTCTGCCTGTGAGGTCCTATCGTTTTCTGGGGGACGGTCTGAATCACAGATGAGGTCGTTTACGCTAGATACTTTGGAGAGTTCTCCCACGAACAGTTTTGCTGCCAGTCTTGCGCCGAGAACTTTGCAGTTTACGGTAGAATGCCGCGGGTCTGGTGGAAGTCGGCATTCTCGTCGTAACTTGAATTCCTGGTCCACGTGTTCCCCGTAGTTTGCCCTTGATCTGATCCCAAGTTGATGGCGTAGTTATGCGCCCCTTGAAGGTCTTGTCCCTCATGATGGACATACTTGTTGTTACGAGGGTTTTTCCTTCTCGGCTTTTGCTTGGACGCGGCATCTTTCGCAGACGTCTTCGTTGGTTTATTCTGTTCCACCAGGATTTTTGTCTCCTCTTCTATATTGATGTAATCGGTAGCTTTGTGGAGCGCGTCCTGGATTGTACGCGGCTTCTCAAGAGTTATCCGCTTTCTGAATTTCGACTTGAACCAAAGCGACTTTCTTAGCGCGTCGATGGCTGCTCTGTCACTTATTCCGCTAACCGTAGCCATGATGAGTTTGAACTTACTCATGAAGTTGCGGAGAGGTTCGTCTTCCGTCTAGGATAGACTTCAGAGGTCGGCGTCGGAAGTTTCTTGGTAAATGAACATCGAATACTGCTTCAGAAACTCGGAGGCAAGCTGGTGGAAACTCCCGATCGAATTCCGCTTAAGTCGAGAGAACGATTCGAGCGCTGCTCCTTCTAGGTTTTCGACGAAGAGACAGCAGTAGCTTGCGTTATTTTCGCATTCCTTGAGCTTGGCTTGCCCCCAGAGTGATCTGGAAGGCCTGTAGGTGCGCTTTGGGATCAGTCCTCCCATCGTAAGTCGGCACTTTGAGCTTTCTGGGATCCGGCAGCTTGATCTCGGTGATACGAGCCATAAAAGGCGTTTTCCGAGATTCGTACAGCAATCGATCTATTTCGGGCGCGGCGCTAGAGGCATGGTGAATTCGAGACTTCACTGTTTTTACCGCTGCGGCCGTTTTTGTGATATAGTCGCGGAGATCGCGAATCTCAGTCGGTCGCCAGCCATTTTCGACCTCATTGGTGTTTGCTGTGAGTGACCTGATATCGTTCCTCGACCGTTTTTTGCATGCTCCATGCAATAGAGCTCCTCCTCGTCCTCGGTGGGAGAGTGTACGAGAGAAGATTTGGGCTGAGGGCTGCGATCTTTCCTCCTTCTTGGATGAATGTCAGCGTCTTCCTCCGACGGATCGGATTGGTCGATTGTTTCCAGATTAACCCTTTCGACACCGTCATCCTCGGCCTTCTGTTCGCGAGAAGGAGATTTTTCCGAATACTTTTGTGTCCTGTCAGGGTTATCTTTTTCGGAGGTTTTCCCCGATAGATTACCCTGCTCGGTTCTGGGACGACCCATAGGAGTCGCAAAATCGAGTCTTCTTCCGCAGATTCTTGTAGTTCCGCGGGGATGGATTGCTTTGGTCTTCACGGTTAAGGTTTCGACCTGTTTCGCGAGAGATCCAATTAGCTTATCCTACTCATCCGTCCTCTTTTGATAGGCGGAGAGTACCTCCTGCAGCGACGTAGTATTGGCCGAAGAGTTAACTATGGTCGCGTTTGCAGTTGGAGTTTGAGTTTCAACGTTTTTGTTGATTTGAGTCGTTTGCTCTTATGTCATCATATCCGATCGAGCCTGATTCCGTCTGACACTTAGATAGATCCGTAACCCCCCCCCCCTCCTTCTAGTGCCAAAATGTGGGAATCAGAATTCACACCGTTGATTTCCGTAACTTAAGGAACTTAGGGAAAACACTAATTTCCCAGAGGTCCTTGATATCTGCTAAACCACACGCCAAGCAATCAGAAAACGAGAATGATAGTAAAAACAATATGAGAATCGAAAAGAGAGCAAAGAGGTTTCTTATTCCGATTTTGCGTAAGAACGGTACAACAAGGTAAAGCATTGGCTACAAGAGCTGACGGAGAGTTTTCTAGTTCTAGCAACCTAAAACTAAAACCCCAGTTGAGACGCAGCTCGATAACAAAAACGGAAAGTTGCCAAAATGCTAAGTTTTTCTGTGTGATGAGAACTCTGAAAATTCGTCCTTCTTCTCGTCCTCAACATTGTGCTTATATACTCCTCTCCAAGGCGGTTTAGCCTTTCCTTTTCCGCCTTGAATAGTGTTTTTCGGAAATCTTCCATTTTTCTCGATTCTCCATTTTTATCTTGGAAAACTTCTATTTTTCTCTGAACTTGACATTTGTGTTCTTCCTGTACGTAAATGGTTAAACCGTCATTGTATCTTTGAGCTAGACTTTGTCTAAAGTCGTGTATGGGCCTTTATCGCGTTTTAGGACCTTTTAGGCCGTTTTGCGCCTTTGCTGTTTTACGACTTTAGACGAGATCGTTCCCTAATACGATGGCGTTTTAAAAAAAACATCCCAAGTTAATCGTATAGCTTGGAAATATCTGGTGTTTTTTTAACTATTGCTGTTTTATACGAATTACTCGAGTTTTTACGAGAAAAAAAGTCTTTTACGGTTTTTATCGTAAAACTCCAGCGATAAGACGGATCGAGACGAAACAAGAGATGTTCCGATCATGGTTCAGATTATGATCGAGTCGAGGGACGTATGCCTTGTATTTGGGCTATGCGGAGAGTAAGGCTCGGAATGGTCAGCTTGCCAGTCGGCGAGCTGGTCAAGCACGGCCAGTTCGCCAGCTGGCGAGCTGGGCGGGACAGTTCAGCTCGCCCAGCCGGCGAGCTGGTCGGTTGTTCAGTTTCGGTCATTTCTTGTTAGCTTGGCCAATTGGACAATCACGGAATGTTTTATTCGATTTTGCGATGATTTCCAAGATGACGATTGTTAAGTTTACGGAATTATTTTGCGTGGAAAATCCTTAGAATTCTTCTCGACGCTTTTTCGAATTTTTACAACCTATTCTGAACTTTGCAGAAATTTTTGGTCGTTGATTTCGTCGTAACTGATTTTGACCCCAACAAAGTCTCCATTACTCGAGGAATCGAGGGTGTTGTGGAACTCATAGGTCACTCCATCGTAAAATACCTCCAGTATGTAGTCATTATCGAATCTGTGATGAGGGTATTCTTTTTGGTACTCCTTGTATCGCTCCAAAGCTTCATGAAAGGGTGCACTTGACATAGTCTGCGGCAAGTTGAAGAATCTCTCAAAGCTCACGATAGGGTCCATAGTGATGTCAGTAGAAAGACCACCAAACATGTTTTTCTGTACCAGACTTATCAAAGCAAGCTTGATCTCATAGTCTTGTCGGGTGCAGGAAGGTGGATTGATTGCGGAGCGATCAGTAGCAAAATTCCGCGGAAGGTTCCGCTCTCCAATCGGAGCACCTAGCTCCCTTGCTGCCTTGCAGCGAGTTCAGCTGCTTGCTGAGCAGCTTGTTGTTGATTCTGGATGGTCTGTTGCATCTGCTGCATCTGGTGTTGCATCAACGCCATTGCCGCAGTGACATCATCCTGATGGCCGTGATCACCCATGATGGTGTTGGTCGGCCTTTGTCGATTTTGTCTTCCTAACCTTGCCAGTTGTTCGTTGGTGAGTGAATGTAGTTCTCCTTGTGCGTTTCTCCGAGTATGCCTACTAGTCATGCACCTGGAACATTCGCTACAACGAAAAAAAGTAAAGCAAGTTAGATGTTATAGACTAAGTAGACTACCAAAAAATAAAGGAAAATTTCTGGTCCCCCTCGCAACGGCGCCAAAACTTGACACACTAAAACTGAACCTTTCCTACTGTCAAGTTAACAGTGATAATTGTAATATTTATGATTCAATCCAGAGGACCAGTTCACATTGTAATTCTATAAGTTTTCTACCAAGCTAAAACTCAAGGTAATTACAGATTGGTTTGTAGCAAGCAAATAAATAACAATTGCAAAATTATGAATTCAATATTTATAAGAGCTGGTCTAGGTTTCTCATCGGATGTTAAAGTTGAGCCAATCAATTATTCAAGCACAAAATAGTACAATCTAGAATTAGGAGCACACGAGTAGAACAGTCCACTGTTCCGGTACTGCTCCCTTTGCAGATCAGTCTGAACACCTAAACTCTCGGTTGGGCTCAGATCCGATAACAAGCAATATAGTTCAAGTCCAATAGGTTCATCTAGTACCCCAGTATCTGCTCTCGCTAACTGGGGATGCTAGACTCATTCACCCAAGAATCAAGTTATCTACTACACGGTTAATGAGTAGAACAACCCTAGATCTAACGATAAGTGATCAGGTTAAAGCAAGCATTAAGAACTAGATAAATGAAGATACAATATGATTGCTTATCTATGTTTAGCTCATTCGAATAAAATCCTAGAACCCTAGACAAGCTAGCGACTACTCTGCCATGGAACAAGATGACAAAGACATAATAACTTAATAATACTGCATAAAATTCCAAAGAGAAATAGATAGGGTTCAGGATGATCTTCTTGTCGAGAAGAGTAGCTGTCTCCCTCACAATAGCAAAACACCAAAATATGTCTAGTTCTCTTGCAAAATAAAACAAATGAAAGAGGTATTTTTATAAGGAGGCGCCCTCCACTTCCAAATAGGAAAAGAGACTAGGGATTGTCTTCAAAAGATAATGAAGTTTCCATAAATATCGGGAGCAGTCTTCTGATTGCTCCGCATGGATTGCTCGCGCTAGGGAACAAGCATCTGACTGCTCCGCAGGACAAGACTCTGATTCTTACATCTTTCTTCATGCACCTTCCTTTAGCTCCATAGCCTTCCAGATGACCTGAATTGACAGAAAAACGAGTGGACTGACTAAATAAAACATTGAAAACCAGTTAGAAACATATATACAATAGTGCTAAAAACACTATATATCAACAACCGCTGCTAACTCCAAATTGTGCGTAGGATAATTAGCCTCGTGAGGTCTTAACTGAGGTGATGCATAAGCGATGACCTGACCTTCCTGCATCAACACACAACCCAATCCAGTACCCGATGCAGCACTATAAACTTCATATGGTATCCCAGGCCACGGAAGTATCAACACTGGCGTCTGCGTCAGTTGTCGCTTCAACTCCGTGAAACTTTTCGAGCAATCATCTGTCCAGTCAAACTTGACGTTCTTTCCCGTTAGCCTCGTCATTGGCTTTTCAATGCTGGCAAAATCCTTAACAAACTTTTTGTAGTACCCAGCAAAACCGAGAAAACTGTGAATCTTTGTAGCACTCCTAGGTGTCGGCCACTCTGAGATGGCAGTAATCTTCTCCGGATCTACTGCAACTCCTGCTTCTGAAACCACGTGACCAAGAAACCCAATATTCCTCTGCCAGAAGCTACACTTTCTCAACTTAGCAAACAACTGATGTTCTCTCAGCTTCCCCAATACAATCCGTAAATGATCTGCATGCTCTTCTCTGCTTCGAGAATAAACCAAGATATCATCAATGAATATGATCATGCAGTTGTCCAAATGCTCACGAACACACATCATTCATCAACTTCATGAATGCTGCCGGTGCGTTCGTCAATCTAAATGGCATCACTACAAACTCATAATGGCAATAGCGCGTACGAAAAGCCGTCTTCTGCACATTCCCGTCAGCTATTGCGATCTGATGGTATCCCGACGCCAAGTCAATCTTAGAAAACCAGGAAACTCCTTGCATCTGATCCAACAACTCATCAATAGCAGCAGCGGGTACTTATTTTTGATGGTCACCTTGTTTAAACCTCTGTAGTCGATACAAAGTCTGAAGCTCCCATCTTTCTTCGTCACAAACAATACTGCTGCTCCCCACGGTGAAGTACTCGGTCTGATGATACCTTTAACTGATAGCTCCTCTAACTGCTTCTTCAACTCAGCCATCTCTGCTGGTGCTAAACTATACGGAGCTCGTGAAACCGGTGCTGCTCCTGGCTCCACCTCGATAGTAAGAACGTCATTTCTAGCTGGTGGTGGTCCTTTTGAAGCCTCAAAAACACCTTCAAACTCAGTAGCCACTGGAATATCATGCAACTCTTGCTGACCATCATCATTAACCATCAAAATTATTGCCAAAAACCTCTCGGCTCTTCTCTCCAGCAACTCTTCTTCACACATAATGGAGACGATAGAAACTCCTAGGTATGTCTGGATCCCCTGAAAATGATACTCCCTTCTGATCTAGGGATGCTAACTCTTGCCTTTGGGCAATCCAAGATTACGTGATGTCAGGACAACCAATCCATCTAAAGTATGACATCGTAAAAGCTCATCTCCATCTCCGTCAAATCTTCGAATAAATCAACTCCTCCCAGCACAACTGGTATGTCGCCGTGAATACCGACTGCTCCTAGCTTCTCTATACCAGCGGTATGAATCTGTTTAGCCTTCGGTTTGAAGATACCCCGAAAAGGCCATGACTTAACTACGCGCGGACTCACAAAACTGTGAAAATCTCCCGTGTTGAACAACGTGTGAGCTGGCTCACCTCCAACCAAAACCAATCCTACACGAGATTTTATTCTACTACACATTCTAACCACGAAACCAAAATATTTAAACAGAACCAAATATAATGAAGATACATACCCGCTATCGGCTCTAATGCTTGGGGGTCTCCTGTAGCAAATACACGCAGAGCGATGGCTAAACGCTTGGCTGATGGTGGAAGTGCCGCATTTCCCCTCTTTGTGCAGTCTTTGTACATGTGACCCGGCTGATTACAACCATAACAGTTCCTCGCTCCTGCTACTAGTGCCACAGGCGCTGCTACTGGTGTTGCTGGCACTGCAACTTGTCTGACTGGAGTTGCATCCACTGGCTTAACCCGACAAAAATTGGCGGTGTGCCCAAACTGACGACAAACAAAACACTAGAGACACTGTCCATGATGACTGCGATGAAAATGAGGGCATCTCCTGCACTCCTCTGGGACACTGGAGCTCTTCCAAACTTAGTGTGAGCTGCTCTAGAAAGTTTCTACTCCTCTGCTAAACATGTCTCCTGCTCGGAAGCTTTCTCCACCAAATCTCCCAATCTGTGATAAGTAACAACACGACATCTGTTTTGAATCTCTATCCGCATCCCAACCAAAAACTTCTGGATCAAGTCCTCCTCTGAAATGCCACTTCCAGCAAATCTACGAAGTCGATTGAACTTAACCTCATACTCTCTGGTGGTCAAGCTACCCTGGCTCATGTGCTCAAAGTCACTCTTCATATTGTCCATGGCTTCCTTTGGGAAGTACTTCTTATCGAACTCTCGAATAAATCTGCAAAAGTAAGCCTCTCAACTCCATGGCTCAACCGCACTCCATCCCACCAAACTAGTGTGTTTCCACGCAAATACTGCATCGCCAATCTAAGTGAGAACTCCGGTAGGCAATCAAGAATCTCCAACTTCCGTTCCAGACTTAGCTTCAAATTATGCGCATCTATAGGATCCGTTGCTCCGCTAAAATGCTCCATGTCCATGTCTTTCATCTGCCTCGTCAGCCTGAAAAACCTATCATCGTAGCCCGGGTGAAACTGAGGCGGTTGTGGTGGTGGTGGGACATGGATACCCAGAACAAACTGCTGAGCTGGAGCCTGCTGCAATGGAACCTGAGGAAAGGGAACCTGTTGAGCGGGAATCTGATGATCATGATGAACCTCAACTGGCGGGACCTGAACTGGTGGAACCTGAACTGGTGGAACCTCAACTGGTGGGACCTCCTGCACCTGAATCTGCGGACCCTGATGGACCTGAACCTGAGGGCCCTGATGAACTGCAGTCATCTGTCGAGCAACCTCCTGTACTGCTACTCTGGCAGCCTCCTGAGCAGTGCTAAACTGCCTCTTGAGCAGCCTGTCTAGCTTCATCCTGCACCATCTGTCTCAAAGCTTCCTGATCAATCGGTGGAGGTGCAGGCTGCGGAACTGCGGGCTGAACATCATCATCTCCTGCCTCTCTAGAAGCTCTAGTAGTTTGAGTACGAACAACTCTCAATCTCGGTGGCATCTGAAAGGGAAACAAATCAGTAAATTTCTATCGAATACCAAATTCAAAGGGTTACCAGACATAATGGTGCTATTGATTTTACTTTGAAAATATCCCAAATCCCCAAAAAAATGTAACACCAAAAATGATACCAAATATGTAACACCCGATCTCTCGAAATAGTATAATTAAATAATAATTGTGGAAAACACCGAACTTAATAATAATACTTATAAGTCAACATATTTCATTATTTTAAAAATCCAATACATAAGTCGGTCCAAGGCCCAATACACAACATCCACAATACCGATAACAACGTAAACCGGAAGTCTGAAAATACGAAACAACGTAAGCGATAAAATTCCAAAGACTCATAAGCCTGATAACGATAAAATACGATAAGGTAGGATAGAAAACTAAAAGTCCAAATAGCACCGGTCCGATATGATCACTCCTGCTGATCGGTCTCACCTGAAAGGGAAAGAATGAGGGGTGAGCAACAAGGCAGTCGCCCAGTGAGGTATGAGATGCTACCCCAAAGTCCGTAGACCCGTACATATCACTCCGAATAAATATAAATTAATTCTAATATGTCCAAACACTACCCACGCAAACAAGCAATAGTCCTAGCGGGTTCACACTCGCCGCCCACTAACGGGCCGCCGAAAACACTGCACACACTAGGGTTAACAACAACAACACAACCGAGATAGTGCTCGAGAACACCTCCCGTAGACGATTTATCGACGCCTAAAGTTAAGGTCCACCCGGTCGACTAAAGTTGGCCGTAACCCTCAAACAATCCGGCATTCAGAATTCCTTCTCCGCATCCAGTCAAACAACTGTAACTTATAATTTACATTAAGCGAGGCAAACATGTTGAACCATCTAACACCCTAGTTCCAGTTTAAATAAAAACCTGAATAGCTAAACAAGCAATGACAGACTCAATTTCACGCAGACGGAACACAATAGAAATAAATTATATTTATTTAGTATTCTAAGTCGCGTACGAAACGTTCGGGAGTAGACCCTGACCTTAGCAACTTTGAGAAGTTGTGTCTATGAACTCCAGATGCTCAAATAGATCCCAAATATGAAATTAGATCGAAATTCTGAGTCATAATGGCCTTCTAACGGTCGAAAACGGGCGATTACGGAAAAGTCAACTCGAAGGTCAAAGGTAAATACGGTCAACTCTGACCCAAGCCGGTCAACCCTTGACCAAATTGAAATCGAATCGAACCAACTGGTTTTCCTTAACCGGATTCAACTTTAATTGAATTCAAATCGATTACCAACCGATTTACTCCTAACCAAAATAAATTAATTTAAATATCTGGTTTAACCCTAACCGATTTCTAATTGATTTTAACCGCCGGTTTAATTTAACCCAACATAACCGACCAGACCTAATCGGTTGACCGAGTCGACAGTTGACTCGGCGAGTCACCGGCTTCGGTCACCAGCCGGGGAAAAGGACGGCGGCGGCTTACCAGAAAATCACCGGAGGTGACGGCGCGGCGGCGGCTTCCCGGCAGTGGACGGATGGCGGCTGGCTACGGTGGCTCCGGGGAAGAGGCGGTGGTGCGTGACCTTCACGCGCGGAGGAGGAGACGGTGAATCATTCGGCGGCACGTGACAGCTTGTCTGAGGTCGGATCGCGGCGTGGTCAGTGTGTACAGCTTTGTCACGACGAGTAGAATACGATGGTTGCTTTGCATGCACGAGATTCTCAACGGTTAGTGAGATATGGTCGATTTACTAAACGGATTCAAAACTAAACTTAATGCACATGGTGTCTGGGGGTTTTCGCGGTGGTTACCTAGGCTAATGTTCGGTGGTGACGGGTTGGTTTTGAACTCGCGACGTGGTGGCTCTGACAACGTGCTCCGGCGACCCTCTCTACAATGAACACAACTCTTTCTCAAACTCTCTCTTTTTTTTTCTTTTTTTTTATCAATCTTAAACTCTCTCTCTAAAACTTTTGCTTGCATAAAATGAGATATTGGAAAGAAGTTGGTTTTTATATAAAATACCTTGGATATTTTTGAATGGGCTGGGATTGGGCCTGATTTGACATAATGGATGGGTTTGGGTCATGATATATTCATTATCATAGACTCTATTGTTGTTTGTGACGATGCTCACTTATTGTT
The DNA here is from genome assembly GCA_932364175.1 of Eruca vesicaria subsp. sativa. Lineage (NCBI taxonomy): Eukaryota > Viridiplantae > Streptophyta > Magnoliopsida > Brassicales > Brassicaceae > Eruca > Eruca vesicaria. Next base: position 19,853 of record CAKOAT010240821.1, on the reverse strand, counting down.
ATCTTTCGTTACAGTAGTGTTGATTTTTTTTCTTTTTTTTTCGAACAAAGGCTTTCAATTAAAATGTTGATAACATTTTGAATAAAATTTTTTGTGTTAAGAGTTTTTTAATAAAGGAATTGCTAAAGTTCAGGATACTTATCAGTGTACTTTTGACCGTTTGATGATTAGCGTACTTATTAAAACGATAAATTTGGACCACTAAAATCTGGAATTACCAATCAATCTCTGCATATGTTGCAGTAGGATTAAAAACCACACACAGAAATCCTCTAGTATATTTCTTATTTAATATGTTCGTTAAACTAATTATTCGCAATTATGAATCGACATACCGTGTTTTATATAATACAAGGAAAAAACAATATATTTACAAAATTCCTCTATTTAAATTTTCTTCTCTTTAATTTAGACAAGAAAAAATGTAAGTTAGAGAATCTTGTAAGTACTCTTCCTACGACAGTGATCCCATGCGGCGATTCTCATTTGAACTTTCTCAAAATCAGAAACCCGACACGGAATCGTGATCCGACCCGGTTGATCAAATCCGTGAACCCGCTCCGCTTGCTCCAACAATTCTCCGAACAGTGGGTGATTAAAATAGATAACCGGCACTACAACACGCCGTGTGTCGCCGTCTGATTCGCCGACGTGAACCACCAAATGACCTTTCGGAACAACCTTTATCGACGGAGACGTTCTCGGATCCTTACCCAGTCGGATCTGACTCTGACCCGAATTCTTCTTGCCACCACACAGTCTCTTGGCTCCACGGCTTAGAGAACGTGCTAGTGAGCGGATTCCGGTGATCGGGTTTGTAATTCGGATCGGGCATTGACGTTTCATTGCTTGAATTCTTTTGGACCGAATCCATTTGAAGATCTTGACGAGTCTATGTCCAATCTTGAAACCTCTGACTCTCTTCATGCTTTGTCTGAAATCGAGTTTCAAGAAATGGGTTTGCTCTCTGTGTGTTTGTGTTTACAGCTGAAGAAGACTGTTTTGTGTATGGGAAGGAAGCAACCTCTTTATATAAGGCTTTGAGCCGTGGCCGTTGGATGGTAATATGTGTTGTACGTGTCCTTTTACATGTGCACATATTGATGGATAGTTTTCCAAACTCAACATTTTTCATTAAACTAAATTCAATATTCTGAATACTTTTTGTTAGTTTTAATTTTAGTTATACTTTTTATTCTTTTAAATTAAGACAAGATTTTGTGAGGGAGAAAAGGGGGGGAATAGAGCACATGTCACAAAAAAAAGAGCACTTGTTTTCATTTTTCATTCACCTAGTCAGAACATATTTTTTTGTCAAAACAAAGAATGAAAACCTGCAAAAAAATCATATCATAATTATCATTAAAAAATTATACGATATTTAACCCAAATAAATGGTAACCATGAGAAATCGGGTAGTGTTATCCGGAGTGAAAGTTTTTTTTAGTCTTTCGACTTATACAACAAAATTGTGGTATAATCGAACTACTCTACTTTGGAGATTTTTTATATCTTGTGTAGAAAGGATACATAACTATCTTATTAGATGTCGACTCGATCGCAATGGAAAATGTGGAATGGTTTATCTTATACTCAAGTTCCTTGTTCCAATATCTTCGGTTTATGGGGTCAGATCACCGACCTATTATCACTAATATATTTAACCGAATGAAAAAAACCTGGAAGAAGTTTTCTTTCAATAAACAATGGACTTCCAAAACTGGTTTTGAAATATCGTACAAGAGAGGTGGACTGATAATGGTGATAGTGATATCTCTCTCCACGATTGGATAAAGAAGTGTTGCTCGACTATTGCTAGTTGGCGCAGAGAGGAAAACTATAATACCCAAAAGATCCTAGAAGAACTTAAAGATAAACTGCATAGATGTTAAGTGGATCAGTCCTTATCAGCAGCTGAGGTCTTTTCAATACAAAACCAACTACAAAAGACATATGAAGAAGAAAAAGGCTTCTGGCAAGAAAAAAGTCGTAATCTTTGGTTCAAAGAGGTGAACGGAACACAAAATTCTATCACGCTACAACCAAACACCGATGTGCGCGAAAAAATATCAGTGGTTTAAACGATAGTAGAGGAGTGTGGCGTAAAAATGAGGGGAGAATAAAATCAATTGCTGTGGAATATTTTAGTGAACTCTTCTCATCATCTACACCCGCTGATATCAAAGTATCACTAAACCACTTGGAAAATACTAACTCTCCGAAAATGAATGAGAGCTTGTGCAAAGAGATATCACGCGCTGAATTTTTTTTTTAAAAAAGCAGTTTTCTCAATCCATCCAGAGAAAACTCCAGGACCAGATGGAAGGACAGTACTACTTTACCAAAAAATTTGGAACACCATTGGCCCCCCAAGTGATGGAGATGGTCCAGGGTTTTTTTAACTCCGACTCTTTTGATCCACAATTAAATAAGACAAACATTTGTCTAATGCCAAAAATGTAGGGGCTAAGAGATATGGCTAACTTTCAACCCATTAGCCTATGCAATGTGTGCTACACAATCATATCTAAGGTGTTATGCCAAAGACTGCGACGTTACCTGCCGAACATTATATCAAGAACTCAATATGTCTTTGTGGCAAGGCGCGTTATTTCAGATAGTATCCTTCTAGCTCAAGAAGCCTTCCATGCTCTGAGGACTAAAAACAAATGTAAGAATGAGTTTATGGCAATTAAAACAGACGTGAGCAAAGCTTACAATATAGTGGAATTGAATTTCTTAGAAGCTATGATGGGAAAAATGGATTCAATGGATAATGAGATGTGTATGCTCAGTATCTTATAGTGTTCTGATTAAAGGAAATCCTACCAGTCATATTACCCCATCAAGGGGTCTACACCATGAAGATTCATTGTCGCCATATCTATTCATCCTCTGCACATAAGTTCTTATAGCTAATATACAAAAGGCCGAGAACTTGTGACAAATCACTGGCCTCAAGGTGGCTCAAACAAGTCCCATGATATCTCATTTGCTATTCGCAGATGACAATCTATTTTTCTGCAAAGAAGCCTCAGAGAAATGTAATATTCTACTCAGCGTTCTTGATGCTTATGGGAACGCTTCTGGACAGAAAATTAATTTTGATAAATCAGCTATCACCTTCGGGAAGAAAGTAAGAAAGTACCGCCAGATAATATGGAATTTTGAAGAATATGCTAGTCATCGCTACTGAAAGTGGTAATGGCAAGTACTTAGGTATCCCAGAGCAACTCCACGGCTCAAAAAGTCAGGCCTTTATTTATGTGCGAGATAACACGCACCGAAAGGTCAATGGATTGACTGCAAAATATCTCTCTAAAGTCGGAAAAGAAGTAATGATCAAATCTGTAGCATTAGAAATTTCGACTTTCCCAATGTCGTGTTACCTTTTCTCTAAAGGACTATGTAAGAAAAGATCCGATGCAGTATCAAATTTTTGGTGGAGTTCTACCTCTAATTCAAAATGTATGCATTGGATAGCATGGGATAATCTATGCCTTCCCCAAAAGGAGGGAGGATTAGGATTTTGTTCGCTCGAAGAATTTAATATAACCTTATATTAGCTAAACAACTTTGCCATTTGGAACAAACTCCTAACTCCTTGCTTACCAGAGTTCTTAAAGGAATGTATTTTATAAATTCACATCCCTTCAAAGCACAAAAAGCATCGAGACCTTCCTATGGATGGATAAGTATTATGGCGGAAAAAGATTTAGTTAATAAATTTCTTCGACGCACAATAGGAACAAGTGATCAGATACTTGTTTAGGAAGATCTGTGGCTACCAGATGAGACCGCTAGGCCCCTATGGTAACCCACAATATCGACCCAAATCTTAGAGTGGCGGACCTTATTGATCAGGTGAACAAGGAATGGGATATCAATAAGCTCATAAACTTTCTACATCCCAACGATATCCCGTTGGTACGTAGTCTACATCTCAAAAAAAATTCCAAACCAAATGGATATTGCTGGAATCTAACTACATCTGGGAAATATATGGTCAAATCAGGCTATTGGTTTGCAAGATCAAAACCAGATAGTGATACTGAATTTTGGAATCAATTTCCATCTGTTAACTCATTAAAGGAGAAAGTTTGGAAATTCAAAACTAGAAATAAATTTAATCATTTCCTATGGCAGACTCTCTCAGAATTAATTGCGGTTAATGAATGTCTTTTTAAGAGACATATTAGAAACAATCCTAGCTGTCCAAAATGTGGCCATGAAGAGGAAACAATCAATACATGATTTTTACATGTCTTCTACCTAGACAATGCTGGGCTCTTTCAACAATTTCAACAGCCCCTGAGATTTTTCCCTCATAAAACATGTACACCAACATGGATTACCTGCTCTTGAGGACAAATGATGGCAGTAACATGGAGGAACTAACCAGATTTTTCCCTTGGCTTATATGGTATATCTGGAAAGTACGAACTGAGAAATTTTTCAATGGTCAAACCTTTTCACCAGCAGATACATTAGACCTGGCATTACGAGAATGTAATATTTGGTTCCTGGCCAATGAAGAGAAGGATCCAGAGGAAAATAACTCAGACCAGTATCAGAAACCCCCCCCCCCCCAGAGCTACCCACTTCCATCTGTCGTGTGGATGGATCATGGAAGAACNTATCAGAAACCCCCCCCCCCCCCAGAGCTACCCACTTCCATCTGTCGTGTGGATGGATCATGGAAGAACGATGAAACTACGAGTGGGACATGATGGATTTTACAGTTACAAAACGGGTCAATAGATCTCCTTGGACTCCAAGGTTTTCATAAGCTATTGTCGCCCCTTCACGCTGAGCTGAAAATCTTAGTATGGGCATTGAAATACTTACTCCGGCATCAACGGTTCTGCGATTATTTTGTCAGTGATTCTCAAGAGTTAGTTAAAATGCTTGCCAAACTAGAGAATTGGCCAGCCTTTGCAGCTGAACTTGATGAGTTTAAATCTCTATAGGCGTAGTACCAGAACAGATAAGTGGTCCATCAAACTAGATCCAGTAGTCTCAAGTGGACTTTCTTGTAAGACATGCTTGAACAAGGAATCATGTTTTCTCATATGTCAACACGGCAGTGTCACATTGGATCGATATTAGAAACTCGTCAATTGCGGATTCGTACTATAAAATTATCTTATTGTGATAAAAAAAAACAAAGCATAGCTATTATGGTTGAGTTAATGATATTTTGTTGTTTATTTTGTAATTAATTAAAAAAAAATTAATTTATATTCTAGTGATATTTTATGTAAAGTCAAACGAATATGTGTGCACCTAAGATATTTTATATTTAACAGATTGAGTATATTTATTCAAAATTTTTTTTTTATTGAAGTACGTGGTAGTATATTTATTTGATCATGATTTTTTAATTTTAAATTGCGGAATCTCGAAATAGTTGACTACAATATAATGGAATTAAAATATATATATATATATAGACCCATTATATTCATTATTCCAAATACAATTATGAAAATTTCAGTTCCAAATTATAATATTTTTATCATATTTCATATAAGATTATAGGGGATTATATTTCCATTTGGGACGAGAACTCAGGACCTGAACGCAAGAAGAAAAAGGACAAGAATTATGCTCATCTCCAAAACATCAATTAAGTTGACAATTTCATTAATATATTTAGCATTTATAATAGTTATTTATTTTTATTGATAAGTTAGTTATTTTGATCATTGATATGTAACCACTAGTTGAATCTTCTGATTAAATAAATTTCATGTAAAGTAGTGATAACATGTTTCTTGTTGTAGGCATCTAGGATGATTTGATTTGATTTCTTATAATATACTCTATTATACGTTTAGTATGTCGTTTCTTTTGAATAATACATAGCATATGTATATGTGTATCCATGTATATGAACTTGGTAGGTATTAAATAATATTTGTTTGCTTTGTTTATCATAGTTAAGTCAGATTTAATAATGGTTTTGATAAGACAACTCGGAACAACGCATCTATAAAATAGAGTTATAGTTCAGATATGGAGACTGCATAAGGTGGGATTTTAAATAATACAAATGAAAGCTTCAATTAACGCTAAAAAAATATAGAACAGGGTGATGCAGACAAAAGGCATACAAGTGTGTGAGACGGACATAGAGTGGGATCTGGTCGGCGGTCGACACGGCCGTGCGATCTTTGTAACATGCCCCGATTCACTGCAAGTGCTTATATCTGTTTGAGAATTATTATTATTATTATTATTATTATTATTATTATTATTATTATTATTATTATTATTATTATTATTATTATTATTATTATTATTTGTGTTGTTTATTATACAAAAATCATTATATCTAATCTATTAAAATAGAGTCATTTTTTTATCTACTGATATAAGTTGTCATTTAAATTTGGACCATTTCTAGAATGTTATAAATAATATAAGTCATATAATTGATTGAACCGTATTACTTAAATTAAACCAACACAATTAATGTAAAAAGACGACATTAATGTAAACTACCTTCAAAATATGACAGATATCTATGTGTATACCGAAAACACATATTTTCTCCTACAAATATGGAATGTTCTAAAATAATATATATCATCAAAATATGGAATATGGAAATCTACTAATTATACTTAAATTAAGCCAGTGGTTATTTATGGAATATAGTCTTAGGCTTACTTTTATTTTCTTGAACAAATTTTTTGGTTTTTGGACTTAGTAGTAAGAAAAAACTCCAAAAAACATTGAATAAACTTTTCACCTTAAAAGATCAAAAAATGAATTATTATTTTCAGACGCAAAAATTATTTAATATTTTTAACAAAACAAAATTATCTATTATTAATCATTTATTTAAATCATGTACTTTAAAACATGTGAATATATTTTTTTATTTTAAATAACAATCACTTTGTTTTGATAAATTTCAATTGTAACTTTTAAATAATTTATTGTTTTATTTTTCTTAAATAATTTACTGATTAAAAAAATGTAAAGCAAAACCAAAAACCAAATCTAAAAACTAAAATCTAAAACCAAAAGCTGAAAACACATATTATATGTTTGTTGCTTTGTTTATTTACAAAATAAACTATTTCAAATTTTTTTTTTTTAAATTTGTTTCATCTTTTCAGTTTTAAATTAGATGTTTGATTATTTGAGATTTTTTTGTTGGTAATATCAGTTCAAACTAACTCAGCGGGTTTAAAAATTAAAAACCCAAATCAAAAAACTGAAAATGAAAAGTAGAAACTTAAAAACTAAAAACTAAAAACCAAAATCTAAAAATAAAAAGTGAAACTAAAAACTAATGAAAAACAATCATCACCACAAATTTTGGTGAACTGATTTTATATCAAAATATTCTTTACATTAAGACAAAACCCAATTATATAAATTTTTAATCATAAAAAATTTCCGCGCTTTTCAAGCGCGGGTTAAAATCTAGTTGACTTTATTTCGAAGTTAACCACGTGGTGGTGGACTAATGGTCTCCAGTTGAGTTAAGCCCAATCATTTGGCTGAAGCATCCCTGGGTTTGATTCATCCCTAAATCATGGTGGCCATGGAGTACTTTAGGCCACTTAAAAGTATCAGTAAAGGTTGGCTCTAGGTTAAGGGTAACTACGGACCTACAGGTTGCAGAACTCTCCTATTAAAAAAAAAAGACTTTATTTCAAAGTTTTAAAATGTAAAAGACATGCAAACCATGTATTTATTTCCAAACATATAAGTACATTTATGTCATACACTTTTTTCTAAAGAAAATTTGAGTTGGCGAATTGCCAATATTTTTTGACTAATATGTTAATTAATCAGTTAACTCGATTTCTTGTTTAACATCCGGAAACTTTGATGTCTGGGATCTTGTGGTCGAATTGTAAGAAAATGATATTGAGACACTAATTTGTTTCAAATTCGATTATCTGTTGTCTAAATTAAGTGATATTGGATCATGAACATATACACAATATGAACTTCTAGTTACTGCCAATTTTCATATTTGGAGAAAGAATGTATTTGTAGGCTATACTTTCTCTTAATTATAGATTTATATGAGTTTTTCCATAATCTCTTAATATTCCAGATTAATCAAAAAAATATTTACTCTGCTACATTTTTTTCTCTATATGATGAGTTTAATATCAACACATGAGTTGACGAAAAAAATTATTTTAACTCATAAATATTTTCTTGAACTCATGCATATATAGTAATGTCGCGATTGCACATGTGTAAATCTTACTAAGTCTTGTAATGAGGGTCCGACAAATGTAAATACAACGGTTGCAGGTTGTATGAATTTACGAATGCAGATAGTTACAGTTTTAAATGTTGTTTTGTTAAACGATTTCTACGACTAGTATATTTGTTAGATATTTATGACTAATTGATTACCAAATAGAGCTAGTGATTACATAACTAATAATATAAGTACATTATAAATTATCAAAATATTATAACTAAAATTATTGTAATAAATAAAATTTTATATTTATAAAATCATAGTAATAAAATTTAAAAATTATTTTGGCTTTATATATGTATATATATATATATATTAATGTCTAAAAATTAAATTAATTAATTTTGTTTTAAATTTCTGATATAAATTTGAACATAATATATATATATATATATATATATATATTAGTATGTATATTATTTTAATTTAATTAAATAATTTATTTTTATATTTATATAGTTTAAAAAAAATATTTTTGTTTACCTTTCTGTAACCGTCTACAACTGTAAACAGTAGGTGAAACCGGCTTTTGTTTTTAAGGATTGAGAGTGGTGTAAACTGGTGTACAACATTTGTTTGTGATTGTTATAAAACACTAGAACGTCAGCGACAAAACCAGCTCTGAACAGCGATTTATTTCTGCTTTAATTTATTTTTCTCATTCTCACTGTTTATTAAAAAGCTTTGCAAAATAGAACGAACGAACTTTTTCTCAAAGTTTTGCTAGAACATTAACTCTCAACTCAAATTGTTAACCATCGTTATCTCACAACACATTTTTAAATTCTTTCATCTCTCTTCTTGCATTTGTTCCTTTTTCCAAACTCATTTAAAAAAAAAAAAAACCAAAATTTAGAACGTGTAACGTTCGATGTATATATCTAATACTTGCGTAAAGCGGAATATAATACGTAGAGACTAATATATGGTCAAGGCGTTACTATAAACAAAACACGTTTTGTAATTCTTTTCTTATTCTTTCGTCACACACTCTTTCAGATCTTCTTCTCTTTTCTGCGTCCACTATTTCAAAAGACAGATATAATCCAGTTGCTACGGTTTACATTTTAGTGGAACAATTGAAAACGTGTTGATTTAGTTGGAGGCAGAAAATGGAAAAAGAAGAAAGAGCTTCTAAACCTTTATGGAAGTAGAAACGAACAATTATATGTACTTATGTAGTTATGTTTACCTAACACTGAACGATGCATATACATTTGTCATTTCTTCTTATATTCCGATGTTATTTGAATCTAATTTTCTATAAATATTTGAAGCCTATTCATACAAATGACAATATGACATCATCAAAGAATCCAACAGGGGTGGATGGAGAGTGCCCCTAATCCAAAAATATAGTGAGATTTGTTTGAATAAATTGCACCCAAAGACAACAAAATAGCATATAAAGAGAAAAAAAAACTTAAAATAGCATGAAGTTAAAAGTAAGATTGACTAAATTACCTAAAAGCTTAAATATTTATCAAAGGTTCACTACCAAAATAATAAACCTAAACATTAATCACTAAATCAAAGTCAAACATAAAATAAAAAGAAGTCTTTTTAGCTTTTAATTAAAGGTTAATTTGATGAATAACTATATTTTGGAAAATACTAAATTTGTAATAAGAGGATAGATATAAGAAGAGAGAGAGAGAGAGAAGGAGAGAGGGGATGATATGGTTAGTTGGTGAAATATAGTTTTCTTGATTATAGGATCAAATTTCTCTTTAAGTAATGCTATTAAAAAAATTCATTTGTGTATTATTTCAGAATAAAAATGTGTTTAACATTATTTTAGGATATTTCTCAAAAAAATGTACAACCCAGCTAGTTTGGTCTTAGATCTGTCCCTGGAATCCAATACAAAATTTTGATTTTCTAATGAGTGCTTGAACAATTTTTCCTAGAACTAGTAACGCTTTTACTATACAATTTTCGAAACATAGAATATTCTTGAATCAATCAAATTTGTGTATGCATTTACTATACAATGCATTTACTGTTATCTTTGAAATAGCTGCCCAAACCCGTCTCGATATATATACAAGTCTTTGCGGGTTGGTCCGCGGGACAAGTGATGATACACGTAACAAAACGCTTTATGCCACTTCAAAACACTTCAAATCACTCTAGAATACGATCCAAGTCGTCGATTAACCTAGACATAATTCACCAGTCATTGGTTTGCGTATTTTTTATTCAAAGTAATAGTTGTAATTACTTTTGTCACACTCAAAACATATTAACCTACCAAGTAAAGATAATTACAAAAGACATTTTTTATTAGCTTATAATTCATAAGTTCATAACCAATGCTTTAGTATGATGAATCCAAGAATTAAATAAAAGCAAACATCAAATCAAAGCTTTTATGACTTTTAACATTCCGTTTTAATTCATATTTTGATGCATTTTGATGTATTTTGTGTACGTGTGTTTTCAATTGTAGTAACAAATGTTGGAGTTCATAAATAGTTAATTTTGGGCAATTTCATGAGTTTTGAACAATAGTAAAATCAAACTTAAGCGTGAGGAATCAATCTTGCAATACAAAAAATGGCTGGAATGCATGTTTAGAATTTTGGGATTGATTCACGAGGATTAATATGAAATTTTGAAATTTTAAGATCAAATTGAGAGCAACTAAAAAATTGGAGGACCAAATGTGCAATGAAGACAAACCACCATTGTTGCTCGAGTTTTCTTCTGTGATGAATCAAGTGACGACGACTCTCGACGGCCATCACGGTGAATTTGTGTCGAGGAAGAAGTGTTACGGTCACGGATTGAGGTTCGATGTGTCTGTGAATTAAAAGGAAGAGGCGTGGCAGAGTTGTTGCAGAGGAGGAAGCTTGGTGGTGATGTTTTCATGGCTAATGATGAAGATATAGACGTTGGGGTGACGACCATGATATTATTACGGTACATTACGTGAAGGAGATGAAATCAAATTTCGACACCACTTATGTCACAATCCAAAACACCGCCGCTTTTGTTGCTTTTGTTTTTTTTATTGTTGATTCCATCACAAAATCATCATTTTTAGTATAAAATAATGGTGAAATAGATAGAATAGATAATGAGTCCTACTAGTTATGTTTAATTATGTTTTAGTTAGGAAAGAAGGGAATAAATTAAGAAATGTGTCTAAGTAGTATAAAGTGACTATTGTGATATAAAAACACATAAAGTGTCTATTTCTGAAAATAACTCTTTGAATAAACTATACAATCACACATAAGAATATTCTACTATATCAATTTTTGAATATTTCCTATTTTACCTTAACAAAATCTTAGAAAATCTTTTGTTTGTTAAATTTAATATTTCATTAAATTTGTAATTAATATTAAATATTATAAATAAATACTATTAAAATTTTAAGTAAAAATTACTATTTTTATAATATACTATTTTAATAAATAAATTAATATATAAAAATAGAAAAATAAAACTTAAGTTTAATAAAAGTAAATTATAAAAATTAGAAAAGTATATTGTTTAATTATATTATTTTTTAGTGTACAGTTGATGTTTTATGTTTGTAAATTAAATAAAAGAAATTTAGCATATTTAAAATAAAAAATCATTAAAATAAATTTTGATCAATAAGAAATGTATAAAAAAGATCTTATCCATATTCATTAGAAAACATAAATAAAAACTTAACAAAGCGGGTTAAGTAGATAAATTATTCTATTTTGATTCTTATATATATATATATATATTTTTTAAATTAAAATTAAAATATTAAAATAAATACAGATAAGTTATATATTAATATATATTGTTTCCTAAAAAATGAAGAACTTATAAATAATTATATATTAATAATATCGAACTAAAATATTAAGTTACATAATATAAAACACAAAATTCTAACAATATATTTTATCTGATTATCATAAAAATTAAATATAATTATAAAAACAAAAATATATGTGCGGTTTAAAATTTAATTTTTATTAGAAGAAAATAATTAAAATAAAAAATATAACCGCTCTTTCATGGGGGGTCAAAATCCAGTAATAATATAAAATAGAAAACAATAACGCAAAAGTAGTAACGTGATGAAGGTGACTCGAGCCAAACTCAAGTGGCTAGTGAACAATTAGACACGTGCGTAACCGTATCATCATCGTAGCACAAAGACAAATAAGAACAGCAGAAAAAGTCCACACAAGAGGTGTTTGCAGGCAAGAAAAGAATATAAATAAATAAGTAATTTTATTCTTAATTCACCAATCATGAATCTTAGTTTTTCACTGTCACAATTTTTTTTTATTTTATCCTTATTTTTTTTTTTAATTTTTTGTCTTCAAGAAAACAGACTCATATAGACTCTGTGAACCAAGACCAGAGATCCTTATTTTTTTAAATGCAAAATTAGAATAATTAACATACCACAGATTAATTATTTGATATTGTGTATATATTCTATTACAACAAAGTCACTAAGAACTACTGTACAAAAGTCATAGTAAAACTATATACTACCCAATATATTTAATTTAATAATTTAAAATAATCAATCAAATATATAACATTTTTAAAAAAAAATTTAATAATTCATAAGGATATAAGTAATAAATTATATTTAAGTAAAATTTATTTTTTATCTTTTCTATAATAAATCTGTTGAGAACAATCTAACGACATATTAATAAAAATTTCAACTATATTTTTAATAATGTATTAAGAGAAATTTCTTAAACTACGCCATTCTTAATACTACTTTTCATGTTTACCTTACTCACATTTTCACTTAGTTTTAAAAAGGTAAATAGATACTTGTAATCATAGAGTTAACTAATACATATATAATAATACTTCAAAACTAAAATAGAAATTTTGAAAATAGTTTCAAAAATATTTTTAAAATTTGAGAACGTATAAACCGAAAAACTATTAAATATCTCAAAAAAATATCTTCGACAAAAAAGTTCATATTTGAGAACGTATAACTCGAAAACTATTATTTTTTTTATTTTTACTATTTATTTAAATAATTATTTTTATTTATATATTTATTAAGTAAGGATGAAGATCTCTTTTTCCTCTTTTATGAAGAACTTATTTGTAAAAAAAAATTCATTTAACGAAGGTAAACATGAATTATGATACAACAAATAGAGTAAACTTGAAATCTCCTATGCGTTAATTAAATTCGTGATTAGTAGTATAATACTATTATAACTAATGTAAATTAATTTTGTTATCAAACAAAAACATAAAATATTATATGCTATTTTCTAAATTTTATACTTATAGATTTTTTTATCTAGTTATAGTATATCAGTAAAATATAAGTACACATAATTACATTAAATTGGTAAGTTAACTTATTATATTTTTAAAAATTTCTTTGAGATAAAAAATAAATAAAATATCAGGCACCTTTAAAAGGGGTTAAAATTTGTAAATTATGTAATATTTTATGCAAAAAACAAAATTTTAACATATGCTAAATTTTATATCTACGAATAAAATTTAATATATTTAGTTTTATTTATTTTGGAAACTCACAAGAATATGTTATGTATCCAAAATATAATAAAACATAATTCTTTTCTTATTTACAAAATATGCTCTTAGACTACGTTGAAATTTTAATAATCCATTAGAGATATTCTTCCACACTCATAAATATAAAATAGTTGTGTAATTTTCCGAATTTCTCTTGAGCAAATATAAAATTTTGAAAATAAATATTTCACACTCAAAAAAATATTATTCCAAAATTTAAAAAATATAAAATCATAGATTATACATTATAACTTTTAAATATAAAATGGTTGTGTAATTTTCCGAATTTCTCTTGAGCAAATATAAAATTTTGAAAATAAATATTTCAAACACAAAAAGATATTATTCCAAAATTTAGAAAAGATAAAATCATAGATTCTACCTTATAACTTTTTGAAATGTAACATGACAATATGTTTTAAAAAGAAAAAAAAAATCCTTATATATTAAAGGAGAAACACTTTTAAGAATTTCCTTAACGGTGTATTGGGAAGGTGTCTGGCATGGCTTCCTAAGAAGCTTTTATTTAGCAAAAGGTTTACATGTCATGCAGAGAACCCTTCTTACAAAAATTATGAATTTAATGCAACCAATTACATTCCTTTAAAAGAACTACAATCCTTGACACTTTTCTTGACGACGTCATAAACCTTCAGTTTCAAGTACTTGAGTTTCTTTTCGATGTTATTACCTTCACCTACATGCTAAATATAATCATAAAGACGAGAGGTGTTGCTGCTCGATGAGTACTTGAGCTTCCTTTTTCCTTGATCAGTTTCGAGTAGAAACACAACTCGGTTCTGTTGATGTTTTGTTGCTGCTCAAAGAGGTAATCTCTATTTTGACGAGAGGTGTTCACTGTAAAACATTTCAAAGTTATACATTAGTAAAATGAAAAATACATGCACGTTCGTGCGGATTAAGCTTACTCCACTAGACATTATTTGAGAAGTGATTTTTCATGTATTATCACTTTCACCAAACAAATGGGACATTTCATAATAGAAAAGATGACAAAGATCAAGATAAAATGTGACATGGAAAATTGCATTTAATGTTGATTTTTTAAAAAAATATAGTAATAACATCATCATTAATAAAAATATATTTAAAAATAACAATAAATGATATAATAAAATAAAGATAAAATAGTTTACAAATTTTTGAAGTATTATTTTAGTATTTTTATAATCATACAATTTTTATCAGTAAACAAGATTTTGAAAATTTTGTACAATCTTCTATACAGTATAAAATTTCTGAATCAAAACCGTTTTTTTCTTTTGATATTTACAAAATTTAAAAATTCAGTTTATTTTTATTTTTTATAACTATACAATTTTACTTCAGTTTCTAATTTTCTACAAGTTAATTTAATATTTATTAACCCAAATAAAAAATAAAAATCTATTTAAGATTATTATTTTAAATATATGCATATTTTTTCTTAAGTATAATTTAAAATAAATCAAATTGTTATTTTATATTTACTTATGTTTAACTAAATCGAAATGTATATTAAAATATTAATAGGAAAATAAAAAAATCTATAATATTAACAAAATTTTATTTTGAATATAATTTAAATTTAAAAGTTTATTGCTGTACATTGTGCAAATAAAACACCTAACTATTTATTAATTAGTTATCAAGGGACTATTTAAATATCTTTTATTTGCGTGACCATAATTAAATTGTGGAGACGCTTTTAATAAAAGTCAGTGACACACATATTTAAATAGGATTTGCCTGATTTAATTCGGGGGGATTTGCTAAAACCAACCTAAAATTTCATTTCAACCCTAAAGGTGTACCCCTTATTGAGTCAAATGCAAAACCAACCTAAAGGGGTTATGAAGTTACTACTTAACCCTTGTGACCAAACAAAAAAACAGACAGTTATTTTACGGTTCTGTCCTTTGCAAGTCTACACATAATAGAGAGAAGTCTACACATTTGTAGACCTTCTTAGANAACAAAATGGTATAACATGCTTTGTCTTTTAGGGTTAGATTCATATATTAGGGTTAGATATTTGATTTTAATTTTTTTTGTTTTTTTGACACACTAATGTTGAGAAGTTTATTTTTTCTATATTTAGATATTTAATATAATAATTAATACATTTTTGATTATCAAATAAATATTTAGGGTATCAGATTTGTGGTTTAGGATTATAGTAGACTTACAATAAAGTCTACATACATTTAGGGTTTGCTCAAACAATAAAGCAAAAAAAAACGGAGTTGTAGACTTACCCGTAAGTCTACACACTTATACCAAATTAATCTAACCGGATTTAACCAAGTTCGATTTTTAACTTGATTGAAATTTAACCAAACCAATTTAACCTAGGAAAAAATTACACACCATATATAAGTAAATTTTTTGGGGTTTTCTGGTAAGAAAACCCTATTTACGCCGCAGAAGGAGGAGGCGATTTCCGGCGAAAGTAGGGGCGATTTCCGGCGAAAACATTTCTTCTCTTCCACTCCGTCTCTCTGTTTCTTCTCTTCCACTCCGTCTCTCTGTAAGTTATCATGTTCGGTTTCTTGCCTCTCGTTTAATCTCGGTCCATAAAGTAACCGGCTTGATGATTTTTGTTTCAGATCTGAGCGGCGCCCGGTGGTTTACCTCTCGACGGCGAAGGAACGGTGGTTCTTTCGTCAATCTCTTTACTTCCGGTCAGTCTCACGGTTTCTACTCTCTCCGACAAACGAGCACTTCATCTCTCCGGCGAGAAAAGGTACAAACCTAAATTATCTCAATATGCCTTAACTTTCTTTTTTGTTTTTGGTTATTAACCCTAAATTGTCTCACGGTTTAACTGTTTTTTTGTTTCAGATCTGAGCCAGGGAACTAACGGCGGTGCATCTTCTCTTACACATCACTTTGCTTTCCGTGAGTCTTGTTTTAAATTGTAGACTTTGCATGTAGTGAATTGTAGACTTTCCTTGTAGATTTCTATGTAGAATTGTAGACTTCACATGTAGACTTCGAAGTTAGATTGTAGACTTCTCGTGTAGACTTCGAAGTTGAATTGTAGACTTCTCGTGTAGA